>OZ025282.1:10618228-11043228 GCA_964019165.1 Mastigias papua
TGCTTTGCAAATCCAAGCTCCCTTCGTATCCTTTTGCAGCGGTTTGTTTGCACATGAGGCTGTTTACACGAAAGTGTTTGTTTGACCATGTACTGAAACTTTTCTAGTTTTCCATGACTTCAGTGATGAGATTTTATTAGGAATTTCCTAGCAAGAACGTTTGAGTTTGTACAACACAAGATCGACAAGCAGATACCAAAAACATACCCTATAGAATGGATAGATTAAAAAATCCATACAAATTAGATAAAAGACACCACGGGAATATGTGACTATTGGAATTTACACTTATGTAAACATATCGACTTTCTTTGGCCTGAAAAATCCAGTATTGAACTTTCTTAGCTTTTTGAGTAATCTAGCACTACATGCTAACAAACCACACTGGAATAAACGATCTATATCTATCTTAGTACAAAGATATGTGGACAATATGTTTCATTTAAAAAAGTAATCGTCAATTTACAACCTATTTGTTTGCTGTCAAAGACAATTAAGTTTTTAGTTCCCATCAAGCAACATCTATGCTGTATTTGAGTATGTAACCAATAATGTTATTTTTTGATGCTTGCTATAAATTTAAAGTTTATGAACTGTTATCTAATTTGTAAGGATCGCTATTACTTGCGTCAATGAAAATCTCTTCTCTAATCACAAATGACGCATGTGAGAAAATTTGACCCGTAAGTTTTGATTAGCAAACCATGAAGCCATATGTCATAGAAGTGAATTCAATGTTGCTGTGCCATCTTGGTTCCATACCATCACATTAAAATTCTAACATATAAGAAACTAGGATTTTGAAATAAGGATGTTTATCTTCTTATGTGTTGAAGTGTCATATCTGCAGACCTGTCTATCATAGATATGTACAGTAATTTTGTAGGGGCATCCATTGAAAAGGCTGAATTTATTTTTTTGATGCATAAAGAATGGCTCTGTTTTATAGGAACTTAGTTTGAATTTCAGGCTGAAAAGGTTCTTGGTGATTTCGAATTGCAGGCTTTTAGTAAATGAAGGTTCTTAGGGTCAGGTTTTTACTGCATCTGATATTGATGGTAAAGCTTGAAATACAAATAGTCTTTATCTTTATGATTTGGCAGTTTCAGGAACCACTTCCATTTGTAAATAAGGGACTTTTCTACTAAAAGAACTGTTGATATAACTAAACTAATCAATGACAGTTACCTTCAATTGGAAACATTCATAGTTATAAATAAATAAATATATTACACTGTGAATCAGATTTCTGAAAAACATCAACATAGCTGAGAGCTAGGAAGAGCCTGTTAACGCAAAAACAGCTGTGGAAGGCTTTTGTAGATATTGATGAACAGGAATATCATAAGTATGAAATAGCATGCCGAGAATAGAAAAGAACATACAAAAACTTGATTAACCATGTACCTTTTAAAGTGATATTCATTATCAACAAGACCTCTCAGTTTATAGCTAACAAATACTATGTCAAACATTAATATTTATATATAATCATTTAACAGAATGCTCTTTTAGTTATATCAACTAGTACAAAGCTAGATAGAAGGAAAATGACACTCCTTGAAAACCTAAAGTGCACTATAGATAATTGATCCTCACTGCTTAGGCAAATCTATGAAAGGTAAGCAAGAGTCTATGTATCATATTCAACAGTCCCACTTTGTCTTAGAGGTGACATATGTCTGGAAAATTCTTTTAAGCTATCAGCCATCTTCTCAAACTCTTCCCATTTGATGCTGTCAACACTTTTCTGCATTGTCATCTGTGACTCAAGTTGAAGTATCCTTTCTTTATATTCATTTAAGTCGACTGTAAGAGACTCAATTTCTTCCTCCTTGTCCCTCACCTGACAGGTACACAAAATTACATATAGTTTAAAAAAAGAGATCGCTGAATACTTAAAAAGACTTCGATCAGGACAAACCAGTGCAAGACAGGATATTTACACTGCAAAATTTCACCAATCTTAGGAAAAGGCTTTCAAAACATATATTTCTTGTGTTACAATACACCAACAGATTGCAAATTAGATTATATCCCATAGGAATAAACTAATGCTTAAATAACTTCAAAATACATTTGTATGCACCTGAGATTTCAGATCAGCAACGTGATCACTCAAAATCATCTTGTCTCTCCGTAGCTGGATGTTTTCTTCACTCTGTGATGTGTTCAAGTTTTCCAGCTCTTCAACTTCTGACTGCAGCTTGGTTCCTCGAAGTTTCGCTACAAAAAGTCAACGTACAAAATCCCAGAAATGAAATATACGCTCTACTCGAATACTCGCTTATGGGAGAAAACTGCTGGCAAAGATATGCCATTGCAATAATAGTTTGCTCTTTCTGAATTCATACGTCCATCAGTTAAGAGAAAAGTAACACACAGCCTTTCATAACCCTGAAAAGTAGAAAAATAGACAAGCAACAATCCTTGGTGATATCATTTATTCCCTTCTTCTTAATTGCTTGAGATGAGTGTAGCATTTTCAAATATTTTTAAAAGACTACTATTCATGATTATATTGGAGGGAACAATAAGATAGAGATATTATGTTACACAATAACACTGCTAATGCGATGAGGTTGTCAGTGTACTACCAATGAATCGTTGGTACAGATTTTTAGGAAAAACGATCTCAAAAAGCAAACCTCTGTTTAGTCCATGCTCTTCCTGAATTAGCTGTAATGGCAGAAAAGAAGAATTTCAAATGAAGAAATTTCATTTGAAAGACAAAACAAAGCTAAATGAAATAGAAATCCAAACGAACAAGTTACTTTCAAAAACAATCTTCGCAAACTTACTATTGAAGAGTCACAAACTCCAAAAAGTGCAAAGGTACATCTAATAGCTATTTACAATCTCAGGCCATGGAAAGTAAAACATTCAGCCAAGAAAATGAAATTAGATAATAAATTTGATAATCAGTGTAAAGCCAATGCCACAAACTGAATGCTTTATTGCCAAAAATTGACTCAAATGAAAATCAGTTCAGCAATATATGAACTTTTTAGTTCAAAAATAGGTGTAGATCAATACGGCTGAACAACAACTCATTCGTGCAACAGATGAGTGATTCGGGCAGGCATTTTGCAGTCCCCCTAAAGTTAAAGCCCCCTACCCCCATGCTTAATAACGAATCGAAGCGAAAACTTGCAAAAAACTCTGCATTACTCAAATTCAAAATAAAGTAAATAATAGATGAAGCAACAAAAACCTTCTCCATCGCATCCTTATGTTTATTTCTCTCAATTTCCAGTTGCTCTTTTAAGTGTTCAACTTCTCTTCCAAGATGCTTCTCATTCTCCTTCGCAGTGACTAATTCCTGTATATTTGCATGCCGTCTCCTATCTTTATCATCTTTGAAGCGAAGCTCCTATAAATACAGGGGGTTGAATATCTTAGAAAAGTGGTAAAGCAAGGTATGATTTCTTGAATCAAAACCTGACAAACCAATCCATTGAGCAAGGTCGAGGCTGTTTTGTTCAAGTTTATGTATAATTTCTTGCTAAAAAATTTCGGTAGGTTTCGAATACAAAACTGAACAAAAATGATGGAAGATGGTGCTGTACTACATAATATAGTCAAACTAAATCGAAGGGTGTACTACTTATAGAAAAGTGCAATGGATTTTGTAATTTTTTGCAATTTTTGGTGACTTCTTGAGGGGCCGTTCAGAGTCAGAGCATGAGGCCTGCTGGCCATGTGATGCTCAGGCCTGGCCTAATAGAAAAACATGTAATAATGAAAGTAAAGGAAGAGTCCTAACACAAATTCGGTGGATATAAGATGAAATTAACTTTGGACTGTACAAAACAGTTCTTAACAGTAGTGAAAAGACATACGGCATCGAGCTGTTTCTGTAGCTCCATTACTTGCGATGCTAAAGCTGCATTTTCCTTTACAAGGGCTGCACAATCATCTGCTATCTGTAGAGGGAGTGATATTTGGAACAAAATAGGGCAGAGCAAGTACTGACAATAATGATTACACTTAAGTCAAAAAAAAGCTTTTTCTTTCAATAGCGTTGCAGTAACAAGCTAAACAGAAATTGACCAGCAAATACGGCACAAAATATCTATGGAGTCCAATGTCATAGTGTAAATTCATGAGTAGCTTCTAAATTAGCAGTCTATTTACATCTATGAACAGTCACTGTTTGATGAAGAGAATTCTAGAAGGTAAAATAGAACTACCCATAGATAAGATTATTTGGAAGTTGTGGTGCAAGATACATAACTTGACTTGTCCCTTGCAAATTTGCTGGCTAGCAAAGCAAACCAGCGGAAATTTGTTGAATATTTCATAGATGATATGATTAGATTTCGCCTAAAGATATAAATAACTGTCATCTACAAAAAAGTCAAACAGCATCTTTCTACTTTAGAATGCGTTTGAATACCTTGTTACGAAGCGATCTGTCCTGTTCTGCAGAAATCTCTTTTTGTCGGCAATCATATCGTAAATTCTTGATCTCTTGCTAAACACACAAAAATTAAAAACGTTTATATGTGCAAGTAAATCTTTCATTTACGATTTATAAATAAAACATCAAGTTATTGAATGCTGGATCCTCTCATGAACTACTAACTAAAACATAAAATGAAACAGCTATCATAGCAAAAGGATGATAGATAGAAGTAAAAATAGACCAGAATGGGTAAGACAAAAATCTCTAGGGAGCCAATAGGCAATAAATTATATACTTTGACTCAAAATATAATGTATGTTTACCCTGAGTTCTTTAGATATTTCTTCTTTTGATTTGATATCTGATCTAAAGTAGCGATCCTCTAGTTCCTGATATTCCGTCTGCCATTTCAAACAGTCGGCTCTTTTCTCCTCCAATTGAATTCGTAACCGATCCGCTTCTTTAGTTTTCTCTTCGAGCTATCATCACAAAAAAAATGTCAAAAAGAAAAATACACAATAACGCAATGATAAAGTCAGGTTTTCCTGACATAATCATAACAGAGAATTAAACCGTCATTAATTATAGAATAAACAAAATCTCTGGTAATGACACTTCAAATAGCAAACAAGCTCTTGATCTCAAGCTCAAATGTGTGATTGTGCATGGTACCTCTGCAGTCTTCAAAATATCAGGAGCACCATATCATAGAATATCCATATTCTATTCAATCATATTTAGAAACACAAAGAAAGCAAAATGGATAACATCGTAGAAAAGACTGCACTGTAAATTGCACGGTGTACAAAAGATAGATGATATGCTATCACTAAAAATGTTGAATGAAATACTGATATAGCAATCAAATCGAATAATGATATAATGCCTAAAATGGTATGGAAAAAGGCCAGATAACATACTGGCATCTGATAATTCTATTTTGCTATAAGTTCATACTAACCTCTCTTCTGTATACAATGATCTTGTTATCTGCCTCTTGTAAAGCAGAAAGTCCCATATCAGCCTCCTTTTTAATCTCACTGATGTGCACATCTCTTCTGGAGCTATCTATTTGCTGTCTATCTAGCTGCTTTTTTAGCCTCACAATCTCATTCACCAGCTCTTTCTTTTCAATAGCAAAAGACTCTAATAAAGTAATTTAAGAATAAATGAAAATCACTTTAATGTTCAAAATACAACGCAAATTAGTAACTTTCAGCAACAAAATACAGCAAAAGTTTATTACCTCGAAATGAACGAAAATATAAACTCACATATATGGACTATATCACATCTGGAAACAAACCAGGTACTTCAAATCAACAGACTTTACTAATGCAACATAATCAAAATTTGTGCTTTATGAAAATAAATAAAATACATAAAGATTATATTGGTAGTACAAAAAGAAAGATTATGATATGTGAAACAGCACTGTTTAAGGCCTTCCAAGGACGAAGTGTGGCACTTTTAATCCCTGGACATTGGAAGGCTTGTGATGGGTTGCTATTTCATCCAACTCCAAACCAAAGAATTCTAGATTATCTGGTTGGCTTCTCTTGTTACCAGTTTTCGAACAAACGTGTTTTCTCCTTAAAGACATTACCACCTTTTACAAAAGGAACTCAACAAACCACCTACTAAGCAAGTGATCTAGTGATAAAGCTTTCCCTCGAATGTCCTCCATTATGTTTTAGCATTGTCGACAGCTGAAGGAATCCCAAAATGCATTAGGTCAAGGTTTTCTTAGACGAGGAAGTAGGCCTATGAATTCAAGGTTGTTTGTTTTGCAACAATTTTGCCAGGTCAAGACTGTGACTCAGAGACAGGGTGATATATTGAGAGTGTCATTACCGATAAATACACTGTTATACTCAATTTGTGAATGAATGATGGGCTGTTTAATTTAAGGATACCAAAATGTCACATTGGATTGGGTGGTTGTTGGTCATGAATCTTTTTTCAGTTGGCTGATGATTGTCAAGCAACAAAATATCGATCAAAAAATAATTGCAGATATCACAGTACTTCCTTAATGGTTGCCTTGAATACTCTGTTCTTTGAGGGAATATTTTTTAATCCTCATTTTTCACTGGTACTTTCATTTCTATTAAAGTCTTGTACCAAAATAGTGTAAGTAGAGTAGCACCTCTTTCATAGCCTATTAGCCAACCACAAACTCTTTGGGATTCTCTCTTCTCTGGCATGTGGAATGCATTTCATCGAACTTCAATCAGTGAAAGTCATAACAGATATAAAAATAATATGAGAGGCTAAGAGGTCGACAAGAGCCTACACAACAATTGACGTTCCATTAGCAAACACTTTATAGCAATAGTTGCAGATCCTTTGCAAGATGCATGACTAATGACTTGGTCACGGTATTAAAACATACAACAAACACCAAAGATTAGTTGCTTTACTACTAAAAGGCTCAGCAGTGTACCCTATCATACCATCCTTGCCCCAATTCAGAAACGTAAGGAGCTCATTTGATATTCCCTTACTCTTCTCGCCGAAGAGGCCATTTGGAGGGGAAAAGAGATCAAGAAAAATTAGGAAAGTCTTTCGCAGCCAAACTTTGGCATACAATCGAGAGTGCTCTATTCCGTACGACAAATCAATACAACAATATCAAATTCAGCATAGAGTGGGGATGGAAAAGGGGTTTCAAATGATCTCCTGGCTCCGCATCAATACAAGGGGGTTATCTGTTAGTTAGCCCTTTGTCATATTACAATTGTTCTGTATTTTGATAAAAAAGTAAGTGGATGATAAAGCAATCATGCAAAAAGGAGGGGGTAACCAGTGTGCATGAGAGCAAAAGTACGCCTATCCCTTGAAGGCCTGAATTAAAGATATAGGGCGATACTAGATTATTTAAATGTAATAGTATCAAAAGCTGAATACTTAAGCAAAAAATGACCAAAACAAGTGATTGCGAAGAAATGAACCTAAAAAGTTGCAGGGCAACTGTACATTAAAGTTAAATGCTCAATTGTCTAATCTGATCTACTATGAGAAATTCTTTTGGGTAGTACAACACCCAAGAAGAACCAAGATGACAGTTTTAAAAAGGTAAACTTAGAGCTGAATATTACCCTTGCGTGTACTATACTGAGGAATAATATTTGATTTCTATAAGCATAAACAAAGTGTACCTGACAAGCAGGCACGAAATGAATGAATGCTTCGTTGCTATGCTTATGGGGAAGAAATAAAGTATACACATAAACATATATATATATATATATATATATATTCCCAAAATTTCTCGATGATATAAGAGTAGATATAAGACGAAAAAATACGACAATGCTTTTAAGTGTGCAATACATGTTTCGGATTGTTCCAATCCATCATCAGTTGCTAATTACAATGAAAAACTTCTTGGTACATAAACAAACGTTAAATCATCAATCGAATTTATTAGTCGAAAAAGGAATCAATGTAGCGAAAACAGGTAAGAACGGTTAAGAAGAATAGCTAAAAACTTAATGAAAAGTTGTAATGCTGAATCTGCTTATTTAAATCAGGTCTTTCCCATTGGATATGTAACGCTTCTTTAATTTTAAGTTTAAAAGAAGTGTTTGCAGAATCCAATACTGTAAAACAACTATCGTTACATGCCTCTTTACAAGCAGCTGAACCTTTAAGATGTTTAAAAATATTTGAATTTTTATCAGTAAATAAATGCTCTCGCACTCGAGTAGATAAATGTCGGCTTGTTTCACCAATATACACGGAATTACATCCGGCACATTTAAATTTATACACTACATAAGAGCGGAGCGTTCTGGGCACATAATCTTTAACCGAGATCAAATTTTTAACCTTAAAGGAAGAAAAAGCTAACTTTATTTTAATACTGTTACAGTATTTATTAACAAGCATACGCACTTTACCTTGAGTAAAATTGGAGAGCTTAAGATATGGCAATTTGAAATAAGCAGTGGTAATATCAGTAGATGAAGTTGAAGTTTTAGAACTACGAGCATTACCAAGATACGAATTGACTACCCGGCTTATAAGATATTCAGGATATTGATTCTTTTTAAGAACAAAATAAAGTTTTTTAACATCATCATTAAATTTGAGAAGAGTATTATTAATTCTGTAGGCTCTATCCACTAAAGTACGAATAAGACCAATCTTATAAGAAAAGGAAGTGAAGCTGAAAAAGTTAGTGAGTAAACCAGTAAATGTATTTTTGCGATGTAATGACGTTAAGAGACAAGATGGGTCTTTATTATCGACACAGACATCAAGAAAAGACAACTTCTGGTTAATTTCCTTTTCAATAGTGAATTTGATGTTAGGGTGCTGTGAGTTGAGAAAATCAAAGAATGATAAGGCATCTTACTCAGTATTGAAAAGACAAAAAGTATCATCAACATAACGTCGATAAAGCTGAACAGAAGGACCTTGATACTTATTAAGCCATATATTTTCATGATGCCCAAGGAATAAATTAGCTAACACAGGGGCAAGTGGAGAGCCCATAGCAACACCATCTACTTGGTCATAGACCTTACCGTTAAAAAGAAAGTGGGTTTGAGAGGTTGCGATTGAAAAAAGCTTAGTGAGTTCAGTTATGGAAAGCTTGAGGTTAGGGTTTCCTTCAGCAATATATGAAACAGCAAGATCAATAGACTCTTTAAGAGGAATATTGGTAAATAAGCTTTCAACATCAAACGAGACCATAAATTTACCAGAAATATCAACACTGTTAAGCTCTTGGACAAAGGAGAAAGAATCAGAAATAGTATATGTATCAGGTAGATGAGGCTGAAGAAGAGTACACAAATATTGAGCCAATCTATAATTATATGTATTGACAGAAGACACAATAGGCCTAAACGGTGGTACAATAGAAGAGCTAGACTTGTGCATTTTAGGTAAACCATAAATCCGCGCTGGCTGAGAACCCAATGGATAAATGGTATTATATAAATCCTTATCAATTTTGCCTTTCTTTTTAAGTTCTCTAAGATAACGTTGTAACTTACCCTCTCTAATTATGGTGGGGTCGTTATCAAGTTCTTTAAATTTATGTGTATTATTTATTATGTCCATAATACCTTTTGTATAATCAGTTCTATTAAGAACAACAACACCATTACCTTTATCTGGCTTGAGAACAACAATATCATTGTTTTTACGAAGATTAGTAAGAACCTTGTGCGTCTTAATATCTTTAAGTGATGGTTTATAGGAATTAACATATAAGTGAGCTAAGTGGGAAAGTTCAGCTTTTAATGAGTTTTCGTCCTTCTTATTAATCATATGACTAGCCATAAACTGAAAAATTGATTCAAAGCAAGCAAAGATGTCGGTTTTGTTAACATACGGAGGGACAATAGAGTGCGATAGGCCAAATTTCAATGCTTCACTTTCATCCTCTGTTAAATTGTGCGAAGAAATGTTTATGATGGTATCTTTTGAATCAAACGGCAATACACAGTACTTTAGTGGATATACATATACTTTAGTGGATAGAGCCTACAGAATTAATAATACTCTTCTCAAATTTAATGATGATGTTAAAAAACTTTATTTTGTTCTTAAAAAGAATCAATATCCTGAATATCTTATAAGCCGGGTAGTCAATTCGTATCTTGGTAATGCTCGTAGTTCTAAAACTTCAACTTCATCTACTGATATTACCACTGCTTATTTCAAATTGCCATATCTTAAGCTCTCCAATTTTACTCAAGGTAAAGTGCGTATGCTTGTTAATAAATACTGTAACAGTATTAAAATAAAGTTAGCTTTTTCTTCCTTTAAGGTTAAAAATTTGATCTCGGTTAAAGATTATGTGCCCAGAACGCTCCGCTCTTATGTAGTGTATAAATTTAAATGTGCCGGATGTAATTCCGTGTATATTGGTGAAACAAGCCGACATTTATCTACTCGAGTGCGAGAGCATTTATTTACTGATAAAAATTCAAATATTTTTAAACATCTTAAAGGTTCAGCTGCTTGTAAAGAGGCATGTAACGATAGTTGTTTTACAGTATTGGATTCTGCAAACACTTCTTTTAAACTTAAAATTAAAGAAGCGTTACATATCCAATGGGAAAGACCTGATTTAAATAAGCAGATTCAGCATTACAACTTTTCATTAAGTTTTTAGCTATTCTTCTTAACCGTTCTTACCTGTTTTCGCTACATTGATTCCTTTTTCGACTAATAAATTCGATTGATGATTTAACGTTTGTTTATGTACCAAGAAGTTTTTCATTGTAATTAGCAACTGATGATGGATTGGAACAATCCGAAACATGTATTGCACACTTAAAAGCATTGTCGTATTTTTTCGTCTTATATCTACTCATATATATATATATATATATATATATATATATATATATATATATATATATATATATATATATATATATATATATATATATATATATATATATATATATATATATATATATATATATATATATATATATATATATATATATATATATATATATATATATATATATATATATATATATATATATATATATATATATATATATATATATATATATATGTAGCCTAGATATATGGTTTGTATGCTTTGTAGCAATCACAAACAACACCGCATGGTAGGAAGACATACGAATAATATTACGCCCAAGCCTATCAAGTACTTGTTAATATATTGTGATAGTAATGAGGTAGATACCTTCTTGATCCTTAAGCTTTTGGACGGATGCGTCTCGTTCTCGTATAGCAACCATTACTTGTGACTCTTTTCTAATAACGTCGTTTGACCTTGCATCAAGCTCAGCTTGCATTGACTGGGCAAGAATAAACAGTACTGAATGAATATTTTCTAGTGTATATTTTTCAATGTATATTTTGGCAAGGAGTTCATATGTGTTAACTCAGCTTCCATATGTTGCGCAGAATGCCAAAGGAACCAATCAGTATATGCTACTTGAAAAATTTAGGATGATTGATGAATTGAACTTAGATATTAGGCCTCTTCAAAATCTAAAACCATTGGGGTAGCCTATAATGTGGTGTTCGGTGTAGTATGTGAGGGGTAACACCTTTGTAGACCTGTCAGTCGCACATTCCGGTCATTCTGGATGTGGATAGGAACTCTGGTCCTCCACTGCTACACAGCTCTCACTTATGGCTCCAAGTAGTTGGTAGTGCACACCAACGGCCACACCATGGTACATCACCTCGACTGGTGAGCTAAACTAAGTAGAGGGTATCAGTAATCCGTTTGGGTTGCTGTAAAAGGGGACATCACCCCTGTAAGTGCATGAAGTCTGGAGTGGCAGAGGAGGCAGAAGATCTTTAAGAGAAGACAATGGCTCCAAAGGCACAACAGCAAAGTGTGAGGCACACTCAGGGCATACTCTTGATGATGAAGACTTGTGGCCAGCCTCCGTGGAAGGGATTAGGGCCCCACCATGTAAATACCAATAGTTTGTTATGGATCTGGTTAATAGAATTGAAGAAGATAGAGAAGGACGAGTTGAGCCCCCTGCGACTCTTCCGGATTCAAATGACAGGGAAGAAGTTAGTAGCCATCCGGCTAATAGGGCTGCGAATGACGATGGCCACCTAAACCCAACTGGAAGGAGGTTGTTTGACAATGCAGTACTGAAAACTAGAGGTGAAATCTTAAATATTGGGACGTGGAACGTCAGAACTTTGTATCAATCAGGAAAGCTAGACAATGCTGTGCAGGAGATGAATAGAATGAGCATTGACATACTGGGACTATCGGAAGTGAGGTGGACAGAGAATGGAAGAATAGCGAAGGACAAATATACCATGATATATTCAGGAGGAGATGAACATAAAAATGGAGTAGGTATCATTTTAGGGAAAAGATTAGTAAATTCAATCATAGGTTACTGGCCGGTATCAGACAGAATAATAATGGTGAAGATAAGAGGAAAGCCTTTCAATGTTAATATAATACAAGTGTATGCTCCCACTCAAGATCATGCAGATGAGGAAATTGAGGCTTTCTATGAAAAGGTAGAGAATGTGATTCAAAGGATTAAATCTGGAGAGGTTACATGCATAATGGGTGACTTTAATGCTAAGGTAGGAACCACGTTAGAGAATACAGTTGGAAGATATGGGCTAGGAGACACAAATGAACGTGGTGAAAGGCTAATAGAGTTTTGCCAACAGCACAATCTAGTAATCACAAACACATGGTTTCAGCAACATCCAAGAAGGCTCCACACAAGGCAAAGCCCACACAAAGAAACTCGAAATCAAATAGATTACATTATGATAAACAGCAGGTTCAAGAATGGAGTTAGAAGAGTCAAGACATACCCAGGAGCAGATATCAATTCAGATCATAACCCAGTAGTCATGAAATTGAAAATTAAGCTTAAAAAAGTACAAACAAAGAGAAGGCAAGGTCAGCTGAATCTAGATATGTTGAAAGAGGAAAACATCAGAAGTAGGTTCAATGTTGCAATTCAAAATAAATTTGATGTTCTTAATGTAGAGGAACAGGAACAAGCACCAGATAGTACAGATACAGTACAGAGGAAATGGGACTATGTAAAGAACGCTTTACATAGAACTGCACAAGAGATTCTACCGAGAAAAAGTATTACTAAGAAGCAGAAGTGGATGACAGATGACATTCTAGACAAAATGGATCTCAGAAGAATAGCCAAAAATAATGATCCAAAGCAATATGACAAGTTAAACCGAGAAGTTATTGACATGTGTAGAAATGCAAAAGAAGATTGGATGATACAGCAATGCCAAGAGGTGGAGGAACTTGATAGGGGACACAAAGTTAAGGAGATGCATAATAGAGTAAAACAACTGACAACTTTAAAATCAAGGAAACGGAGTTCTGGATGCATAGAGAGCAAAGATGGAAGGATACTGTTTGAACAAAAAGATGTAGCAGATAGATGGGTTGAATATATAGCTGAATTGTATGATGATGAAAGACAGCCCTTGTCAGACAACAATGCTCTTACTGGTAAGGCAATCCTAAAGTCAGAAGTCGAGGCAGCAATTAGAGCAATGAAAAGAGGGAAGGCCACAGGCCCAGATGAAATATCAGCTGAGGTTTTGGCAGCATTAGATAGCAACAACCTAAACATCATCACAGAGATATGCAATGACATCTATCACACTGGTTTTATTCCAAAAGACATGAGACAATCAATCTTTGTGCCTATACCAAAAAAGCCAAATGCACACAGTTGCTCAGATTTTCGTACCATAAGTTTGATGAGTCATATGACGAAGCTTTTATTGAAGATCATACAAAAAAGGGTTATAGCAAAAATAGATCAAGAAATTAGCATCTTTCAGAGTGGTTTCCGACCTAGGATTGGAACAAGAGAGGGTATATTCAATCTAAGAATTATTTGTGAGCGAATTATTGAGCTGGGACAAGACGTTTTTTATCTGTTTTATTGACTATAAGAAAGCGTTTGATAAAGTGAAACATTCCAAGCTGATGGAGTGTCTAAAGGAAATAGGAATTGATGAAAAAGATTTGAGAATTATTGCAGGGCTATACTGGGATCAAACAGCTGTGGTTAGAACAAAAACAGAGTTTTCATCAGAATTTAGCATCAAGAGAGGTGTTCGCCAGGGATGTGTCCTGTCACCAAATTTATTTAATTTGTATACAGAGAAAATCTTTAAAGAAGTAATAGATAGAAATGGAGTTAATATCGGTGGTAGGAATATTAATAATTTGAGATATGCGGATGACACAGCACTAATAGCCTTAAATGCAGCAGATTTACAGACACTACTCGATAAAGTAAATACATGTGGGAAACCGTATGGAATGGAGATGAACATCGTAAAAACAAAGAGTATGGTAGTTAGTAAAACGGCACATAAATTAATAGATTTAGAACTTGACGGAAAGCCAATTGAGCAAGTATCTAAGTTCGTTTACCTAGGGCATATGATAAGGGAAGATGGCAGAAGTGATGCAGAAATAGTACGACGTATTCTAATTGCAAAAAGAGCTTTCGCTAACATGAAGAAATTGTTGACATGCAGAAACATAAACATTAGTTTGAGATTTAGGCTATTAAAATGCTATGTTTGGTCTACACTTACCTACGGAGTTGAAACATGGACCATTTCAAGGGCTATGAGTAGGCGATTGGAAGCATTTGAAATGTGGTGCTATAGGCGAATGTTAAGGATATCATACACTGAGCATAAGACGAATGACGAGGTGTTGGGCATGATGAAGATAAAGAGACTACTGATTGATAGTATCAGAAAAAGGAAGGCCAAATATTTCGGGCATATGGTAAGACAGAATGGGCTACAGAGACTTTTATTAGAAGGGAAAATAAACGGAAAAAGAGGAAAAGGAAGGCCAAGAATTATATGGGCAACTAACATCAAGGACTGGACAGGAAAGACTTATGGCGAATGCGTGAGAGCTGCGGAGAACAGACAAGAATGGAGGTCCATAACAGCCAACCTGCTGGGAGCAGATGGCACAAGATGATGAGCCTATAATACAAAAATTGGCTATTAAAACTTTGTCGTGTACACATCTGAACTTTACAACATAACGCATAACCAACTATTACCTTGAGTTTTCTCATCATCCTTTCAGCCTCTTCTGTAACTTTTGGGGGTAAGACTAAAATCCAAAAAGCAGATACTGTTGATGTTTGTAAATCAAAGTGATTTTGATTATCTGACGTTTTGATGATCAAAGAAAATTGTACAAAAAGCAGAAAGAAAGATCCGTTATTTGATCATATTGTCTACAAGTGCATGGAATAATTGCCACACATTTACAAAGCGGACATATTCACAAAGGTGGGCGAAGAGTCAAATTCACCAAGTATAATGATAATTCTGCCGTCGATTATGCTACAATTTGCAATGCTTCTTGAGTTAACAGCCATAACTGTAAACACAATACTATTTCAGTTTTGCACTTACTAAAGACACAAATGAGGCAAATTTTCAAGTATACCGTATTTTACTGAGTATAAGATGCACTCTTAATTCTGTGCTACTTTTATAAAGAAATAGCTCTTACTGTCTTAAACCGTGTATCAGATACACCCCGTCTTCTCACTACTTTTGAAATGTTGTTCTAGCCCGGTAAGTGGGCTGGTGTACTCCCAGTGGACAAATAGTTGGCAGTGGCGCACCGAAGGACTCATGAATAGAAGGTGTAGCATATGAAATGTACGGACAGGTTTGAGTAAGGCATCCAAATTTCCGAAGAGGCAAGAAAATTACCGACAAGCCACGATCGCTATGGCAACTTTTGCCCATGAGCCACAGAATTGCCGACGATCCTTGGAAAAGTAGGGGGTGTTACACCTCCACCTCACACCCCTACTTTGGCACACCCTCCATTATAAGCCCGTCTAGCAAGATCTTGAACCAGCACCCTCTCTTATATGAACAGAAAAAACATTTTGTATGGGGAGTGAGGGTTAGGGGAGATCTCGAAATGTGCTCTCACTCCGTAAGTGATCTCATTTGAACAGGTCCTTACCCGCGATGTTTTCTAGAAGAGACAGGAATAGTTCCCTATCCAATCACTGCAGCTGACTTCTAAGGTGACGTCAAAACGTTGTTTATAGTCTGTTGTTCATCCTTGCTTGTTCTCAACGCAGGATTGTCAATATTGGAGGAGAATATGGGATACAACTTCCAAATGCAGGAGATATACGGTTTTTATCCGATTGCTAGCTATCCACTCAGGGATGGTACATGTCCTACAGTGTACAATGAGATATACACACTAAATGATGACAGACAACAGTGACATGACATAGCAATGAATTATATAAGCTAAAGACTTCCCAACTTTTCAAACATTTTCTGTTCGGCACTTCGATGAACTAAAAAATTGATCCTGTAGAAGAATAGGGGAGGTGTCTCGCAGTCCCCACATGGTGCCACCTCTGCATCCAGGTGGGGAAACTGGCAGTGTGCTCTAGATATCATAGTACTTGCTAATGGAATAGCACTTTCTCTTCGAGAGGAATGCATAGGAAAATCAATGTTACCGTGACCATGAGTATGGTGTATCTTCAAACAAAGCCAAATTACTCTAGTATATAAGTGTGCATCTTATACGGAGTAAAATGTGATAATTATATCAAGGTACAAGCCAGCCCTTTATGAGGCGATTGAAACAAAAAAACTGTGTTAAGTTATCATATTTGAAAAAACAAAAGCCAATAATAATAGCAGCACAATGAACAATGCAACTATTTATTTCAACAAACAGCTTTGTGTAAAATCTATTGAACAAATCTGATCACAATCTCTCATCAAGCTCTTTAACTAAAGCCAGAGATAGTAGTACTAAAGAACTGACTGAGAGGTGTTAAAAGATTCACATCAAAGTTTGAAACATGATCCTCAAAACCTTTGAGAGCAGGTCCTTCCTAGGGTTCTGAATATCAAAGATATGAATAATTCCAAATGTAATACTATCTGATAAACTTAAAGCAAATATATGTAAAACTTACTTGTTGCAGTTTTTAGCTGTTCTTGACTGAATTAATATATCAAGGTTCATAAAAATATAGAAAAGTAAACAAGAGTGACAAAACACATTTCATTTCTTTAATCTACACATTCAAGAAACAGCAAGCAGATATTAATTAATCATCAATATTTTCATAAAGACAATCCACCATAGAAATATTCATCTGAAAACCAATCAACTATACCAAAAAATGCTAAGCAAAGTAATGCTAATTTAGCAGCAAATTGGAAGGTAGTGGAATTTTGAAATCAAAGGAACTGGACTGAAAGCTGAACAATTTTTCAAAAAGAATCAAGGTATCTATTGGTATTGGGTACCAATGTTTAAGTCCCATAGAATCATGATTGGAAACTGAAAAATCTTGTTGATTGTGGAAACTGGAAGAACTAACATAAAAAACATCTGACAATAACCATAATAGCAAAATAATGCTAAAAACTGTAACAAGGTGCTATTAATGTGAAAAGGATACAGATACTTGGTCTCCAGTTCTAAGAAGTAGACCTGCTGTTGCAGATTTCTTATGTATTCTGACTCAATACGTCCACTATCCCAATTTGAAAAATCTATAGCATTCCTATGATAATAAGCATAAACTATATAAGCATATCTGTTTACAGGTTTGTCCTTTTAAAAATCATATTTCTCATTTGGACATCATCAAATGTCTGAATGCATTATTTTATACTGAAATGCTAATGAAACAGCTTTGCTAACATAGCTGCATATATTTTAGGTACATACTTATGGATATATGTTCTTTTTAAATAGTTTACCACGAGAATTGTTCTTATTGTTGTTTTCTAGAAATATTTTGTGTTTCTTATATCAGAGCACTTTTGTGCATCTAAAGTTTCATGAAGATCTTGTAAGAATTTATTTACTTTTACCTGGTCGAAGATGTTGCATCAAAAGAGGCTGCAAGTTTCTTCCCTCTACCTGTCTTTGGTCTTGCATTAATTGTACTGAGTGGCACATTTCCAAGGCTCCTTCGCAGCATAGTGGGTGATACTATGACACAAACAGAATTGCATATTTCACATAAATGCAAGTTTTTGCAACAAAAAAGTTTAGTTTAGGAATTAATTACAATGGAAAGCAGTTTAGATTTAAGCAAATGCTAAAGGATCAATATTTAGTTGAAATCATTTGGGTTAAATGGCAAAAGGCCTTAGAGGAAATTGCAAACCAAAACACATTTGGTTGTGGAAATTCTGGCCTAAACTGTATTATCAGAAAGAGCTATGATGGTATAATGGAAGAAATAAATCGTGCAGTTTGCTAATATTTGCTCTGTTCAAAGCACTATTGTAAGTTTGCACAATAACAACATTGTTCAACTTTAAGGGGATGATATCCACAATTTGGTAGTAATCATGATTCTCCCCATCTATTCTGCATAAGAAATAAATAGGCCATTGAGAGAAGACAAAATCCCTTCATAATTTTACAAAGAGAAAAAGCAAAAAATCCTTTGATCAATACATATATTTTATCATATATATATATATATATATATATATATATATATATATATATATATATATATATATATATATATATATATATATATATATATATATATATATATATATATATATATATATATATATATATATATATATAGACCCTCAAGAAAAAATTCCAACTCTTAATTGGAGATTAAGAGTTGGAATTTTTTCTTGAGGGTCTATTTATGTCTTTAAAAATTTCTTTATGATTGGAGCAATTTGAGTGTATATATATATATATATATATATATATATATATATATATATATATATATATATATATATATATATATATATATATATATATATATATATATATATATTTAAATAAACCTACTACTAGCCCTCTTTCAAAACAGATAGTGGTACAATTGAAAACGTTCACAGTATATTATTCCTACATGAAATTCCATGCTTACGTGAAGGGTTTCTCTGAAATTGCACACAAGTTTGTAAGGGTCTGGTCAGATTCAGGTCTGTCAGAATACTTCTTCCTCTGTCCCCTTCCGAAATTTTAAGATCAGTAGTGCATTTCTGCTTAATAATGATATTTACGAGCACGCTATGCTATGATATGATTATGATATGATATATGATATGATTGATATGACAGAAAATGCTATGATGCATCAAATGATTTAAGATTTATGAAAAAAGGCTGATAAGAACAACATTATATTCTTGATAGTTATCTCCCACAAATCGCCTAAGCTCCTACTTCTAACAGGCTGTATGGTACTGCATAAGGCAGTGTTTAATGCAACGGCGCCAAACCGCCAATACTCGTTTATGGCTAGGAGTAAGCAATAAACAAGGCATTTTTAATGAATAACAAGAAGCACATTATAATAGCTGACTCATTTCAGAATGCTATTTGTGTGATTAGTGATGAATAATAATTATGAATACCTGAACTTGTTTTGATTGTTTTGGAACGGCCGCCAGTGCCAAAAGTAGCCATCTTGATTTACCAACATGCGCATGCGTTGGCGTCTTTTAGTTGCTAACAGCAACAGCATCCTTTTGTTCTACTTGGATATCTTTATAGTTAATACTAAAGTACAGTACCAGTAGAACACCAATGGCCCAATGGAATAGGCTTTGGGGGGTCCTTTTATGTATTGCCACTAAGCATCAATTAGTCATACAACTAAGCATAAATTCATTACATGTTAATCATAATCATTTTCAAAAATCTCCAGTAGGCGGAGAGAGTCACCAGATCACTGAGGGCTTTGGTCAGTCCGGTCAAGAGATTTTATATCACTAGAACTTCCAATCTAGATAAGTAAGGAATACAGGTTTAGAGCTGAATAGAGAAGTAAATTCCAATGATACTGATGATAGGATTATAATTGTTGATATTGAAAAGCCAGGGGGTAATGTATATATATAAACTGTGAATAGACTGCTAGTCCTGAGCGAAGGACATCTTTGGTTTGAGACCAGGCCGATTCATTTATATACTGCCCCTCTCTTAGCATTAGCAACAAGTTGGCCAGTCATATGATGTAGACAGGTGTACACATTTTTACGATATTATAGTCTATAAGGATATCAAGGCTGAAATTCTCTGAAATGTAAGAATAATTTAAGAATAATGCGAGGCTCAAGCTCCATCATGGTTTAGATTTTTTGTTGATTTGAAGCTTGTTTTTAACAGACAAAACAAGAGCGAACTTCATTTATCCTGTCTGGAACTCGCTGCACTATGATGCGACTCAGCAACTCTTCAGGGACTGTTAGTTAAAAACTATTTATTATACGAATATAGTATTTATGAGAATCAATGCTCAAAATCGCTAAAATATTTAAGACTAAGTTGAGAATAATATCAGGCTAAAAACAGAAAATATTTAAGATTATTGAGGCTTAGTGAAACATTAGGTATTCTTATAAAAAATGTATGTGTATATAAGCACTAAAATCATGCATATGTCGTTGCTATTCATATTTGAAATAAGATGGGTATATTTTACAGGGAATTATTCTTAATATATATTTAAATGTAATAAGCATAGACTAATGTCTAAAACTGCATGTGATATTTCTGAAAACTGCTGCTTTTCTAAACTTAAACTCGTCGCATTGAGTTTGAAAGACAATCGAAACAGATTATGTAAATGGACGGCAATAATCGTTAAAAGCAATATGAACTTCCTTGGCATGGCGTGTGAAATGAGTCACAAATAGTGCGGCCTGAGTTGACGCAATACAGCTATGAAAAACAAGATGGGTAGTTTGGGAAAATATCATATATTCAAAAAGAAGAAAGGAAACAAGATTGGCAAAATACTATGGTGGTACAACCACACGGACAGTGAAAAAGACGTTTCCGAGCATTACAAATAAGTGCCTCACACTCTGAACCAGATATGAGTAATCAAGCTTGTATAGAAAGTAAATCTTTTCTCTAAAATGTGACGAAATTGCTTCGTACTTTACGTTGAATAGCTGTATTCGTGTTTATCCAAATTATTTTCGTCTTCTTTATCCCTCATCTTCGATTATGACAGCTTATTTATATGAAATAAGAAGTAGCATTGAGATCAAATTGGGTTTTTCTGAAGCGTTAGGCTGTCACTTGTATCGCAACTTTGTGCATAGTCACAGGGGTAAATTGTCAATGGCTGCATAAGGGGGTGTGACGTATAGATGTCCGAGGAAATGGCGGGTGTGGCTTACTTGATAAAAGGGCAAGGGCAGGCCGAGCCAAAAAACTGAAAACTGAGCCAAGAAGATTGGGACAAATAAAAAGAAACCCTTAATTCTATTCATCCATAAAACTTTACAATACTCTGGTTCAAAAAGTAGCAATGAAAGAGGGACAACCAAAATTATTGCACCGAAAACTCTATGGAGGGTTTTGAGGGGATACACCAAAACATTCCCACCAATTTCACTCTAGCATACTTATTATGGTAACTTTGATGTTACTTTACTTGGATGAAAATGGCTTTAGCAGTTTATTTAGTTATGTCTCCCATGAGCAAATCATATCATAAAAAATTATTCTAAATGCAAATGTGCATAAAACATCAAAGTTTGGCATTCTTGGCGCCGAGACCAAGTGTCTAAAACAAACCCCATGGCAAAATAGGCGCATTGACTCATAAAGAAGTGGGCAGTAAATTCTCCTAACCCTCCTAACATAGTATCGCTGATGTGTCGTGTGCTTCAGAAAATTCGGACACAACAGCCATTTCACTGTAGCGATCACTAGTTCAATCACCAATGCCTCGCGTCCGGCCTTGCGTATCCTTATAATTTGTTAAAGTTGGACGAATGTTTGTTCAATCATCTTTTGAAAAATTGAATTTTGCAGGAAACACCTCTTGAAACTATATCACACACATGGTATTGTTTAGAGACAAGGCCAGCAACACATAAAATTACAGGCATTCAATTTGTTTCAAAGCTGTAGAGAAGAGGCAGTGACGTTATTGGCGAATGAATTGGCATTTCACACTGTTTTCCTCTTGGGGATGCAGAAGTGCTCATGCGCTCAGAGGGAGGTGTAGTCTAGCAGCCCGCATGGTTGTACAGGCCTATGTAATTGGTAGTTCCTGCTGGAGGTATTAACGTTGTAGGCAGGTTTGTAGTTTTGTTAGTTCTTATTTTTGTAGACGTTGTTTTGAGAGAGGTCTATGGAAAAGCGGCTTCTACAGAGAGAAAGTTCTTCATGACAGAATCGCAGATCTAGTTTCCACGAGTTCTAATTTCGAGATCGTATTCCCCTCCAACAAGTGTTTTGACCAGTGAGTATTAACCTGAATATACGCAATATTCCTCAGAAAGGTTAGACAATTATTGTTGGTCATTATTGTAGTGAGCCAACAGCTTTCGACCCTTTGCACAGGCCAGGTAGTAGAAGACTCGGAGTTGTTGTATTCACTGTTGTACCTACCCTGTCCGTGGAGCTTGGAACTTGTTTCAGTGACGTACAACCAACCTATTTTGTCATATAAACGTTTTTAATAAATGAGAAGAATTCGATACTGGGATAATGAAAGGAGTTACTAACTTGTTGTGGGGTTACGAGCAACAGGGAGGACTTTCGTGTCTTCCAGTGGCTTTCACGTGGCCTAGTAAACCAAATCTTTTAGGAGCTCTGGGTTCTAGCGTGCAAGCTTCGGCGGGAAAGATCACGAGTTAATGGGCGGGAACAAATTATTTGAAAGAACTGTAAACTAGTCAGTGTATTCTTCTTACCATGCTCTATCTCTTTGAGTTTTTGTATTTTGAGGCGTTAACTCTTGTACAAATCATCATGTAGTCAACTATAGAGTAATGCAGAATCCCTGCATCGTACTCAAATTTGTCTCTTTGTTGTAACTAAACGAATTGGCCTATGTCTTATTTGTCTAAACCTACGCCGGACAAAACACTGGCACGATTGTAGTTGCTTCTCTGTTTTTCTTCTGCCTTCAGGAGATGTACTACATTCTGATTGAGAGTATGCCTTATTATTTCTCACTGTTGTAAAATTTCTATTTTGTACAGAGCTGGTTGGAATGGCATTTTTAACAGATGCTGATTTGTTCTATGAGGCAATGGATCCTTGCCAGTTTATGTTCTGGGATAAGGAGGATAGGCCATATTATTACATGGGTAGTTATGATGATTCTGATTCAGAGTTAGATGGCATACCTGGAGCTGTTCTGTCAGAAATTGTGAAAAATCAAAGAATGAGGAAAGAGTCCCAGAGGCCAGTGAAAACTGTTCAGCCATGTAAATTTTTTCTTCGTGGGAACTGCCGTTTTGGAAACCAATGCAGATTTAAGCATCCTTACACTAATGATAGTGAAAAACAAACTGAAATTTGTGTGTTTTTTCAGAGAGGGTATTGCAGGTATGGAAATAGTTGCCATTTCAGGCATGACATTGGAAGTGAAGTATTCCAAGTTAGTAGTGACCAGCAAGGAGAGAAAGTCAATAATAATAATAATGAAAGGTGCTCTGATTTCTCACCATCAGATGATGACATCAGTGCTGGTCGTCTTACAAGAGTCAGAGTATGTTTTGATCTTCCAGTTAGTGGCTCGGTTCCATGGGAAAAAGCAAATGGTAGCAATAGTTTTTTCATTGAGGTTTTTGTTGATAAGAGGGATGATAATGTTGAATATCTATACAGGGTAGTTGAAAAGAAAGTAAATCATCCACTGTACTGTGTTGGAATGTTTGAACTGTGTAAACCTGGTACAAATCTTGATCTTTCTGACAAATCTCAAAAACTTGGTGAAACATCAATATTTTTGTTTGGCAGTTGTGTTGATGCTCTTCTTATACAGTCTTATGACCTGGCTTCAACACTACTCAAAAATGAAACTTTGCAAGATCCACAAAGGCATACCATGTCAAAATTGCCTCGAAATGCTGATGGGTCATTTGTACAATCAGATCTGAAAGCTCAGTTAAAGTATTTTCCTAAGTTGGGCTCAGATGATTTGACATCGAACCTGAGCCACATGACTATTGATTCTTCAATAAATGATGATAGTGAACCAGCTAAATTGATTCTTATGCAAGAAAGTATTGGTAAACTTGTCAGAACACATGATGAAGAAAACTGCAATTGGTGCTGTGAGAAGGGATGCCAATGCCTTATAACTACTGATGATATTGAGGAGAGTGATGACAGTGAGTTGAGTTATCAAAGTAAGGCAAGTGATACAAAGAAAAATGGCAAAGAGTTGCAGAAAAGTAGAGACAGATTTGATTGTGGAATATACCCAAATAGCTTAAATGCCAATAGCATTCCATCAGACATTCAGTTAACATATGGCGATATTGTTAGTTTTGGAGAGTACCCTAAAGCCACATTCTATGCTGCTGGGAATTCATCCAAATTAATAAAGCTGCAAAATACTGACTTCATCCATATTCCGTATGAAATATCAAGCCAAATGAAGTGTCCCATCGAGAAATACACAAGTATAGTGCAAGAGCAGTCATCAAAAGTTGGAGAAAGATTTTCTGTTTGTATTTGTAATGATGATCCCCTGCTGCTGAGTACCTTTGGGAGCAGTTTACCACAACAATGGAAATGTTCTGTTGTTCTTAGACGTGGGTCATCAAAACCAGACATACAGTATTTCAGAATTGAAGTTGGTGAAAACAAACATTTTGATGCTGTTGATGCCTCTAGTGAGCTTGCCAATGATGGTTACTATGTAGCCAGTTTTGAAGACATTCTTCAGAGGTAATAAATACTTTGGTGTTTTATTTATCTTTACTAGGCTTAAGAAGTAATAGCTATGCAGCTATGCTTGTGTTCTTTCCCTTGATTGGAAGTCTTTTCCTTGTTACAAGTGAAACTATGTATATACTCTATCCATCAAGCTGCTCATTACAAGATTTGTTGGTCAGTTTTATTCTTAATTTCACAGGGGGCAAAGCTTGAGAGAGACAGAGAAGTATGCTGAATTTTGCATAGAGTTGTCTTTGAGACCAAATGAAGTAGCAAATATTTCAGAGAGACATGGACTGACTTCTCCAAGGATTCCAACATGGTTTTCTACTACCCAAAGCAACAATACCACAATTTGCAGGACTGACTGTTGGAAGGGTCCTGCAGAAGATTTGGAAGTGGCCAAAGCTCTTATTGAAAAATTTTATGAAGGATGTACATGGCGATATGCTAAAAAGAAGGGAGTGTGGAGGCTTGAATCATAAACAGTTGGATATGATGCTAACCAAGAAATATCTGTTGTATTCAATTAATGTGCAATGGAACCATGTATATATTGTTTGCAGTTTGTATGAGTCTTAGTGATGTTTTGAAAAGTTTGCATACATTTTTATTGCAAAAGGAGTAGGAGAAAGCTAAGTTGATAGAATGTTGTTGAAAATTCCTTCCTGATCATTTCATCATTAGTTCACTTGCTTGTTTTCATTATGAATCTTTGTTGTTCAAAGTAAAGCATGGGATTTGTGGCCATTCATGCAAATGTTGCATTGATATAATGGGTTACTATCCAAATAAATCTCTGAGATCCACCCATGTATCATACATTACCATATGCCTTTGGGTATGAAATTTCCATGATTGCTCCAAATATTGTTTTGTTTAATTTGTAATAAATGCTTCTTTGTGTTCGAAAGGTATATTTTAGATTAATGAGTTTTGTTGGGTATGCATACCCATTGTTTGTTGTTCTGTATTGTATTTGATATATACATATAATGTTTAACTGCTTACACACTACATCATATTTAGTATTGGTATGTAACTTTTGGCACATGCACACTTACCAGACCATACTTGACTAGCAAGTGTATCCCAATTTCAAAAACAGTTTTGAATTAACTTCCAAAGCTAAATAATCTACTCTTTCCACCAATTTATAACAAGGCATGCCAATGTCTTGTACTGCACTTCAGTGATTCAACAGTTTGATATGAAACAGTTCAGATTTTGGAAAAATAAGACGTGTTTTCAGCGACGCATAGGTGGCATGCTAAAGTATCATCTTAGTTTTCACTGTACACTTTACAAACCATAACATCCTACATGTCCCAAAGAGCATGCCTGCTGCATCATGAAGACTATGCCAGCTGTACTTTTTGGAGAAAATTGCCTCATTTTTATCATGTGCTAATCTGCCTTAAAAGTCTATGAATTTCAATTTCGCTATGGCAATGATGACCACTTACAGTTCTTGTTGTGTTTCAGGCTCTTGTTGTATTTAATTTGTATTGGTTAGAAAACATAACGTTTAAATTTGCTTCATAGATTTACATGTTGCGTACAACCGCTAAAATTGAGAGAATAAATTTATAGATTGTTACAGAAATAGTTGAATTTTTTCTTCACCAGCTGTTTCAGATGTAGATCATTAGTAAATATAGTCAACACAATCTTGATCTTTGTAACGTTATTCTCTAGAAAATACGACGAAACCAGCATGGATCAGGTATGGAAAGATCCAGCATTACGTCACTGCAAGATAGTAGCACCATAAGCATAAGCAAGGAACATATACAGACGATAATTTTCGGATCATTGGGCAAGCAAGATCGTCCTTTCATTTAGGTGTTTTGGAATCGGTTTACATCACGACTCAAAACCCAGTCTTGTGTAAACAAAAAGAGTTCGTTTTTTCACTTGGACTCTTCAAGTAAACAATGGTGAATAGGTGCTAATTGGCCAATCATAGGGCCAAATAGACGCATTATTCATCATATCACGTGCACCCGCATCTGGCTATATATTTCGGTTCACCTTTCGGTCGTTATCCGACGTTTCATACTCTGACGAGTGTCGGGCGAAAAAGCTTTCAGTATGCTAAAAGAATGTTTTCTGCTTTTTCGTGCTATAGTGAAGTTCTGTATTACCAACAGACTTTTCAAGCTAGGAACTCTTTGACTGTTACTTTCTCGGGCAACGCGCATGATCAGTTGACCACAATCATGCTTGCTACATCAAACAAAAATGAAGCAACAACACATGAATGAAGAAAACACCATTTGGATCCCCTTTTCTTTCAAAGGGATCTCTCCTTACTTTCACATTTTCTTGCACGTTGATGGAATTCAAATAATGTTCACCTCGTGGATAAATTTGAAGTTAACTGATTTCCTGAGTACATACCTGCTTGTATGTATGACAATTGTTTGAACGTTCGTTCAGTAAGAAAAACTAATTGCCCTTTTGAATCAGTGTACTTCATGCATTGTATTCTATACAAGGTAGCTACCATCAATGAACCATCAAAATTTTTCACGAGGTTCAATGAGGGAGAAAACCAGAATATGAAGAAAAATTTCCGTAAAATACAAAGTTCTTTGTTCAACACTAAGGAAAGTGAAATAGTCTACTTTTGTCTAAATATATGTAGCTTCATAAGTACCATTAATATGATCGTAGTTTCGAGTGAAAGTCATCTTCTAGCTGGCAACAGATGGAGCATATTGGCTGACAATGCGATCAAAATCTTTTTCCTACAAATAAAAAAATATTTTACGAAATGAATTAAGTGAAAAGATTCTCTTTTCAAAAAGGGCTGATACCAATTCAAAACAACAAAATGTTTCAAGCAAGACTGTTTTTGAATAGAAACAGTAATATTAAATTTACAATAAAAATAACCCAAGGTGCTGTTCTTCCAGGGGGACGTGTTTATAAATTACACTGGTGTTTTCAGTCAGCTCTTCAGGTACTCTTTCAGTTCATTTTTAAAGCGACTGATAGACGGGACTCCTCTAATAGCAACTGGAATATCGTTCCAGACAATCGTAGCAGAGTATCGATAACTCTGCATGTTCTTTGTTAAATCTAGGAATCTGATGATCTCTACAGTGCCTTGTTACATAGTTCGAGTGCAAGGATCATTCCTGAAATTAGGAAAGACCCCAGCAGTTAAATGAAGGAAATTTGATGGATATGGAAGGGCATAGAAATCAGTATATTGAAAAGTTAAATTGTAATTTACTGCTAAGCGACGGGGAAAATATGTCATCAGTGTTGAAAAACAAGCACTTGGTAGGCAAGCTATGTTTTTATGAAAAATGGGACAGAGAAACAGGCTAAAATGCCTGAGAAAATTGAGAGAGGCAGTAAAGTTGCATCGGCAAATTTTGAATAACCAATTTAATTTGAAAAATCAAGTACACTATATATTTAAATAGATATATTTACGCAATAAAAAGAAATCCTAGGTTTATATTGCCAGTAACAGATTCCACTATGCCAGAAGCGGTCAGAAAACAACTGAGGTTGAGCTAAGCGATAAAAGAAGCAATAAATACCTTGGAGAAATAGTCTTTCGTAAATCGATGATTGTAATTTGAATCCTTCATTTGGGAGACGTAACGATTACTGACCTAAGAAAATATAAGCATGATATGACGAATGAATGGATAAAGTAGAATATCATACAAAAAGCAGAAGCATTCTATTTTATACATAATAAACTGCAGAAAATCCCAGCTCTCGTGTGATATTGAAATTCTGTTATACAAATAGGCTATTCAAATTGCTAACTGAATGGTGGGATAAATACTCAAATAAATAAATGGATAGATCGCTGATCAAAGTAATGTTTCAATACCGTAAATCCTCAAATTATCCCCCCTGGGGATTATTCACGTTTGATACTTCTTGGGTGGTGGCTTACTCGAGGGAAGGGCCTATCCGAAAGGGGGCTTATAAAACTATTTAAAATTGTCGCAAAAATTAAGAATCAGTCTTTATCAAAGTCTTCATCGTCATCTGGGGTGGTGGTTTATTCGAGGGGGGCCTATTAACAATTTGAAGCTCTAGCATGGGGGTTTATTCGAAGAGGCACTTTAAGGATTTACGGTAAGGAAACAAAATACCACATGATACCTCTATAGAAGGCAGATATTACCAGGGTAGCGCCGAAGGCAACTCAACCCCGAAGTGATCTCGTTTTATCTTAACATGGGATTTATCCCACTAACAAAATAGGGATTATTATATGAACCAAGAGCTCTGGGCAAAACTTGGATTGAACCTATGCAATACTTTGACAGTACCTGCACCTGGTAGATGGAATGAGAAATACTTCAGCTGTGGCTATATGAGCCTATATCAAAAGGTGTTACGTTGTATCGTATCCTAGCGTGCTATATGCTGTAATTTGATGTATACACGTCTTTTTTTATAAGAAGAAAGTTTATAAGAAAATGAGGCTCAAATGGCCAAAATCTTAAGAAAATCCTAAGAAAATTCCAAGGCTCAAGTTCAAGAAAATGCTAAGAAAATCATAGTTCATCTTCTTTACATGCCAGAAATTGACATTGACTCATTTTTGCAAACTCTCGTACAAAGATCGAGACTTATGGTGGCCCAACAAATACAGAGTAGCCTGTTTCATCCATTTTATTCCTGCAAAAGTTAAGAAACTCTTAAGAAAATCTCAGCCTCAAATTTGTGAAAAGTTAAGAAAATTGAGCCTCAGGAACAAAAGTGTTTTCTTATAAAAAAAAAGCGTGTAATCAAAGAAAATAAGTTTGACGGAATTCTTGGGTACTATGTATCAGCTTAAAAATATAAGGATATTCTGCAAATGCTCATCACTAACTTGCAGACTACACAAAAGTGAATTCATAGTCAATAGAAGGATTGATAGAACTAAACTTATTCAAATTAAAAATGTATTTCCTTTGCATGAGTATATCTGAAATCGTACTACACCTAATGGCAGTTGAGCAAATGAACAGAAGAAACCAGAAGTCAAATTATTTTCCCTAAAATCAAACATGTGAATAAAGAAATACCTCTTGTGATTTTCCTAAATGCTGCGACAATACAGCCATATTGATAAGTGTTGAGGGGTTGTTGCTGTCCTTAAATTAAAAAAAAACAGTCTATTTACTAATACAGAATATTGATTCCGTAAAAACTATGATGCTACTTTCTGCACCGTTGAAATTACTTTAAGTATAAGGAATATGCCCCATTAAGTATGATGATATTGACCAGAAAATAATAACAACTTGAGATGACTATGGCAAAAAGTAATCAGAAGTGATAAAAAGGGAGATATGACTAGAAGATAGATCAATAAATTTCATTATAAAAACATGAATAATTCAATGTGATCCAGCAAAACAATTCTCAAATCATTATGACAACTTCCACGATAGCCGTCATTAAGCTTAGCTGTTTACTGTATTAATGACATCCATAAAATTTAATCATTTTCACCATAGTTTTGATTTTGCAAGACAGTTTGAATTTCAAACAAAGTGTATAGTTAAAGTTTTCATGAGAAACAAACCACTTTATCTAGGGATAATTTCATGGCCGTCGTAAAGATGATGCTTCTGGGGAGTGTGGAAAAAATTTCCAAAACGAGGTGGGTGTGGCCTCGAATGAATGGGCGTGGTTTCTGCTAGCACAACTGACACTTTTCAATGTGCTCCAATGTTGCCGACAAAACGCTAGATGGCTATATGGGATATCTGTGAAGGTTACATATGTGGTGACGAGTCGCATATATAGCGAAAGATGAAAGGATTTGCCGACGAGAGTGCTTTTCCTGCAGGCCAAGGTGTGACGTATTCCACGCCCGCCCCCCTCGCAATGGGACTGGCTAATTTTCTCAATGCAAGACAGTTTCTTTCTGGAAACAACAATTCATAAAGTGAAACTCACCCTCTCAAGTGCCTCTTGCAGTAGGCTTTCTGCATCTTCGAATTTTCCCATTTGCATGTAAGATGCTGCTTGTCCATTTAGGAGCATTACAGTTGGAGTATATTTGTCCGCAAGTTCTTGAAAAATGTAGTACGAATCTTGGGCCTTCTCACCCCCCTAAAATGCAAGTCATGCGAGGAATTAATTTTCCTACTCACAAATAAGTATAATTATGCTGCAACAGATTATCAATAGCAGAAAGGAAGATAATACTACAAAATATAAATGCCACTGATGATATAGCCTCTCTTCTTATTGCTAACCTCATCGATTGGCTATAGATCAACAATTCATAAAGTACAGTAACAGAAGAAACTATTTCTATTTCTCTAAAAATCACACCTAGTGTAAATGCTGGGTCAAAAGGGAAAGTACATGAAAAGGTGGAAGTATACATGTGCTGACATATCTGTACCGTGGGGTGGGTGGGGAGAAAGACTGTGACCAATTTATGGATATATGGAGATTGCATACAAACTAAGTGCCCTGTAAAGAAATTCTGGGAACAGTTGATGATGACTGAGTCAATATCACCAAAGAGTCTCGTGCAAAAGAAATTAACAAACAAGAACACTTGCAGAGTTCAATAGCAATGTGGCCTCCACACTGATTAAGTTTAAATGCAAGAATCTGCAAGTTATCTTCAAGGTCTGAAGGCCTGCCTAGTGCCAAGGAAAAGAGAAAAAGAAACCTTATCTTTTCTGTATTAAAGTTCTACTTACTACAGCCAAGCTAAACCATGCAGTTGCCAATTGCGTTAAGGTCGCATCTTCATCGATTTCCTATAAAAAGAAATTTCACTCTTTATGTCAATAGAACAATAGCTCGTAAATAAAAAATGAAATGTGTTAAAGCTGGAAACATTAAAGTGCAGAAGATGACACAAATTTTCTTGCCGTTTTTGCCCAGTATAAGATGCACCTTTTTTCAAAATATCATTTGCTTTTTTGAGGGTGTGTAATACTGAAATACTGTAACGTTCATTTTCCCATTAATTCCTCTGCAATGGACAGTGCCATTCTATTGAGAAATACTGTGATACTTGCAGCACCTGGTTTCTCAATTTGGAAAGCACAGTTACAAAAATTGACAAAAACACCAATCCCCCGACGTGGTGGACTGCTATCTAACAAGAATCCTATGTTTCCTACTTATGTCCCCCGCCACGTATTCTCCTGAAATATTGATACACCAATGGTCGGCAAAATAAGGAAAACCACCAAGCTATAAATGATATCTCAGTCACATGTTAAATCAATTGTGAGAGCTAGTTTTCCTCTACAAAGATAGCTTTAGTAGTGTTCCTCAGTTTCGTGTTATTTTTCCCCTGAAATGTATATGCTCTGCAAGCACTGAGAAAACAGAGTGCGTATTGTACATGATAGGAGACGGTAACACCAATTTCTGTAGAGCTATAAGATGGAATTACAACTGCATCTTATTCAAAAGAGCATCCTAATCAAGGCAAAAGTATAGTAACATGAAATGCACTACCAAAAACAGAATAAGCTATAGAATGACACAGGCAAATGCAGACTTGAATAAAAGACTTTTAACATCTACATTATCATCATAAATTATGAAATCTACGTGTGACAATATAAGATCTTGTTGAAAACTGCAATCCACAAATGCTACAGTGACTTTAACTGTGGTTTTGGAAGACCAAATCTTAAAACAAATCATTGAAATCGCCACCTCTATAGCAAAAAGGAAGAGAATGCTTCTAAATTTGCTTAACAGGTTTAATGTACTTTTTTGATATATTTCTCAATGGCTGAAATAGTCAATGTTATAAGTGAGTGATTGAAGTTTTGTTGTTGGGTCTTTGGCAAATAGTCCCCTTGCATGATGAACAAATAAGAAATGCAAAAAAATTTCAACTTGTAGCTGAACAGAACAAAAATATTGGCAGAAAGTACCAAAATTTTGATAAAAGCTGTAGTTCAAATGCTGACATGCAAAATATAAAAGATTGATATATCTAACCTGCATAATTTTGAGCTCTTTTCTGTGAAAAAACATTGAGTGCAGCATGGTTAACAAGAATTTTCAATACCAAAGTACAATATTAATAAAAACACAATTTGAATAATTTCTGCTATGCATAAGTCTAATCCTAAGTCAAGGGATTGGTATGAATTGTACCTTGCTTACAACAGGAACTAGTTAAAGCCTAACCATACATATGATATTTAACCATGATAAAGTGAAACTAATGCTAGCTTGAAAGGAAAAACTAAAATCTCAAAGGAAATTCAGCTTCATTCTACACAGCACAGCAGGTCCTTGAATGAACAGCATATGGGAATAAGAAGCAAAATCTTGCTGATTGATGTAAAATATTTGCTTTATTTTCAGGTTTATACCGGAGATAGCTCTGAAATTAAATGCTGTTTTATACCTTGCAAGATCCAGTCGGTCCATGGCAAGGTAGATCTGTACTGACAATGCCTCACTGCATGAAAGTGAAACAGAAAACATAACTCAAAAACAAAGAAAAGAATAGGATAGATTGATAAAATCTAAACCTTTGCATAAAAATGAGAAACACAGTTAAGCTTCAATGTAAATAATCTCCACTAAAAGTATAGAGTATTTTGTCTCAGAATACCAATACCCAAAGCCAGAAAATGACATATAAGAATCTCAACAAAAGTCACTATTACTCACAAATATCACACTACTGCAAAATCCTGTGCATATAAGCTGCCTCTGCATATAGGCTGCACCCCTACTTTAAGGCAGCCAAAATCAGGAAAAATATGTAATGCATTGGTGTTTTATGTGTTTAGGTTAATCTACATTGTATGTGGTATCATTCTACATTTGATGTTGCCTGCTAAAATCACATATTTGTGTTAAGTCCTGTTGTTAGTTAACTCCTGTGTAGTGTCAGTATCACCCTTTCCAGGCAATGTATTTGTCTCTCCCAATGTGTATTGTGCTTTGATGTAATGAATGTTGATTGGTGATTAGCTGTCTATTTTGTGCATGTTAGTATTTGATTCAGTTAGTTCAGTTCAGTTCTTGCCATTACAATTATAGAGTACACATCAATAGTAGTTTCTACTGTGTCATTTCTAACTTAGGCCTAGGCCTCTGACCTAGGCTTGAAGATTGAAGACAAGCTGTTGCAAATAATGTCAAGTATTGACATATGAATAGGAATAAGTGGTAAAATCATTTGTTTATCTACTTCCTATGGCAATAAAAAATGTCTTTATGCAAATGAGCACTCAAATTTCCCTGAAGAATGACACACTCTGCACATAGGCTTTACCACCAATTTTTTAAAACCAAAACTAGAAAAAGATGCAGCTCATATTTGGTCTTTTACATTTACTAGTTGCCACAGTGTACATATATCATTGGAGTGTCCAAAGTTTGCTCATTATGGGAGTGAACTACATTTTACCCTAAGACCTTTGAGATTAACCATATTCAATATACCAAGATATACAGTTAAGTATATCCAATAAAACCATACATATCATGTCAGTTTTCAGAAAGACTGTTATCTACCAATCAGCTTGCATTACAAGGAGCAATTGCAAAACTATCAAAGAGGTATAGAACAAACCTTTCAAGTGCTTGAGACTGATGTAGACATCTCAAGGCAGAATCAAAATCCTTTGAGATACAGAAAACATTAGAATCTACATTGATGTATCTAAATGATAAAAAGTGTTAAATAAATAAGAAAAACAAAGTGAACATGCCTGGTGGTTTAAAAATAAATTAAAAGTAAAAGAGAATCAACTTTTCAGGCAATATGTTCTACAAAAAGAACTGTACAAGTCCTCAACATTATGTCTATACAAATCCTATTGTACCAGATTTAATTTAGGAATCTGTCATGAATTAAAAAAATGAGATTAAAAAGATATCATATGTATATCTGTCACTTTTCAGCAAGTGAAATAATGTGAACTAAAAGTAGTCCATCCTATATTTGAATAAGATACAGTGCACAAAATTCTGGTTAAATGATGTCAAAAAGGGAAATCTACAAACCTGCTCATGGAAGTATATAGTTGATGCAATTAGAAGGAAATATTCACTAAAATCACTTGAATTCAATTTTGTTTCTAGCTGCTTCAGAATGCTTTCCCTTTGAATGTAAAAAAGCAATGAGGCATCACAGAAAGAGAAAACGCATCTAACACATTTAAGAGCAGCTTTTCAAAAGCAAATATGCCAACAAACATAATCTCAGCACATGAAATATCAATCTAATAACATTTTTTTCAATTCTGTGACAAAGTATGGTAACTCTGAGGCACTCAACCTGCCTCATAAAGCAAAATGTGGCCCCTCAAATGAGGAAGTCTGATTGACTTCAGTAAGAAAGGGGCCCTGAAAGATCCAACGGTCCCCTCTCATAGCTCTGGAAGAGTGTAAAACACACAGAAATATTTTCTACTCCAAAAAATTGGTATATAGCTTAAGTCCAGACCTACCTGGTATATACTAATACTAAAGAAATATAATCCATTTTGGATATAAGGAGAATATGAAAACTATTACTTGAAGGATTGTTGAAACATTGCAACCACACACAAGACTGCATAGCATGATTATTGCAGTTATGTTTCCGGATATGAAAAGATAGCTAGGGCAGAAGTGCATGGTAACTGTCTGATGGTGGTATCTAATACTGTATAAATGTTGGCTTTAAGTCTCATTCTTTCAATTGGTTCTCTTGCATCAGATTTGCATCCAAATTAAGATAGCTTTTAAAATGTACTATGTTTAATCTCCAAGACTTCCTGCAGAAGGTATTTTTCCTAGAGCTGGTTAATACTCACTTTTTGGAAGGATTCTGAAGATAATCTGCAAGGGTTCTTATTGCTTGAACTTCTCCTGGTGATGAATGTCTTACCTCATCCAGCACAACTCCATATTTACCCTGCATCACATCATACATGATATAAATATCAACATATATTCAGTAAACATAAAGATTTAAATACAAATACTACAAAAAATAAGTATATAAACCCACAACAACATGATATAAAAGTATAAATATATACCTTAAGTGATAAATAAACAAAAAAAGTAAAAATGGGGGAAACATTTACTTACTACATCTGAAATAGACTGATTAAGGAGGGACTTTTTACTTTCTAAATACCATAAAAGCACATGTATTGTGCTGCATCTTTTTCTAATGTTGGCTTGAGAAATTGGGGGTTTTGCCTATGTGTGGAACTTGCATCATTCAGTAGGGAAAATCTAAACCCTTGTTCATCAAGGATGATTTCTATTGTGATCAAAAATTGAAACAGAAAATGGTTAGTATCACATATTCCTGTTCATGTATCAACTTTTGACATTATTTTGCAATAAGCACTGTGCACCTTTGGCAGTGGTAATGAATACACATAAGCAAAATGAATTCTGGCAGTTTTATATGAAGTAAGACAAATACAGCATTTTTTAAAAAAATACACTCTAGGGAGCATTTTCTTTGAGGACATGTTTGTCAATGAAAAATTTTGGTGCAATTTTTTTATCCCTTTCATTCCATTCCAGACTTTTGCAAGATCTGTTCTAATGTTGCAGGACTTGGTAAACCTGGAAAACTTCAAAAGTATTTTATCTGAGTTTGGGTGCCATAAAGTAGGGGTTTTGCCTTTGTGCAGGGGCAGCTTATATGTACGCTTTTTATGGTAGTCAAACTGAAAGAGAGCCCCCAAAATAACCCAAAAAGGAAATCAAGAAATCATACAAACAATAAAAATATAAATAAATCAGAAAAGCTCATGAAAATTTCATCAAATCTCATCAAATTTATTACTTAAACATAGGAATAAACAAAGTAGGTTTTCAATTTGGATTGAAAACTAGTGAAAAATGAAGCAACCCTTTTGAAAAGTGGAAGGGTTGTCCATCTTATGCAGATAAATAAATCACCCTGGTGACCTGATGAGCTCCAAATCTATGCACAGAAGAATCTGGGGTCAAATACACTCATTTTTTTTACAAAAACCAAAGGATGATGTTGTGCACTCCAGTTTCCTAATGCTCTGGAAAATTCAATACTCATTTTTCCTAAGAGTTTCTTACTTATGATGTCATGGATTTGTCAACAGTTTCACTACCATTCTGATGCTGTATTTAGATGTTGAATGTATATTTTGTCCCTTGTATCTTAGGTTCTAGGCCAACAGGTCAATTAAATTCATGGATTTTAACAAAATTTCACTGCTCTCAGTTTTATCACAATTCAACAGCTTCTTACTTTTTTACTTCAAATGTAAAAGCTTCTTTTACTTTTTCTGCTAGTCCAGTACTCATTCTTATAGCCAATTTCTTGTAAAACAATAAGTGTAGTTTCATACAACAAGCGTGATTTGAGAATAAAAGTGTGACATAAGATGAGCTAAACAAATATAATCAGTTCCAATTTTTCTACATACTTGTGCTGTATATGCTCTGTAAAGAAATACATCTCTTTCAATCCGAAGGTCAGGCGTTGATGGCTGCAAATGAGACATCAGATAGAAATTCAAAACTTAAAGTCTACATGCCAATCAGAAAATACCTAATCACTTGCTAATATGGGAAGCACTCTAACCCCACTGTTAATATGGTAAACGTGTGGTGATGCTCCGAGCAAGAAGTGTTCCTAACCCTATACATTATCCAGAAAGTATAAAAAATAGCTATAGCTCTAAAGATTTTTCAATATTTTTCCATGTTTTCATTTTTCATCACTGCACATGCATTTTTGTCGCGTATACCGGAACTGAAATTAATTTTAAAAGTTCTCGAGATATGCAGGCACTGCGGAGAGAATTTTAAGCTTGTAAAGGTAGCTGGATAAAGAAAAGCAGCAGCAAGTAATAACATTTGAACACTCTTACCTTAATTCTCTGAGCCTCATTTATACAGTGCTGATAATTCCCAATATAGAAAGCGTTTCTTAAATCAAAAAGCTCATCCACGTCACCACCGGCAGCCATTTTTAGCATCTGTTCCCACATAGAACACCATAACGAGGCTATAGTTAAAATGTAGTTAGTCACCACGTCCAGTTAACCTGCATCATCAAAACTGACTTGTAAACAAGCCCATAGACAGTGGGTTGGGTTGGGTTGGGTTGGGGTGGGGTAGGGTGGGGTTCAGTACACCAAATAATTCGCTCAGAATGTATTTCGAGATTTTCCAGCCAGTCATATGAACACATACATAGTGCGAATCTGCAGCTTGATCTGACAGAAATACTTAGAATGGGTATGCCCTATAAAAATGCTTGTTGAAAGGCTTTTTTTATATAACAATTTAGGCAGTTATGATAAATTAAAGTATATACTTCAGAAAAAATTGTTACCAAACTGATTCTAGTCAAGTGCACTCTTAATTCCAATCGAGAAGTGCTTCTCATATAGGGTTGCAAATGTTTGGAATAGTTTACCAAAGGAGGCAACACAAGCATCGTCGGTTGGCCATTTTAAATCATTAAGTAGCTTTGAGTTATTAATTATTAGATTATTTTTTGACAGTATGCATCTTATCTATATTTTCAAAGCTATTTCATCATTGTCAAATATATAATTTTTTAATATTCTATTTATAATTTAATTATCTGCAGAAGAGAGACCACTTGAAATCTGCTAAGGCTGAAGGACCACCTTTTCATTTCATTATGAAAATGCAATGAAATGAAGAGAAAATAAAGACCTCTTCTGGTGCAGCTTTCTATTTGACATCCATGCAGTGGTGGAGTTACAGGGGAGTTTGTGGGTTAAGTGTCCCCAATTTTGTGAATAGATGGTAAGCTAGACTCATCCAAAAATGTCATAAAGACTAATGGAGATTCTCACAAACATACCATTGGTTTCATCTGACACTTCTGTCTACATTGGGGGTGCATCTTTGTCGATAAAGTGTTCTTTCCATTATACCTAAAGTGCGGGATTCCACAATTTTTCCTGGGAGCTTAGCTCACAGACCCCTAATCTTGCCTGCTTTATTACCACAAGCACCTCCTCTTCATCTTTGTCCCGCCAATCCGGCTCAGAAGCCTACTGATCTGTATCGTGTAAAATACCTACCGACTCGGACAAGGGGAGATTTCTAGCATAAAAATGTTCTCAAAGCTGCTTTTCTCCTTTCTTTGAAAATAATAATCTAAATACAAGCAGCAATCTATTACAAGATATTCGCCATCTTTTTGGAAGGGGATTTGTTTGAGGAGGGCCTATTAATAATTTGACGTTCTAGCATGGAGGCTCAAATGAAGTGGGCTCTTTCGAGGAGGGCCAATTCACTCTATTGGTCTTTATCATGGTTCAGATGTGTATTTTAGAGTACGTCGTTGTACTGATAGGCGTGGTCACAACTGGCCCTTACAACTAAAATGATTTTGTTTGAATCCAAAGAATTAAATGTCAAACATATTTGCCAATTTTGGCCTTTATCAATTAACAGGCATCGGAAGTAATTTTACTCATGATTTGTGAATAATGAACTGAAGTTACCACAGAGGAATTACAGAAAGCATATAAGAAGTAGTATACGTAACATATTAAACCATGATATCAATGAAATTATCATTTAATATATCATATATACATTTTATTCGTATTTCAAAATCATATTTTAACAATATGCTATATCTTTGAGGGTTGAAGTGATGTTACATTTGCAATTACAAACTGCAATTTATATGAATCTGCAGCGAAAATAACATTGGATCACAATAAACTTTGAAAAGAAGCTTTTAACTGTTTTGCACTGGAAATTGAATTTTCTGTATGACATACTTTATCCCATATGATTAAATCGAAATTTACCTTATTGCCCATGTACTCACTGAAGTTAAATAGCTCATCGTTTCGTTATCAAAGAGTAACTAAAAGATAGTTTTTAGCATAACAGACCTAGCTGCTGCGACGTCATCTAGCCTCGGGCTGAAAACGAGTTTATTGGTATACAAGATTCGCAAAACATGCGAACAACAAACAAATACCCCAACACGAATCTCCTCTCTGTAACCAACCAATCAATTAATTCAATGCACTAACTACTTAGACAAAAATTACGAAAAATGCCAAAAACTACAGAAAAAGTTGAAACAAAAGTAAACCTCATTTATTTACTACATTCAAAATACTGTCAAAATTATACAAAATTCCCACACGATTGTACCATAACAACACTTACACCGTATTAACGGTATTGAATTTGCACCTTTTCTGCACTAAATATGAATTCATTATTAAAGACAGACAGCCGTCATTTCAATCATTTGCCTTAAATTCTTTGCTAGAAATTATCAGTAAGTACTAGATATAATTCATACACATTCCCCAACATCAATTTATAGGCACTGTTTACCTACAAAGTTACAAAATTAATTAACAAATAAAAAAGCTTTGAATGATTCAGAGTAGAACTATTAGCCTAGAAAAGTACTAGTGCAAAGTTAATTCGCCTGATCCTGCAGGAAATCATATTTGCGCTGATTTTTAGGTCATAAAATGGAAATCTTAAATGGTTTTTATATCGGCACAAAATATCTGGTTCTCTGATATTCATAGCAATGTCATTACTAGCTTTCAGAGCTATACACATAATCTTCCTAGAATACTGAAGAATGTACTTTGGAATTTAAATATTTCCACGAAAACTATACTGTACGTAGTCAGAATCCTCGTTCATTTTCTAGAGATTTTCAATACAAAATCTGCTCATGATTAACAAAACACTGATCGATCGAAATGTGGCAGATTCTTGAAAAGCTAAATAACTTTTCATTCAGTCATCCTTTATCGTTGTAGCACTGAATATGGGAATCAGTAGCAACAGAATTGCAAAAAAGTGGTCGGAAGGAACGGTCAACTTAAAAAATGATATAAGTGTATTATCAGATAAAAAATTCAGGAGGTAAAATGAATCAAAAAATCAATATATCTACCCTATCTCTAGGCTTTAGCCCTCACCAAACTCACTTATAAAGATAGGCCTTCGCGCTTCTGTATCACCGCTGATGATGACTCTAAATGATGATAAGCATTCATCTATGTAGCTGTTTATAGTTGTAGCTTTTCGATATCATTTAAGTCATCGAGTTAGGTCACCATCACGTAGCTGCTCAGGTAATCAATTGCCTATTATCATGAGAATTTAAAGAACAAGATGCCTCCATTTGTCGTTGTCCTAATTATCAAACGAATTAATATACCAAGAAATTGATATCATCTTAATCAAAACAAGTAATTCTAGTATCTTAATTTGAAGTATATTAATGAACTACATCGATACAAAATTATGGTATTAAATAGATTAGCACTGATATAGACACTTCAGATACAGGTTTTCGTGAACATTGTAATTATATCATCAGTGGCGAAATGTGCTCAAGCCACAATCTATGAAGATGCAAAAAAGTATAATACGAAATTTCCACAATTCAAATGCCTCTCATGTTCCTCTTCGATCAGTTGGTCTTCATAAGGATCACGTGCTCTATACATATCGTTTTAGTGGTTGTCACTAGAAATATTTGATTTTCATGGTAATAAACTTTTACCACACGATACGAATGTGGTCAAATTGCGGACTGCTGTGCTTTGTTATGGGAAATCCTATTTTCTTTAATTTAATCACAAAATAACACTACAATTACAAATAAGGCATCTTGATCATGCCAAGAAATGACTTGTTCTTCCGAAATCAATTTTCGGCAAGTATACGGTTAAACGCTGGAGATTATTGAGAAATCGCTTTGCTACTTCCAGTACTATTTCCAATTATGCTGATTATATTATTGGTAAGAATAGGCCTTGGTTTTGGGTTGGTAAATAATGGCATCTCATTGAGATTTCCACTTCAATGTTTGTATTGATCTGGGAGGGACTTCGTGCAAGAAATCGACAATACCATCCTCAGTAATCTGAATCGCAAAGGATTTTGGCTGTCGATTTAGAATGACAAGAACTGTGTCTTTATTTGGAGTAATGAACGCAATGCATTCTAGTGATGTCTTCTGGTCAAACTTTGTTGATATTCTTACAGAACCTGGCTCAACAAATCGACTGAAATGTCCCATGTGATAAAATGTTGGCTGTTGAAGAATGAAAAACTGAATATTATATACAATGAATATTACATATAAAGTGCTAGAAATACTGGAGAGCAATGGAATAGTAAGGAGGTGTTTCACTAGCTTCCTTTCACTGAGTTGTGGAATTTCTCAGTTTTGTGGATTCTAGCAAGCTTCTGGACATCAAACCAATGGTATTTATACTTAATGTCAAAATCTTAAAATTTGTCAAAATCTTAAAATTGCTCACGCTAAAATTGATACTTTATCTATTTTCAAACCCCTCCATATTAAATGCAGATTCGTATATGTACTTGAGACACCATCTTCTAGTGGTATGGCATACAATACGAAAGCGCAAGTAGCAATGTCCTCTCAGTAGCGTACGTATGTAAAATTGATCTCCTTTGAGCCAATACGCTTAAATATTTTGGTCTACTACGAAAATATCGACTGGAAGGAGGTACAAAGACAAAAATCGAGAGGAATACTTTTATAACAAAACATCATTCACCTGCTTGTAAATGACATCATTTGCAAAATCTGCAATGATCGGTGAATCTACAAAGTTCTTTACCCAATTTGGGCCACCTTCCATGTTAAGAACAAGATTCCAATCGGTCCATCCAACTGACCAGTGATTTAGATCCTATGCAAGGAAATATAGGGTTGCAAACAAACCTGTCAAAAAAGGACTAACCAAAACTATACTGCTCATGATACAACTATTCTAAAAGAGTATTTCCAACCGTTACTGAAATATCTACTAGTCTAATAATAAAGAAAATACACAGATATATCATAAAGCGTTCAGCACATCTCTTTCATGCATAATCTTAGCGTACTTCGTTGTCTTGTAGAGCCAATCAGCCAATTCAGCACTGCGTTAGAAAAGACCCTCGTAGAATAGTAATGATAACTTGACCAGACATCTCTCCAACAGGAAGAGCTGGATGTTGGCTACGTATATGTATATAAATATATATATATATATATATACATATACATACATATATATATATATATATATATATATATATATATATATATATATATATATATATATATATATATATATATATATATATATATATATATATATATATATATATATATATATATATATATATATATATATATATATATATATATATATATATATATATGTATATATATATATATATATATATATATATATATGTATGTATATGTATATCTCATCTAGAAGCATAGGCATCAATAATGGTCTCATGTTAAAACATTTCCTTATTTAAGACTGGGTTGCATTTCTAATTTGAAGCTGTACCCTATCTGACTAAAATCCCAAAAAACTTTTAAAAGGCCCCAAAAGCAAGAAAGCAAGATCAAAAATACTTCTATAAACTATTGATACACCTGCATAATGAAATGACCATATTCTTCTCCACGTTCCCAGCTACCAAGTAGGACTCCTTTGCCGTCAGCACCAAAGCCAGCACAGGCCTCAGTGGAAAGAATAAAAACATCTGGGAAAGCGGAATGAGCATCGTCCAAAAATGATGGCGGAATCCATGTATCCATATACCAGTGTACGCCAATGCCTTTGAAAAATAGATAAGATGATGTCAAGAAACGTAAATAAAACTAATACTGACGCGAGTGACATGTTGACAATTCTCTTCGTAAATGAAGAGTTTGGTAGGCTAACTAGGTCATAACTACATACACAAGTTGACAGCAGATCTCCAAGTGAAATAAACTTCTACAACATCACAAGCATCAACATTCCATAAAGATGTTGAACTGACAAAAGCTTATAAGGATAGACTCAAAATGTAAAAGGTCAATGTATCATCAAGAAGGCACTTTGTAATTCATGACGTAAACACAAAAGACAGATAATAAACAATTTGTAAGAAATTACTTGAAACAATGGAGGTTTGTGAGCACAATGTATGCCTGTCTCAAAATACTTACAACTTAGCCAAATATAAGCGATCCAAGAATAGGAACAAGGATCATAAAAGCTAGAAATTAGAAAAAAAAATGGAGAAGCGGGAGGCACTTAATTGGACAGAATTGATTTAGCCATTTCAATGCCAACTACGATAACAAACCTGAGACATATTTTTTAGCATCTGGATCACCAAGGATAACTTGCGCCCAATGAGTGACAAACAACCGCTGATCATCAAGCATCATTAATTTCACATCTTTATAGCCATTATTATGAAGTGCAGGACCAAGGTCTTTCTTAACAAAATCTCTCTCAAGTTCTGCTGTAAACCCCATACACTGGAATGCGTAACTGCCAAGTAAACAGGCCACTTTAAGTATAAATATATGTACAAAAACCTTAGGTGTATCTTACTTTGCGCTGAAGTATTTCTCACAGATCCCCGACTGCACGAAAGTAAGTACTGAACTAAAATCGAGCTGAATAAAAATTATGACGCAGGCAAGTTAGGCACAGGAAATATCCTACAGACTTTCAAGAAAAAATTCCCTATGTACGCTTCCTGAAAGAAGAACACACCTTGCTATCATCTGTGAGGCCAATATCACCTAAACATAAACCTTACCCAACCAAGTAGTCGTGGAGTTGAGTTTGATACGATTCGGTATAACGAGTTGGCGTCCTCTTACTAATGACTTTCTACAGCCATATATGATACAACAGCTTCCATATTCCCTCGATAGTCGTAATGAAACAATAAAAGGTGGCCTATCCCATGTAAGATTTTTGTTTTTATATACTATTTCTATCAATATTTTAGCGTCATAATTTCCTTCTAATTATTCTACCAAATCTTCATCACCATTGCTATGAATGAAGCGACGCCCTCATAGTGGATACAAGCTGCAAGGCATTTTACACAAAGACTCGTCCGTATAACTGATTTCCTGAACATTTCCAGCAACGAATTCAAAATGGCTGTGAAGCAGAGCAAGCTAATATACGTGAAAACAAGTGTATGGAAGTAGATAATAGCTAAGTGGATAATACAATGTTTTATGAACGCATGAAAAAACGACCAGACATAGTTGCTAGAGAGTTAAAAAAAGACTGGGGCTACAAATATCCATAGTAAAGCAGGGCCAGTATGAAGACCCTTTCTTATGAAAGGCTACTTCCAGTTAATATAAATGTTTAGAAAAGTAACTTTCATCAGAATTTAACTACAGTACTATCCTGTGTACCTTCTCGTACGCGTGAATTTAATACTGCGCGAAAAGATGGAAGATTGGTTCCCGGATTTAAATACAGAAATCCAAATAGGCGCAAATATATGGTGGCCTACAAGTGCACATCAAATTTGAATTCTTCACACCAAATTCAAATTCGTCACACGGAATTTAACTTCGTCACAAGGAATTTAAATTCATCATACCAAATTTGAATTCATCAAACCAAATTCAAATCTATCTTCAGAGTGTGTAAACTCTTGCCAATATGATGGTATTTTGTCAAAAATGCAAGAATCACTTTATATTCGTATCATTCAAAGAAGAACCTCCTAATAGCTACGATCTCCATTTTCAATATAATTCCACATGAGGAATAAAATGTATCTTTTGACTGCGGGTTATCTCCACATGTTTCACATTTCCTCGCTACAAGCAACCTTTCTTCATCCTTTTCGTCAGCCATATTTCCATTGTTTCCACGAACTTATTCATGCCATCCTGGTTATGAACAACACTTTTGTCAACACTGTGGCAAATGTGAACATACTGAATATGAATTTGATGTGACGAATTTGAATTTGGTGTGACGATTTTGAATTCCGTTTGACGAATTTGAATTTGGTGTGAAGAATTTGAATTTACACTTGTGGGTCACCATACAAATACAATACACCATGAAATTCAATACAACTAAAGTACATATATCAATATGAAACAAGTGCACTTTTTAAGAAACTGCCGCAAAAGACAGTCCCAAAATGAATAAGACGAAAGGGTAAATTCTCAGAAGCACTTCAACAAATAACGATTGTCATATTCCTTCCATTATTTGCTCATAGGGAAAATTCATTGATTTGAGTAAAGCACATGTATGAAAAAGAATAGACGTTACATTTCTTCCCTTGCGTTACCTTATACTGTAGTCTCTGAGGTCATAACTTCATTCGGGTATGATTCCACGCACTTCAAATCAAACTCTAGAAGATCTCCGATAACAGTTTCCCTACACATGCATGACCTATATCCTTTAAACAAATTCCAAGCCTGCATGCAAAGATAAAAGCTCTAGCATATGTAAGGTTGTGATAGGCAACGTCATTCTCTTGATATTTAACATAAAGCAGTCACTCAGTACACTCCAATAAAAGCTCGTTCAAATATTATAAGATATCCGACTGAATTACCTGGGTAGCAAGCCTGCACTTGGCTCATTTTCAACAGTCAACCCCCAAAACTTTACTCCATTCTTTTCGTATTCTTGAAGGAACCTAACAAAATAATTTGCCCAGGTTTTGTAGTATTCTCCACTCACATTACCAATCAATTTACCAGGATGCTGCATCTTCTTGTTCGTTTTCATCCAAGCTGGTGCAGCCCATGGACTTCCAAATAACTTAATATCCTTCTTCGCTGTTTCTTGGGCTTGTTTTATTGCTAAAAAGTAAAAGTTGAAAGCTAAAATGTAGCTACATTCATTATAAAAACAAACACACAAAAACATACATATATACATAACACATATGCATATGCAGTAAATATTGATATATATGAGCTTTTTGTGCTGATGTCTGCAAACAAAGAAGAGAAGGAACCATGCACACAAAACAGATACGATAATTTCTGCATTCGCGGTCATGGCTCTTGAAAGTTACTGATAGCTGAATACTCTCTTCAAACTCCTTATGAATACGTCTACAAATAATGAGAACAGATCATCTAGTACTCATGTTGGAACAAATGTTCGTATCCTGAAGATAACAGCATAGAATTAAAAGAAACAATAGGATTGTTAATATTTCTTGGGGATTTAATATAGTAACATCAACCGATCCTCACCTGGAATCTTTAGCTTCAAATCTTCATAAGCGAGTTTAAAATTCTTCAGGCCAAAATCCCCCTCGACATCATCATAAGAATAAACGTGGGTAGAAAAATCACAGCTTGCCATGGGAACTCTACCAATGGTATAGCCAATGCCATGCTTTGAATAATATCCATCGAAAACTTTTTGTTGAAGCGGTTTACTTAGGTTAAAAATATTCAGAGTAGCAGCATCTGAAAATGAATCAAAAAGAAAGATGAATTTTATCGTAGTTGAGTAGCATATTAGCATTCTACGTTCCAGCTTATTCTGTGTTGTATGTCGTGTTACTTTACCCTTGATGACACGTGTTGGAATTAAACGTTTGTGTTAAGTCCTGTTGTGTTAGTAAACTCCTGTGCAATGTCAGTATCATCCTTTCAAGGCAATGTGTTGGTCTCTGCCAAAGTGTATCGTGTTCAGACGTAATGAATGTGACATATTATGTTTATCTATATTCGAGCTTCATTCTCTTCTTGCCATTACAACGATAAGGCACACACAAAATAGTAGTTTTGTTCCTGTTGTTTCTAACCTAGTCCAAGGCCTATGACCTAGCTAGAAATAAGATATAAGCCCATTTTCTGAATCACTTTGTTTTCATGCTATAAAAATAATAGTCTAAACTTAAATATTAGTTTACAGCAATGCTTCACTATTGTACAAAAAAGCGATAAAAGCAGGGGTAACTTCACGGGTACAAATCTTTGAGAACTACAAATGTCAGAGTCTTTTGATCTACATGTGTTGACCTGAAGGTGGGTTTTGCAAAATTTACGCGTAGAAAACGTAAGAGGTAACACTGTGATAAAGGAATGGCAGTATACAAACGAGTAGTGATGAGGTTGGAACTCCTGGCATTCGACACTGGAATTGGAGGCAAAGATTGAAGCAGAAAGGCTCACCTTGGATGGCGGAGAGCTTAAAGAAGAGCCATAGTTCCTTTCCAGAGGTGGGAAAGAAGATTAAAACAATTTTAGTGAGACAATCTTGGTCATGGACAAAAAGGAGAGCCTGTCTGGCAGGACACGATCTCACTTTTTATGTGTTGGACAAAAGCGGATGCTAGCATTGTTGAAGACTATGGGGCATTGGTTATGAGATCGGGTAAAGATCATTTAGGAAAAGCCGGAAGACCAGGGGTAATAGGAAAAGAAAGTGCAAAGAAAGTTACAGTCAGCCTAGCTTAAGTGGGTAAAGCATTGAAAAACATTTATCCTGGTCAGAGAGAAGATCATGATGTAAGGTAATGAGGTAGTAATCAAAATTACCAAGAGAAGCGTCTATAACAAGATTGTAATAAATGCTGGGGCTTGCCGTAAGAAAACGACCAAATGCACTTGTCGTTCCCTGCAGAATCTTGATTCAGGTGTAGCTAGAGGGAGCTTGTTTCATCTGCTAGGTCGACTGGTTCCTGAGCTGAGTTTCTATGTTAAGACACAACTCTTTCTAAAGATACACTGCACATTAATATCTCAATGGCCAGCAGAATAAAATTCGATTATTATAGAAGAATATGTAATAGACAAGCCTGGTTTGAGGTTCCCTATCCTATATGAGAAGTATATTCACTGCAGGTGATAAAACAACCACTTATGCAATGAAAAAGGTCCGATTATCAAATTAAGTATTCCATTGTCAAAAATTACATATGATCTAAGATTTTCTGGTTCAGAGAGACTAGACTCTACAATTGGATAGTAGTCAAAATATGAAGAACAGCCCCAAAGTTGAACACTATTCATGGAAGACTTAGCATTCAACACTATAGCTATGACTGCATTGAAAATTCTCTCATCATAATTTTTCATTACTAACTTCTGACTTTTTATCCTGTCTGATGTATTTTCAATGTCTAAGACTTCTAACAATTCAGCAATGCAAATCTTAATGTACAGCCCTCTGAACACCAGATTTCTCAATGAGAGGCTATCATGCTTGAAGATGTGAATGTGAAATGAAATGAATGGGGCTTTCAAAGAAATCTTACAAAAACAATACTTACTTCTCTATGGCTGAGCACAAAACCAGTCACAAAACAATAAGTTCAACTATAGTGAAGATGAATTCTCTGCATCTCAAAGCTCATTGCTATTGCTGCACATTTTGGCTCTTTATAACATGAGGAAAATTCTGCAGCATAACCATTTGAAAAAATGTTACTACATAATTTTCTGTTGAGAAATAAGTTATGGATCTACTTGAGCTGTTACTAGCTTGGCAGATAGTCAGCCATAGCAAAAGCTTGACTACTTCCTGAGGAGAATAGGGAGCAGGTTATAGAAGTTTGGGAGCAACACCCAGTGGAAAGGCTATGTCCTTCAAAGTTGCAAGAAAATGGCCAATGCTCACTTTTACATAAAAAATTAATGTAAAAGGGGCCACTTAATAAGTTCTCTTTATATAAACTACAGTTAATGGTTACATCAATATGGTATTTGCTTTTCCAACATATAGTAATGTAACAGAACTAGTAAAACTGGGAACTCAGCAAAGGACAGATTTGTAAGTTAATTGTGCCCAATCCTATGCTACATTCTGTGTTTATTAGCATGCACAATCAGTGCTCAGATGTATGCTAGCAGACACAATGTACTTTAATAAAGCCCTAATGAAAGCAGATATTGGGTTACTGAATTATGAAAGTGAGCAAGTAGCATTTGACATAAACTGAGCATTTATGCCAGGATTTTTGGCTATAACTTAAGCTGAAAATAGCACTTTTCCTGGAAATTATCATCAGCTGACAATTACATTGTATGCACAGTGCTGACCAATAGTACTTACTCCAGTGCACAAAGACTGACATTTCAATGAGATCAATCTTCTGCATTAACAACCATAAACACTGAGCTCTCCTGAAACTGTAGAGTAGCAATGCATATAAAGAAAAGGTCCTACGTCCTAGCTGGCAGTTGAAACCTGACATCCTTCCCTAAGCAATCTTCCAAGCATCACCTCCAAGCATTCTGTTAGAACACTAGCTTTTTAAATCATCCTGCCAGTTTAGGAACATTAGTTTCAGCAACAAATACTTAATTGAAGTTGCCAGTGTTGATAATAAAAAAGCTCTCCCATATATCACAAAACACAAGCAGTAAACTATTATACTATTATATGGCAACAAGTTGCCAATCCTAGCATGATGCTGTTACCTTCCCACTTCAATTTTATGCTGTTTTCCAAACCAAACTTCAATCTGGAAAATTTAACTGCGCAGCAACTATTGTACAGTTGTAACTATATCATTTAGCTCAATTAATGAAATACAACTTATACCTGTAAAAGCACCTCCAAAACCAAATATGGTTTGATACTGTGTAGATGCATTTAGTAAAAGCTTGAAATCCACTTGTTCTGCTGCTGGGTTGCCTTTAAATGAGTGCACTGACTCATTAAATCTCTGACCATCTCTAGAGCTTGTGTAAACAACATATTGACCATTGGCTAATGCCACTTCATCTATAAACTGGTCACAATATGTTGCATTACAAACACAAACAAAGGAGCTATGACCAAAATCTTTCTTGACACATGGGGAGTATGCCAGAAATGATAGACTGACTGACAGACTGAGTATTGCCAAGATGCAAGTAACTGTAGATAATTTTATCTGCAGCATTCTTTACAGATATGCAGAAGATTCCACTTGTTCTAGAACAAAAAACAACCATCTTACTATGGTGGTTACACTAAGTGTTCTAACTCAACACCTGTATAAAATTAGATCATGTAATAAATCAACACAAAATCTAACTGTATTTACTCTGGGGCCTTAATATTGGACCATTGGGAAAGGACCATACCATTTGAAATCAACAGCAAAAACAAGATTTTTAAATAACCATACATCTCAGATTTGGCTGAAAATTGATATACTACGTAGTTTTCAAGGGCATTGAGTCAAAAAAATTCCTGGGGCTTTGCCACCAGAGCACCATCCTTCCTATACACTACTGTCCCACCTTGTCAGAGCTGGCTTTGTTCCTGAACACTAATAACAAAACCAGTAGGTGCTAAAATGTTCAAAGATGCCAGATCAGGCTCTGTCTACCAGTTCTGAAAAGCATGTCAAACGAGTTTACACAAGAGACCCCTGAAAATGACTCTTTGCAACTATTGGAACAGCGAGCATAGCCACCCATCTATAGACACCTGGCAATAAAAAGCAGACTCGGTCCACTCGGTCGGGCAAGGGGTTACAAATAAAATATAAGGGGCCCTTGTTGTGAGCTTCAAAATCGTTAAATGGTAACATTAGCAAAATGCCACCGGGCCGCAATAACCAGTAAGATGCTTTGGGTGTTCTAATATTCAACTAAGTGAACATTGAAGTAACAAAATGTACGACAAAGCAGAATTCTGAACTAATGTGTACTGGGCAGTTGTTTCCGCTTGTGCCAGAGTGCCCTCAAAACTTGCCACCACCGTGTTCTTCTGCTTGGAAGGATACCATTAGAAAGAGAAAACGAACTTACTTTTTGATATAAGAGTACAAACATCAGCTAACGTCATTTGGATGTGACCCAAAAGGAGGAATTTATATCCTAACTTTAGCTTCACCGCTACTTGTTAGCTCGTCGTGGAGAGTCACAAGGCAAGGCAAAACTAGTTAAGATCTTTCTCCTTCGTAGTACAATGTCATGCTGCGTAGTTGCAAAAGGATAGGAATAATGTCTACTGTAGTGGGGGGGGGGGGGGGGGGGTCAACGACCATGTCACTGGCACCATGTCGCCTGCTGCAACCATATCAGTTGACCTCAGCCCAGTCCTAAAAATGAAAGGTAAACGGTGCAGCTTTCTTATTCCAGAAGTGCGTTATCAAAGCGGTAGCCCTTGAGAAAAGAGAAGAGCCAAAATGAGAAGAGCAGGACAAGATGTCAGAAAGATGAGATCATATTTAGCATTAGGTGAACAAGAAAGCGAGATTTAAGACTGAAAATAGGCCTACTGCCTGAACCTTTCTTCTTGCAAACAAAATTTACATGAATTTTTGTCAAGCTGCGATTGGGGGTGTAACACTTCCCACAACCCTCAGTCACGACGCCTCTGGGGAAAATAATAGAAAATAGAAGGAGAATCTCTGTAGACTACTGGGTTACAAAATATAAAGGATAAAAGTCAGTAGAAGCGCACTCCATGATCAACACTAATCGAAAGAGCCTAAAAATTACGTAGTAGTGGCTATAGTATCTAAAGTACTTGACCTTATCATTACACTAACAACATTTTGGGAAAGTTTTGCTTATTTTAATGTTTATTCGTTTTTATATGTAATTTTGTTCCCTGATTCCAAAATCCCCTCATGTTTGTTCTAGCATCAATAGTTTTCTCATAGCCGAAGAAAACATGTTTTATAACTAATCAATTAAACCAAAGTTAAAAGAAATCATGTTTAACAAAAATCACCAAATGATATGGTTATATAGGTACTACATTAATTGGCACAAAATCGTCTCATAATGCAGCAAAATCACCAGAAATGAGAATGACTGGTGTATTTTACACACTTTCTGCTACAGATATTGAGAAACACAATTACACTACACGCGAACGCTTGAAAGTTCGTTTCTTTTGTACACGGTCGGGGGACCTCCAATCAAACTCCTCACGTATTCGTCTATTATAGATTCATTCCATCTCTCCTGATATTGCGTCTCCATAGTAAGGATGATGTCCTGATGAAACCATTCACCATGCTTTTCACTCATGTCTCCCAAATTTTCTCTGAAGAAGTCCAGGTGCGAATGCAAGTAGTGTAGCTTAACTCACATTCTGCAGCCTTGCTTTCTATGACAATCAAGTAAATTTTCAGCCAGCTCCTTGTATTTTTCACATTTTTTCCCAAAAACCCTTTCATTACTAGCCGAACAGCTTGCCATGCATTTTTTTAAAGTTTTACATTTTGTTTTCCAACTCTTAAGATGCCAACATCTGTCTAATTTGTTGCCAAAAATGCCACCTTTGACTTTAGCCTCAGACAAGTTTGAGAACATTAAACTGATACATTTACAGGCTTCAATTCTTTGACTTAATGCTATCATGAATTGTTTCATAAGCCCAAGTTTTATGTGCAGTGAAGGAAGCAATAATTTCTCTCTTTGAATCAGAGCATTGTCAAGCACATTGTGTGTACCAAGAGTTAATTTAATTCTGACAGGCCACTCTCTTCTGTGATAGTGTTCTGCATCTGCTCTGCTTTCCCACAAACAGGGGAAACAATAATACTTTGTATAACTACCCTGTACTTTATTTAGCCACTATTGTACAGCAAGACAGCCTTAAGACTTGTGGTGGAGCTGCCAATAAATAAACACCATTCAGAGGAGTTCTACTCAATGCCTATTTCACCAAAAAGACTGTCAACAGTTGGTAATGTTATCCATTCCATTATTTCTTTTCATTAATCTTTTACTCCTTCTTCTTTACTTACAGTGTTTTTAAATAAGCCTATCTAAATTCAATTTGTGCTTATTTATTGGCGAGTGGCTGAGTGGTTAGAGTGATCGACTGAAGTGAGGAAGATCGATGGCTCAACGCACACCCTAGGACCATAATTGGGATCAGTGGCGCAACGGAGCAGTATGGGGTACTTATTGAAAACATATTAAATGGTTAAAATGATGGCTGGGGACACCTACCCATGCCAAATTATATTTGAGTTTCATAGGGGTCTTTAGTGTTATCATTAAAGGTGCACGCTGTCCTTTGCACCACTGCCTTGGATGCTTGCTTACAGGGACGCCTACGCTGGGGGGCAGGGGGCAGCTGCCCCTTCTGCCCTTTCCAAGGACTTAATTATTTTAGTGCAAAAATGTTTATAACGTGCCCTCAATAGGAACCTTGCCCCCCTGCCCTCGGTGCGGGCAGGCGTGCCTGCTTGCTCACTGTCCAGCCCAGCAATAAACCAATGGGTACCTAGTGGCAATACTGGGGAGATAAAGACGGCGAGGAAAGGAACTGGGTACTTTACTTTTCTATGCTGATGGGATAGGGTTCTCCCTAAATCATTGATTGGACTACCCTTTGCCTTTTTGTGCGCACTCCCTATTCTAGTAAGGCTTTTCATACTTGTAGATAAAAAGATCGATATGTCTATAACTCCTTGAAAAATAATCCCTTAACTTCTCCATATATGTTTACTTTTTAAAATTGTTATGTACATCTCAGATTCTTCTTGTCTGTTCCTGCTATTTTTGTCTGATTTTCTTTGGTGGTCAATGAATATAAGGCTGATATTGCGCAGCATTAGAATGGGCATTGCGCAGTAGAGTGGCGGGTATAATTAACCATAGTTTTGAAATTCAAAATGTCGCACTCGATTGCGCGTGTTTGGACCGCTCTGTTAACTAGCTGTTAGTGATGAATAAGTAGCATGATTACCTAGCCATCAAAGAAAATGGAAGTTGAACAACAGGATGAACTTGCCGAAAGCTTGATTAATAATTTGAAACGTAAAGAGGTCAAGTAAGTCAATACATTTGCATGATAATTTGATTTAGGCCATACGCAAGAGCTCCTGTTCGTGCCTGAAGTCTGATACCCGATCATCTCTCTCTGAATTTGGTAGGATAGTCTTACTTAGAGCCTAGTTGATATTTTGAGCAGCGGTTTTTATAATGCTGTGAAAAATAGCTATATTGCAATGATAATGATGATGGTGATTGTTCTGTACTGGACTTGAAGCCATAAGACACTTAAAATTTTTTGTGCGTATACAGTAAACCCCCGCATATAAGAACCTAAATTTTTGAGGTTCAGGCTGAATTGGGTTCTTATTTAAATGGTGCTTAGATAACTATCAGGGTATAAAGGCTCTAAAATAAGAACCAACAGCCTGTTTTTCCTGATTTATGCACCTTTTAAATAAGAACCTGTTATTTTATCAGGCTGGAAAAGGTTCTTTTTTGAAAGGTGCATAAATAAAGAAAAACAGGCTGTTGGTTCTTATTTTTGAAGGTTCTTATATGCAGGGATTTACTGTACCTATTACATGTTCGTATGATCGAAGGTTGCTTACCAGATTTAAAGGTAGCCAAAGCCTTTAAACCGGTCCGTAATTCTCAACAGAATCCATAAAGGCCAAACCTTCCTAGACTGCCGATTCATATTAAAATTATTATATTCGTGTCACTAATTTATGGGGGCAGCCCCCTGTAATCGATGAGAGGTGTGAAGGTACATTAGGGACAGACTCCCTCATCGGTAGGCAAAAGTAGCTCAAGATGTAAATTGATATTCCCACTTCTCCCAAACAACTGCGAACCATTTAGCTGTGATCTTTCTGGATTCTGCATAAGACATGCCAACAAAAATAATTCCAGGATTTATGGTACATATATGATTTTTCAACAACTTCCATCCTGTACCCATCACAAAGATGATATGCATGGTTCTTTTACAGCACTGCACCAATTTAGAAACCATTTAATTCAGGGTATACCAGGAAGTTTTGTGCCAGTTAAGCCTGTTTGATCACCAAGTTTTAAAAGGAATTATATACCATACCATTAGAAAGGCATACGGAAATGCACTCTTGTTTTTTTATAAGAACACAAGCCTCAAAATTTATGGAAAATTAAGAACAAGTTAAGAACAAGCTGAGGCTGAAGCACTGCCATAAAATAATTTGAAACTGATATAAAATTTTTTAAGCTCAACAATGTTTGCTAAAAGTCCTCAAAGCACCCAAATCATCATTGTGTAAACAAGTCATAAGTGTACTAAAACTTTTAGAAAGGATTATACATATGTAGGAATGTATATCCTTTGTCTTCTGCTAATGTGTTAAAAATAATACCTGTTACATAAACATCCAGTGTTCTCTTGTATATTGTCTAACATCTACATTTGCTTGCTACCCAATAATATAAGAACAGATTAAAAACAATTCAGCCTCAAAATTTTACAAAAATTAAGAACAGCCAGCCTGAACCTCCATTGTACTGGTTCCTTTAAAAAAAGAGTGTAAGGCTATGCAGCTTGATCTATACATGCTGTAAAATATAATACTGATGATGGTCTTTGCTAGGACTGAAAAACTTATCAATTAACGCTATAAATGCTGTTTCTTTTATAGGAAACCCCATTTAAAGCCTGAAAGTAAAAGTTTTTTAATTATTGGCCACATTTTAGTTTTAAAAGTCTCTTAGAAGTTTCATTATTAAATGAAAATAATTGCAGTGAGAATAAAGCAAAGTGTTAAAAAATGGTCTTTTGTAGTGTCCATAATGCTTAGTGCTCACATAAACATACTGTAGTGAAAACTTGTTAAGTCCATTGATGAAAAAAGGGATTTTCAAAACTATGAAAGCTGGCACAGGAAGTTTAATGTCTCTTAGCTCTTTCCTTGTAGTTCTAAGGGTTTCTTCAATTTTTGAATGCCTAGTACTTGGTTTCTTATAAACTTGTATCCTATAGAAAAGTCATGTAAATATATTCATAGCTTTATGTGGGTTGCTTTTTCTTGGTTTCATCTTTGTGTTCAGATTCATTAACAGTCTGTACTTTCAGCATCTATGTTTAGTGACATCATTGAACTGTGATCTAATAGGTAGTTGCTTCATCTTTCTATTACTTCATCATGATAGCAAATGGAAATGGTATCTGTCATCTGTGTGAGCTCTGTTAACTGATATAGTTTTTCCATATTACTTACAGATATGATTTTCAACATATATAATGTATTATAAGTATTTTTAGCTCACTAAATATCAAATTTGGCCTCATTTTACATTTCCATCCAGGAAAGCAAAAAAGGCCTTAGAGAATGGGGCAGACCCAAATTATATTGGACCTGAAGGATTTGCAGCCATTCACTTGGCAGCTGGTTTGGATGGGAGTGCAGGGCAGCAACTTTTGAGCCTAATGCTCCTGTATGGAGGAAATCCAAACCTAAAGTCAGCAGATAATGAAACAGCTCTTCATGTCGCTGTAATGTGGAACAGAGAATTTGCAACTAGAATGTTACTTTCACATGGTGCAGATCCAACAATAAGGAATTCAGATGGATTGACAGCCTTTGATTTGGCAGAAAGTACCAGTGATAATGAACTTAAATGTTTAGACCTTTTAAGAAGCAGTTGCTTGGGTAATTCATCGGAGAGTGATGGGACCTCAAGTGAGAGATCTATTCTGATTGGACCCACTAGAAATTCCAATAATGCAATGAAAAAGACAAACTCAAATGTACAGCACAGGTTGCCTAGCAGAAAGTCAAATGAATTCCAAGATGTTGTAGATGGAGTATATTTTGATGTTGGGTCCCAGGTAAACAATGTGCAAGGATCTGGCAGTCCTCCATACCAGAATACATCACCAAGCTTAATTCAGTACCCATTTAACCCAATGTGGTATTCACCAACAACTGAAACATTAGGAGTTCCTTATAACTCTCAAACTATGGGTAATGGTGTTTTTACACAAGAAATATCCCCTTCATTTGAAGGAAATAGCCAAAGGCCTCAGAAGGACTCGTTCTTTGATATAACAGTAGCTAGAAGTAAGACAAGAGACTCTCAGAGCTCATATGCATTTGCAAATATGGAGCAGTATCATTCAGATACTCAGGATTCAATCAATACTGCATTTACTTGGGATTCTGATATTGATTCTTCTACTAGCTACTTCAGTTTACCAAAGCATTCATTAAAAGGTCTTATAACTGAACTAAAGGATGGAGAGGAAAGAATTATCTCACATAGAGGAATCAATGGGGAAGCATCTGTCATAATTGGTTCTGATTTTGAGTCAAGGATTTCTCTTGGTGAAATACCATTGTCACTTATCAAGAATACCAATGACTCTATTGTCAATGAGCAACTAAAGAAAAGCCATGGTAGAAAATCTGCAGAGAAGTTATTTTTAAGGCGTGCAAAGCTGAGTGACATGCATTCTAGCAAGAAAATGCGAAATCATATGACCTTGAAAAGCTCATCTGAAGTACCCTCTGTTAGTCCCATCAACATGAGGATGCCAAGGCCGACATATTTTAGATCTCCATTTCCCTTAATTAGAATCCCTAGTCATACATTTAACCAGAATACTACAAGTTCCTTTGAACTTAACCAGAGGAGAACTGAGAAAATACCATATAATGCGGAAAGCAGTTCGAAAGTTGATAAAACCACTCAGAAGTATCTTGATTTAAATGAAAGTGAAGTAGACACTGAAGTACTGCCAAATGAAATACAGCAAACTGGTCAGAGTATGGAATCTGAGCAGAGCATTCCTACTTGCATACCTCATAGAGTGCAGGGATTATCTCGACAGACTCAAGTTGGGCCTTCTGTTATTAATCAGGGCTCTTCAACTTCAATCCATGGCTCAGCTGATATCAATGCGCGAACACCTACAACTGATGAGACTTTTTCCCAGCCTGGTAATGAAGAGACTGAAATTGAATCATCCCTTTTGCATACTATTGGTTCGCCAAGAGCTCTTTACAATGATATGAATGAAACTCCAACTACAATGAGGCATACGTTATTTGATCGCACCTTTTTGAAATCTAACTTGGAAACCCAGAATGTAACTGATGGAGATATGTTCACATTTAGTTCTGATGTTACAGGTAAATATGGCAAAGGTGAGATAGGAATTAAGAGCTTTTCAAAGATACAGAGAAAAATTGATGTTTTGAATCCAAATGAGACAGATGCAGATGTATTTCCACCTGAGGCTGAATCAGTTGCTGGAGAGAGTGATGGCGGTTCATCTGGTTATGGTGGAGACCTGTCTCAAACAAGCAGTCCAGACGATATTTTGTCGGCCCATTCCTTGCCTAAGTTTGATCTGAAAAATTCACCATCTGTAACTATGAGAAACAAGCAGAGGAAAGGTTTAGTGGACGGAGAAAACTCAAGAACTGTTGAAAAGCAATCATCAACAGACTGCAGCGATGTGGCAGAGGCTGAGGAGGAGGGCAAAGTAAATGCTGCATTACCAGTTTCTCCAAGAAAGAGGCTCAATGGTGTGACATCATCGTCAGACGAAATTAATGTACCAAAGAGAGACGAAGAATGTGTAAAATCACCAGTTCCACCAAAGAAAAACATGTTGCACAGCCCAGGGCATCGAATACGTCAACGTGTAGATCATACGTTCGAAGGTGCCTCCGGCACACATAGTCCTCTGCTTCCAGAGGATCTACGAGCCTACCACAGGGCACAACTAGAGAAGCCCACTAGTGGAAGAAGGCAATGGGAAAAAGAGCATAAGAATGGTTGTGTTTGCGAGCTATGTATGACCAGAAAGGGACAGGCAGCTGCCACTGCATCATTACCATATTGTGAACATGATCAGTGCAGGGAGGAGGATGCTTTTGATGATGTCAATATTGAATTTGATTGGAAAGACGTCAGCTTGATGGAATCCACAAACACGGATCATTCAGTTGTTGTATCAGAGGAAATAAAGTCATTGAATGCTGAAGAATTGAAAACGAGACTGATAGAAGCTGGTGAGAAACCTGGACCTATTACTGGCAACACAAAGAATATATACATGAAGCATCTCGCTCGGATTGAGGCTGGCTCTGTTCAAAAAGAAAAGGTGAGACATTCTTTTAGTTGGTAGACCTTACTTTGAGCACTTAGTATTGGAAGAATTTACATAGATTGTGATGTATTTATATTGAGTGGAAAATTTAGAATATATGGAAGATCAATTGAATTAAAATAGTACATAAGCAGGCACACAATACATCTGTGTGATTACTGTTTAATAAATATGACAGACAATGATTCCATACTCTATCAGATTCAATTTTACATAGAGATTTGTTGTCTTATGCAGGTGTATTGTTTTCTGATAGTATCATTTTATCAAATCTTCGATTAGTATTTACTAGGTGACCCATCTATTGCTTTTTATGCTTCGTTATATAATGTAATGGTATATTCGATTCCGTTTGTTTGAGAGTGCCTGCTGAGGTAGGACATCCTACGCTAAGGACCTTGGGAAGAAGGATAGCCACTTCCTTTCCTCTTCACCGTTTCTCAGCAGTTGTCCCACCAGGTACCCATTTGTTAAAGAATGAGTGGTGAGCGTTTGTATTCCACCATGGCTCTAACCACACTACTAATCACCATCTTAGAGCAGTAGTGAATGTATTTTCAAAAGTAAATGGATGTCTATCGTCTTATATAAATACGAATATCATAATTATCCTTTGCATTAACAGCCTATAGTCTCGAATCATTGATTCTAGTCAGGATATATGTTATTTTGTCTTTTAGAATCAAAGTTCATCTTTTGTGGAGTACGTGCCTGAGATGAGGCAAGAACTAAAGGGGATCTCTAATTGTGAAATAAGCTCGTTGGAAGACATCATAATAAAGAACTTCGAAAATCCTCAACAATACAAATGGAGGGAAGGGTATGCATTTTTGAAACGTTGTCACATCCTCCTAATCCATTGTGCCAATCTACTAGGACATCGCGTTCCTAATTTTCTCTTATTTAGCAATTCTACTCTCAAGTTTTGCAAGTTGCACTTCATCCATATGTAATATTCTCAGGCAGTTCGATGTTTTTCTTGTGAAGCATTTTGCTCAGTGGCGTCATCTTTCAAGTTTACTTAGACGTTTTTGTGATTAGCTTTTTTGCTAGAACACTATTATGTGATCATATGCACATTTACTCAGTACTGTTATTTTTTTCTTTAGAGTGCAAAAGACATCATTTAATTATCTCCTTCTGGACCCAAGAGTAATCTCACCCCTTGCTGACAAATCTCGCAATTTGAATGACACTGAAAAGTTCTCTTGCTTCATTCGTTCAATTTTTTACGTCGGAAAGGGGAAAGAATCTCGTCCGTACGAGCATTTGCACGATGCAGTTAAGATGAAAAAGTCGAATGTACAGGCTGCTAGGGTATGTGCACAGCTTGCTCTCTGGCAACACTTTATTATATTTCTTCATGAGAATGTTGGATTTTAAAGGTAGGATGATAGTCATTCAATGCTTAGGGTTGATCCTGAATGCATGATGGTTTCAGCCCAGGGCCGCATTTACCAATGGGCCAACTGGACTCGCATCCAGGGGTTTCCTAGTATTCTTAAAGTTAGGAGGCCTCGAACAAAACTTTGAAAGTCATACGAAGTACTGTTCATCTCAATGTTCTGTATAGATTAACATCTGTAGACATTCCAATTTTTTTTTATTTTGATAATTCTTGAAATAATAGGGATTCCCAGTACTTGTCAAACGACATTAATGATTTAGGTATATTTTAAACGACCGCAACTTCAGTCAGCTTTTTGACCCAGAGCCCTAGCAAACTTAAATGTGGTCTTGCTTAAGCTTCAGCCAAACTGCACGTAAGATACAAATTGGTGAATGTACAAAATGTCCTGATTACTAACCTCGCTATTCTCATCGATTGTTAATTGTTTATACTAAGATAGGTGCAGAATTGGAATATAGTATCCGATTATATGAACCACGATGAACCACATTAGACTCGAAAGCAATGAACAGTCCAGTGTACCATTTAGATTTTCATTTATTCGATCGACTAACCATTTTTAGGACTAATCCAAGTTAGGACAAAACCAAGTTAGACAAATCAGAGAATATATTCAATGGGAGCGGAAAATACTTAAATAAGGGAATCATTCTTGATATTTGATTGCGCAAGTGATTTGTGTTGTTTATCAAGCACTTAAACTTTTTACTTTGGATCTGTTTCAGGCGAGTGACAAACTGAATATGATTTTGAATATATGGCAGTCTGGTTATGGCGTTATTTCACTTCATGTTTTTCACAACACAATCCCAGTTGAGGCTTATACGCGTGAAGCATGTATGATCGAAGCTTTAGGTAACGTTCAAGCACAGATGTTACCATTTCATTGTGCTTAGTATTGAGGACAGAATGAATTTTTACTTCAACACCAGTAATATGAAGCATTCCTATATCTATACTGTACTTTATTATCCTGTTTGATCCTTTGATAAATATGCTTCGACTATTCTTTGTATGAAATTGCTTTTTTCTTTTTTAACTTATTGATTCAAAGACCGACATTAATCTTCGACAGTTGCACCTTCACACCAAACTTAGACTGCACCTATACTTCAATGGGCGCTATAAATAGTTCTTGTCATGGATGACTTGTGAACCTATACTTCATTGGGCGCTATAAATAGTTCTTGTCATGGATGACTTGTGGTTGTCGAAGGAATTTTAATCTTGAGATAGAGCATGTTTCTAGAAGTACTTAGCTCTTCCTTTGGATTGATGTATGTAGTTTTTTATATCAAAGGAAATTTCTGATTTGATATATAATTTCATGTTTGCTGCTTTGTAGGTTTGAAAAGGTTGACAAATTTAAAGAAAGGTGATTTTTATGGTGACGCCTCATCTTGGGGCAAAAAGCAGAAAAGACAGCTTGGAATTTATTTGTTAAAGAAGGCATTGCAAATTCTTCTGATCGAAGGTCAGAGGCAAATCAAGGAGACAGATCTGTAGATTATAGAATCGACGAAAGTTGTTGTACAAAACTGGAAGTAACGGGTAAAGATAAATGTATATTGCTTGATTTTAAGCCTCTATGTTTTTGAAATGGACAGCAAATTTGATATTTACCAAGTAAAGGTTTCTTGTAATGAAATTTTATATAAGCAGTTCTAGAAGCTTCCATGTGCTATCGTATGGCCGATTTGCTTGTAAGTTGTCGGCATTGTGGCATAGCTAGCGTAAAGTGATAGCTCGCATATAGGAGCCTTGGTTTTAAGAACCTATCAGCTTAGGATTTTCATCTCAGGTCCCCTCTACACAGGAACGTGTTTAAGCTAAAATTTTAGGTTAGGTTCCTGTCAGTGGGATTGCTGTATAAGTGTATAGGTAGAAAATGCTGAATAAAGATCATCATTTATTTAAAAGTAACTTGACATAACTTTTTTCTTCTATGGTGAAGGACCATGTTGTATGTATCACGAGATGATATTTATAATGCGTGCTTATGTTCAGATGAAACTCGTATGGAAATATAAGAACCCATTTTTGAGAACCCTGGTTGCGCAAATTTACACAGGAACTTATTTAGGCTAAAGTGAAAAATTCAGGCTCATATATGCAAGCTAGTTCTGTATTTCCATAGCAGCAGTAGTGCCAACTTATTTGTAGTAAGCCACGCTCATTTAGTAGCTTGAAATTGTTTGATATCCTGTCTTATTCTGCACCGTTGTATTCAAATTCAGGTTTCTTCTCCTAGTTGGTGCTAGAATTGGGAGTTTAAAATTGGCCAATTTTGCAGCTGGTTTAGTTTTATAATCAGGTTTTATCTGCTGTATCTTTGTTATGTCAATAAATCGTTGAGTATGTTTACACAGATAGAGTTTTATGATATATAATAAATATCTTTCATTGAACCCATACAAGGCATTTGTTAGATGATTTGAAAAGCTCAATGTAGCAGAAAATCCAGCATGATATGTGCATCAAATGGTATATGCCATATCCACCGTTGTCACCCATATATTAGTTTACAGGGATGTACCATGCCAATGGCTCTCCTAGCTGCAGCGACTGCGTATTTTTCAATCATATTGACGTCACTGGACATGCTTGATACTTTCGAAACTCTTCAAATTATACATTTATATTAAATTCTTTTCATCTCTGAATGATTAGCAAGCTTCACAGCACTTTATTGAGCCTTTTTAAAGTAATCCTCTTTAATCATATTGTCTATCGTTCTAAGAAAACTTCTAGGCTTTGACTGCACACATACTTCTCTTTGCTATGCAGTTTCATTGTTAGTAGCCATCCTCACCCACCCTATGGATCGTTACAACTATGATAAGAGCCCTTTTTGGCAAATTTTGGAGACCTCTGCAAGATGAATTTAAAATTGGGTTTGTTTTATGAGAAGTACCATCCAAGCTACGAACTCTATTAGCCATATGTGACAGTCTTTTTGGACACTCGTGAACTGCATGAGTTTGACGCAATAAATGAAATTCCTTTGTATAAGCAAGAAAGCTATAGAACTGCCATAAACCACAATTATTATCTGTTGCAATAAACAGATACATATATTTATGAATTAGGTTAGATACTGTTAGATATATTCGTCTTTGTATCAAATCTAAAGTAGTTTATATCACACTTCTACGTGTATTGAAGTAAAATTTTATGTAAATATAACAGAGAAGATCCTTTTTCTATTTTATTTTTTGCCTTACGTCATATTTTTATGACCGTTTTTGTTAAACTAATTGGTCATTCGGCTATTTTCATCGACACTTTTCAAAGAAATGTAAATATGTTTGCTTGTGTTCCCGAAATTCAATTTGTAATATGGGGTTTGTCGTTGCAAATCCATTTCTTAAATGTTGTTTTCCTATGAATCATATCTGCTTTCTTTCCTTAGCTTCCTGTTTGAATTAATACTGGGGACCAATGAAATTGTTTGATTGTCTTTGGTTTTCTTATTGAGATTAATCATTGCCTTCGAGGTTTTCATGTCTATTTTTACCAAACTATAGGGAGACTTCCCTCTAGGGATTATTCTGAGCGAGTTCAATTGCTTTGCTCTTACCTCAACCAAAACTACACATTTTTTTAATAAGAAAAAGTTTATAAGAAAATGAGGCTCAAAAGGCCAGAATGTTAAGAAAATCACGAGGCTCAAGTACCAAAGTTCATCTTTTCTACGGGCCTGAAAACGATATTAGCTCATTTTTTGCAAGCTTCTCTGCAAAGGTTCAAACTTGTCTTTGATAATCTTGGATAAGAAAACTGAAATCTTTCTATAACAATAAATGGTAACCTCTTTTAGCCAATTCATTTCAGCAACAGTTAAGAGAATCTTAAAATCTCAACCTAATTTTCAGGAAAAGTTAAGAACGTCGAGGCTCAAGTAAAAAGTGGTGATCTTATAAAAAAAGCTTGTTCGCACTTTCCTTTTATTAGAAAGCCTAGTTTTTCACTGAGACTCGATTTTCTTAAATTTTTTTCACTTGGAAGTGTTCTTAGACGATTCCTAAATTTTAACGATTATGAGCATTAATACTTGCATGGATAATATTTGTATAAAAAGTGTGTAACTGACACTCCCAGGAGAGTTGTTGACTAGCATCATAGTGTAACGAGTTCCAGACAGGACAAATGCAGCTCATTCTTGTTTTGTTGTTTAAAAGAACTCAAATCGGCAAAAAATCTAAAACCTGATGAAGCTTGAGCCTTGCATTATTATTAAATTACTCATAAATTTCAGAGGATTTCAGCCTTGTTATTCTTATTTGACTATTTAAGAATGAAAGCAACGAGGAGTAGCATCGCAGTATGAACTAGAGAAAATAGCCAGGTTCATAAGTTTTAAATTGTCATCGACACATCTATCGTTATTGACTAAACAGTTGTTAATGACATAGCTACTGTAGAGCGTTACTGGACGAGCTTGTCCCATCCTCAGCTAACTGGGCTTCGTCATTTAACACCGGTTTGGTCAATAACAATGAATGTATCGATGACAATTTCAAACTTATGAACCTGCCTATTTTCTCTAGTTCATCCTGCGATGCTACTCCTCGTTGTTTTCATTATTAAATTAATAATAAAACTGCGCTTTCCGATTGATGTTTCTTATAGACTATATTCTTAAAAAGTGTATAGTAAATAGACAGTTCAGGAATTTTTAAGAGGCAATTCTCCTATCAGACAATAAATACCTAATAGGGGTCATACATTTATGACGTCTATAAAAAACTAGCCGTCGTTAACCCCCCCCCCCTTACGACGTCTAAATGGCTTTACTCCCCCCCATCTGTAAGAGGTGTAAGGCGAGAGGTACAAATAGACACGCTCTAAACATTGTAATCAATTAAAACTACACACTATATACACATTTTTTTCTTTATAAGAAACAAACTTTCTGCTTTCAGCCAGGATATTTCTTAACATTTTGCCAATTCATGCCTCAAATGTATCTTAGGTGTTTCTTAAAATTTTAAAAGCTTTAATGTTTCTTAAATGTTTCTTAACTTGTGGCTAATTTCAGCCTCATGTTTCTTATAGACATATTTCTTATAAAAGACAAGTACAACTACTAATTGGTCATGTGACAATCATGTGACAAACCACGTGTTCCTATTTCATATCCATACACAGCCGAGCATAGGGCTCAAATCTTGATTGGACGAGAGAGTTTGTAAAGTCACGTGCCAATTTTCAGCGAGAGACCAATGATGATCTTCGAAAGTGTAAACAAATCGAAGTTTTTGCAAAATTTAGGCCATTTTTACTAGCCCTTACTTAAAAAATGCGGTGTAAAATCTGTTACAGAATTTTCAAAATCCAAATTATCAGACAAATTTATAGATAAATTCCGCAAAAAACTGCCGTGGAAGTCGTCTTTTTTAGGCCCTTGTTTTTGCAATACAGCCTCCCAAAAATCGAGGTATATTTTGGCTTAAATCTAGTCTACTTCTCGCAATAATTTCCTTCATATAAAATCAAAACTAATGTGTTTTGTTTATCTAAGCATTGCAAAATAGATACTAGATACTTGAGGTGTTCATAAGCTGCACATAAAAGAAACGTGTAAGGCCTCATCGATTAGATCAACATAAGATTACGCACTAATGCTGAATGGTCAAAATAGTTGTAAACAAGTCTTGAACTTACTGGATCTATTTCTCTAATGGTGAATAATTCAATCCTTAAACTTCCCCATCAAAAGCCTTTGGCATTTATTTCGCATCTGTGCTCTTCAACTAGTGCTCTGAACTTGTCTGATTGTCTGAGCTCACGTCAGCAACACCTCTGCGATAGAGGCTTGGACCCTGGCTTCATTCGCGGGAAAAATTGTCGCGTTCATTTACACAGTAATGTGGAAGAGAAGAATATTGCTATCATGGAAGCGAAGCAATATTCCAGCTGCACACATATTGTAAGAAAATCGGTAAGCTAAAGATTTCAGAGGCAAAGGAAAATCTGTTTTTTCGTTTTACGGTTTATCAGCTAGGTTACCAAACTTTGATGGACTGGAATATTCCCTTCCAACCATGTGCAAATAATTCTGGCGCCAAACCAGTTTATCATCTTTGAATGGACAATGTCTGAAAGCTCAAAATTGATGCCTTAAAGCACAGAATATTTTGTGCTTAAAGCATTGCAAATGGAATTTCAAGGTCAAGTTTAGGAGGTAAGACAGGAAATTGTATAGCTATACGGAAAGGAAAATATGAGAAAAATGGCTATCATACTTTGGTGGTATGGGCCTCATTCAGTGGCGTACCAGACGTACAATGTCTGCCAAACGTCTTGGACCACTACCTGTGATTTAGGCTGTAGACGAACAACAAAATCCCCTCCCCCGTAAAACAATGTTGTTTCAGGGTGATACAAATAGCACTGGAGGGAGAAATGATGTCTTTCCAAGTAGGTAAGGGCTTCAGCTATCGATTCAACATTGTATAACGGGGGGAAGGGGGCTGACAGTTGCTATTTGTGGGTGTTCCAAGGACTTTTGGCAGACATTGTAGGTTACATTTGATATTTTCTGTAGGCGCATTGTACCTCAGATCTGATCAGCTCACTTTCGTGAGTTTTCCCACTTCATGTAAATAGACCCCAGGAAATCTTTCATTACTGGATCTCAATCTTACTACGCAAATACGTATATAGAATTCTTAGTGCCTTAATGCTAAGCGCGTACGAAGGGGTCTTCTAGCGATGAATTTATGTTTTACAGCCAAAATCTACATCCTATATACAGTGGTGATTTCCAAAAATTTTAACAAGGAGGGCTCTAGGTGCAACCACGCCCACATTTTGGTGTGGCCTAGCTGTGACCACGCCCATATTTTCAAATTTCAAATATGATAATCTAAGTTAATACTGATATAGTATAATCGACATAGCAATAGAAAATGCTTTGGAAGCAAGGTCAGACAACTTTAAAAAGCAAGGGCAATTCAAGAATTTTTAGGGGGGTTGAGCCCCCCAAAATGATCAATGATTTTAACAAGGGAGGCTCCGCCCCTTTTGAGCCCCCTAGGAATTCAGCCCTTCCTATGTATCTGGACCTGGGACAAGTCCCCAACTGAAAACTTCTTGCTGTAGCTGCAACTGGGCATCTGCAATAGAAGTGGAAACATTGCTTTCTGATATGATAACTTCTTCATCATCATCATCCTCATTGTCATCAATGTCTGCTTCACATCCATCATCACGATTTTCAGATGATTCTGACCTCTTGGGATTGAAAATGGCTTCTTCTGCAGAGCTGGCCAGATGTGATATAGCAGTGATCAATGCATCTTTGCAAATGCAACATATCCCATAGCCTGAAGGAAAGCATTCTTTGTGGAAAGAGTGCCCGCATCCATGGAGAATTTTCATACTGGTATTGGTTGAAGGTTCCATGCAGGTACGAAGATCGCATCGTCTGCAAAATTTTTTTTGCATGTTTAATATGAAATTATGTCTACAATAAATATTTAGAATGTATTTTTTGGAAAATTGGCAAAGTGGTTTTGGATCCTTATATAGTCAATCACTGAAATACTTTTCTAATAATTTTATAGCTCTGCAGATAAAAGGTGACTATTCCAAGAATGAATTTATAATGAAAAGAAAGCTTTCTCAAGACCATAACTAAGGTTGTAGATATTATAGCCATTATTGTTTTAGTGCATACCTGTTTAATATTGGCTCCTTGTTGCTAAATTGGAAACCAAGTGGTAGAATTTTTGAGGATACTATGTTTTCTCCATATAGAATGGGCAAAATCCAGTAAGTTGCATTCTTTCCTTTTCCTCTAGGTCGCTGTGTCTGCCTTGCACTATTTGGTGCATCCTTTATGCTTTTCAAAGTACGACAGAGAAACTTTGCAGCGCTCAACTTCAGCTCCTGCAGCTGTGACCTGCTAAATGTGTAGTTTTTTGGAGCAGAAAATATAGATTGGAATTCCAGTAATATTGCTTTGCTATTATCAATGGCCCTTGCTTTCCGGTGTAGTTGTTCGCTGGTGTCATTGGGCCTTGTCTGAGCTCTTAATAGTGAATGGAAATTTTCAACTGGATATTCATCAAATATATTCAGGTGGTTCATGATGGTATGAAAAAGGGGGTGATTAAGTTTCTTCCAATAAAGCAGGTTACTCAGCCATACCAATGGTGCCTTGTTGTAGTGATGCCTTTTGAAACAAAAGAACATTACCCAGCACCTCATAACGGACGTTATGTACTGTTCAGTGTTACCGCTTTTAAAGATAACCGAATATATTGACAGAGATAAAGGCAAGTAATTATCAAGAAGGTTTAGAAGGGTTAAGTAATGGAGATCTTTGCATTTGGAGAATGCTACATAGACTTGATCCCTAATCAAAGTCCATCCTCCATAAAGCACCTCTTCAAGGAAAGAAATCCTCCATGCCTTAGGTCTATTTGAAAGATATTTCCTTTCACCAAAGATTGCAGAATATGCCTTTTTGAAGAATTCAATATTGAGAAGACACACGCACTCTCTAGCATTCAACTGGATATGTAAAGGCCCAATAAATGGCACTATGTTTCTTAAACAAGAAGATGAGTTTGGTGGAAGATTGTATTGGATCTGTCTCATGTAAAATTGAGCTGGCCAATCACCAGGCTGAGGACAAAGAAAGTGAGAAAGGTATTGGCTTAGACCACAGTTGCTTGCATGGGTAGCAGCCTCTAAGAAATTTTCGAAGTTCTTTAATGGAAGTGCCAGCTCGTCAACCAGTCTACAATCTTTCATTTTTCTCATTGACTTTATTGAGTGGTACTCTTGATAATCATGTACCTGGATATAGAATTGAGGTGTCATGAGTATTTTAAAAGTTAACAAGGTAAGCAAAAGTACAACCACTAACAAGATAGCGTAACTATAAGTTGGATCAATACACGATATATACATCAATATACGTTATCTTGATAAAAAAGCATAAAAAATTATTCTTTCAAATCATTTTACCTCAATTCTATTTCTTTCCATCTCAGGATCAAAGAAGGACGAACGAATCCAATACGGCATCACAGATGCATATGTTGCTGAGAGTTGCGAAAGATTTTCAGCTACAGCCTGAGCAAGTGCTTCTGAATTTATACCTTGAGGGTCGATGTCTACAGCCGAGGCTGGAATAGCTGGAATTCCCCGAAACCTTTTTAAAAGAATGGTAGCCATACTACGTGCAGTTGATGTCATCTCATCGTTTGGGCGACGCTTGGCATGAATGTTAGTGTAGTCGTCAATCATAAGGACAAGAAGGTCTTTACTTGCACAAGCTTCTGAGATAAATTGAGACACTAATATATCATGATTTTTGGACATCTGTGCAAAATCACGCTTTTGAGTAGACTTTGAGATGCCAACTCCAATTTTATTCAGAAGTGCAAGACCTGACTCACTAATGCCTTTTGTCACAACTTGCCTTGATAATGTTTTCTGGAACCAATTGGCCTTTTGCGATTGGCCAAACACAAGCATATAAATTATGGTGACAGCTTTCTTTTCATTCAAATGCATCCTACCTGCTACCTGATCGTTAGTGGACATGGCATAAAGAATTGCATTGAATAGCTTGCTTGCACCTGCATCATTGCAGAGCTTTTTAAGTAATCTAGGATCGAACGGCGGTTGTGTGTCTCCGCTACCATAACGGTCCCAAAGCAGATCTTTTAGAAGACCAACCTCTTGCTGCAGGTCAATACTTGAAGACAGTAATTTCCTAATTTTTTCAAAAAGGGCTACATGGACATACATGTAATTGTCACCAATCTCAACTGGACCAACTTCATCCAGAATCTGAACCTCTACTCCAGAACTTGGGAGGTATTGAATGAGCTCCTTCGGCACGAGGTAGAAAACTTGTCCTCCAACTTCAGCTTGGTCAAATGGAAGCACATTCTTCTCATTCTGTGAAGATTCTGTTGCTTCATCACTATCACAGGACATCAAGGTATCTGATGATGTTCCACTAAGTTGTGAAGATGATTCGCTGGAGTCCAACTCTGAGACAGCATTCTGCAGCTGCAGAAAATTATTTTCCTTCAATTGAGCGCAAATTATCTAGATTTATAATTTGAGCTTTATGTTAAGCATCTAACTGCATGGAGGCACAGAGGAGCAAGATCCAATCAAATCGAAAGCAGTTATTTTTAACACATTATTTTTTAACATTAATTTTCAATTGTAAATTAAAAACTCAAATGACAAAAACTTGTCCCGAAAAGTGATAGTAAAGGCTAGTTTTGCACCTTAGAGACACTACCTCCAGCGAAGCGTACGTTATAATTTCCCTGTTTTGCATATGTGCATTTTGTATTATTTTTAAGTATTTTTCAAAAAATCATATTTGTCCAGTCTCTTCAATATCATATCTACAGTGACGAACAGAATGCTTCGTAATTCCAATTTAAATCTAAGGCTCCCAATAATGAAAACGAAATTTGGGTAAAACAGCCTTGCATACAGGGGCGCTAAGATTTGGAAGTCACTGCCTGATGACTGTAGAGAAGTTAATGCCTTTCCAACTTTTAAGGAGTATCTAGAAGCCATGGTCGCATAGCACCATTTATTTTTCTCTTTACGTTTTGTGCTATTGTATAGAGTTGTATTTTACCTCGTATATGTATTTTTTCTTTTTAAAGGAAGGCCCCTTGAGAACCAGAATTGCTGAAGGGTAACTCTCCTAACACATGTAAAAATGAAATGAAATGAAACGCTTCATTTATTGCCTTTGTCGCTCCCTAGTTAGCTCACTTTTCATTCTGTACGTCTATAGCTACACTGGTAAAATTATCAGCATAAGCATAGGATAGATGATGGCAGGGAGGGAGCCGCAGTCCCCCTTAGTTAGGGCAGAAATATACTACATTTGTGCAGTTTTCCTGAAAAAAAACCATATGAAATTCGGGCGACTTTTCTGACTTCACTTTATTTATTCGGGCATAAATGTTACAGCCCCCTAAATTTCTAGTCCTCCTACGCTTATGATTATCGGCATACCTTGGCATATGAAGATAGACTTGTATAATTTTCTGGCAGTTTGGATGTGTATGAACGTTTTCTTAAACAGGAACGCACGCAGTCGGAGCAAAATGTGTCCCTCGGCTAGTATTTTATCTTCTGCTGGAAAGCTTTGAAAAATATGCTACTTCTCCCAATTTTTCCATGAAGGTTTATCATGTGTCTAGAAGTAGAGTTCCATTCCTTGTGTAGAGCGTTTGCACAAGACTTTCCAAATTTACCCATATTTGCTACAACTTTTCTTTGTTCATTTGCTTGTTTACGTTTGTTCGTATTGCGTTACACCGCCCACTTTTTCCCGCGAATGAAGCCAGGGTCCAAGCCTCTATCGCAGAGGTGTTGCTGACGTGAGCTCAGACAATCAGACAAGTTCAGAGCACTAGTTGAAGAGCACAGATGCGAAATAAATGCCAAAGGCTTTTGATGGGGAAGTTTAAGGATTGAATTATTCACCATTAGAGAAATAGATCCAGTAAGTTCAAGACTTGTTTACAACTATTTTGACCATTCAGCATTAGTGCGTAATCTTATGTTGATCTAATCGATGAGGCCTTACACGTTTCTTTTATGTGCAGCTTATGAACACCTCAAGTATCTAGTATCTATTTTGCAATGCTTAGATAAACAAAACACATTAGTTTTGATTTTATATGAAGGAAATTATTGCGAGAAGTAGACTAGATTTAAGCCAAAATATACCTCGATTTTTGGGAGGCTGTATTGCAAAAACAAGGGCCTAAAAAGGACGACTTCCACGGCAGTTTTTTGCGGAATTTATCTATAAATTTGTCTGATAATTTGGATTTTGAAAATTCTGTAACAGATTTTACACCGCATTTTTTAAGTAAGGGCTAGTAAAAATGGCCTAAATTTTGCAAAAACTTCGATTTGTTTACACTTTCGAAGATCATCATTGGTCTCTCGCTGAAAATTGGCACGTGACTTTACAAACTCTCTCGTCCAATCAAGATTTGAGCCCTATGCTACACAGCCGTAATCAGAACAAGCAATAAAGAAATCAACCACTGCCTCCACCACCACCACCACCATCACCACCACCACCACCACCATCACCACCACCACCACCACCACCACCACCACCACCACCACCACCACCACCACTGACACCACCGCCACTGACACCACCACCGCCACCACCATCGCCACCGTTATCATCATTATCATCATTATTAGCATCATCACCATCACCATCAAATTCCATTCCATAGCATAATTGGCTGTTCTATTCATGAAACAAATTTTGATAAAAGACCCTATGTAATGTCATACCCTCTTTATAGGAAAACACAATACACTGACACATCAATACATAGAAAGTGAAGTAAATTACACAGCAAAATTGACTGAAACTTTTTCATTCCATTAATTCCACAACGCATACTGTACACTGACATAATTCAGTGGTGATTTGCAGAAAAAGTAAAAAAGGAAAAGGGACGTCTAAATTCTCAAAAACCCCCATCCCCCTTCAACAACGTCTAAAATAGTCTTAAACTCGTCGTACCCCTTCCCCCCTCTTTGTCGACGTCATATATGTATGGTCCCATATCCCAATTTCCTACTTTATGTGGGGACTTTGCACACTTTGTAATGGGAAGCTGGTATGATCATATTTCTTCCAAGAAATCTTATCACATAGCTTTACACAACTCCATGGGAATGTAAGTCGATTTGGATTCAAATGGGTGCGGCAGCTCAGAATAGACAATATATGAGTTAGTATAACGTTCTTTATAATTGTTAAACTTTGACAGGAAACCCTCACAGATTATAGCATATGAAAGCAAATCCTAATTTTCCGGTTGTAGGATCCCGGTTTCCTGACTATTACCTGCTTCCCGTTACCGATCCTATGCCCTTGAGCCAATCGCAAAATTGGCAATCTGCTCAACGAATAAATCTGGTGGCATATCTTTATTGATATCGCACTGTAGTGTTTGCAAGACGGTATTGGGGCGAAGAGAGATGAAATAGTGAAGAATTGTAAAAAACAAACTAGTAGGGCGGTGCCCTTGACATCACTACACCTTGTACACAGAGGTGCAGTACTAACTGTTTAAATAATGTGGGGTCAAAACTGACTCCTTATTTTGATACTTTTAAGACAACGCCCTTTCATAAATGGGCAAAATTGATCAGATTTTTGTTAGATCTTCCACTGAAGTCGTACTGAATTGTTGTGAATATGTGAAAGCTACTTCCACCTGCTTTCTAACGCAGAGAGGAGACGTTAGGGCGGAGAAAGAAGAGCCCGGGGTCTTGCAATAGAGCTTCCAGGAAAGTTTTGAAAGCCACGCCGCTTTAAATTTAATTAAGGAAACAGCCTTTTTTTATAAAGAGATACACCATTTTCTAAATGGACCATGATAGATTGAATCATTGATATACTCGGGTATACTTGTGAAAAACTCCATTTAGCTTTTTAGTTATTCGAAATCAAGCGATACACTAACATAAATTTCAAAAGTTTACAACGTCATCAAGGCCCTATAATAATAATTATTATTTATTTATTTATTTATTTATTTAAGGTTGGCATGATGTGGATAGCTAGACAAACTAATTAAGGCCAACCATCTAGCAAAGTTGAAACTGAACAATACTATCTACATCGTTCTGTAAAATTCCTAAATCACTTACATAAAGCTTGCACAATCTACAGTTGCAATTGCTGAATTGATGTTGTTTTAATTTTCTTCTTAAATTCAGTCAAGGTATGAGGCTTTTATTTCTAACGGCAACGATTGCCAGAATTTGTGTCTAGTGTACCTGGTTGCCTTCGACAATATAAAAGCATTCATTACTGTCTGCACCTTTTCTTGGCCCATGAGTTTTGCAACTCGTGCAAGTGCATAAGTTTTGGCTAGTTTTTTTTGCATATATTGACTATACCCTTACTATCAACCTTATATGAAACTTTCGAACGAATCTAAGTCACCATATTTTCAAAAATTTGGGAGTTGCATATCTTGATCAATGTAAGAAACTGAAAGATACATTTATCTCAATAATCTTGCTTTTACACGACTTGACATTAAAATTCCTAAATTGATTTTCGGTAGTATACAGGTTATCTTTCTCTCCCTAATATAGCAATTTTGATAAATTTGGGCCTCAGGGAAAAATTTATAGAGGAAGTCTAAAATAATGAAAGATAAATAAAGGGGCTTAGGCCATGACATTTAGTAAATTACAGGAATGGGGCCAAATCAATGGGATTTTGTTTGACTTTGGCACTGTTTTTAAGGGAAAGAAATTGTGCTTATAGCGGAATGTCCCTTCTAGTTATAATGTATAAAAAATGCCGTGGTCTTTCTAGTTCCATATCTATCCCGACATGCTTTGCACAGACTTTGAGGAAATTGGAGTGATGATTGACCCCCTAGTCCATTCCTGTTGCCACTGAGAGTGCAAAAGGCGCCTGTAAAGAATTTTTATTATATATATTTATATATATAAATATATATATATATATATATATATATATATATATATATATATATATATATGTGTGTGTGTGTGTGTGTGTGTGTGTGTGTGTGTGTGTGTGTGTGTGTGTGTGTGTGTGTGTGTGTGTGTGTGTGAGTGTGTGTGTGTGTGGGGGGGGGGGAGAATAAAAAATATACCTTACTTAAACTATAGACGTTTCGATAAATATCTTCATCAGTGCTAAACTTACAATGATACCGGGCCTGCTTAAATTACCTATATAACATTGGGGTGACAATGAGTATTACCTAGGGGGAGCCTACCTATTAACAATTGTTCTTAAAATTAAAAGGCAATTACGGGAGACGGCCGACGCTGTGAAGACCGGAACAAAAGAGCTAATTACATTAAGTCCTTCAGGAATAAAACTATGCAACTTAAACTCAATGTAAGATTTGTTGATCCGTAGTTATCATTTGTTTGCCTCTTGAACACTTAGCGTTTTCATTCTTCTCTTTTTCTTCTCTTTTCTCTATACATTCGTCACCTTTCACAGGCCTTGATTAGCTCTTTTGTTCAGGTCTTCGCAGCTTCGGCCCTCTCCCATAATTGCCTTTTACGGGATAAGCAATAGTGTTTTTTTATGAGAAATATTGATGTATGGATATGGCCCTGTATGGAAAACTATAGTCAAATAGCACAGATATAGGGCAATCATCTATTTTAACCGTAAACTTCAAGCACACTTTTAGAAGAAACTTGAAAGGAAACTACCTGAACTTTCAAGACTTGAGCATTTTAAAGACTTGCAGTACTTTTAAAGGAGATACCTACAACTAACAGTTTTCAAGTAAAGGCAGGACCTACGCCATCCCTATAAAATTGTGGCTTGACAGAGTAGCGATAGTATCCGGGATGTGATACTCCACAAGCCCTCCTTACTTTGCTCCTTTGCCCTCCCAACATCGTACAACAGAAGTGCAACAAATAGCGTACAATAAGCAAGGGTTTGAAATAGACATTTATGCAGATTCACAGTTTTGTCAAATATCAGCGCTGCTTTTGGAATTCCCCGATGGGTGTGGTAGAGACTAAGAACTAGGAAGCAATTTAAATAGTGAAATACTAAATCTTAGAGTTACATAAAAGTTAAGTAATTTTAATATATGATTAGCGAGTGCCAACTTGGTTTCTGTTCTAGATCTGAATCATTTTAAAAGTGGCCTAAACTTTTAAGAGCATCAACATGTTTTAGACAGTCGGTCTCCGTTTGAGTTGTTTTAATAAAGAAAGTTTGTTAAATTTGTGAATAGTCTGTTGGTATTACGAAGCTTCACTATTACTCGAAAAAGCAAGAAAATTCTTTGGACATACTGGAGAAATTTTTTCGTCAAATACTCGTCAGAGTATGAAACATCAGATAACGTTCATCATTCGGTTGGTATCCGACGTTTTATACTCTGATGAGAGTCGGACAAAAAAGCTTTCAGTGTGCTAAAAATGTTTCCTCTTTTTCGAGCAATATTTTTAACTTTTATAGATACACACATTTTGCCGACAAAATGAACATATAACACTTCAATATATTCTTCAAGAATAGTAATGACTCCCATTTTATCGACAATTCAAAACCCTTTTCTTCCCCAGAACGGCCTGTCTTCGCTCTCAAGCTTCCAATTATTCTCATCTGTTTGCATTTTTTCGACATATAGAAAACTTCGATCAGTGTGTGGTAATGAAATCCTTCCAGTATTAGCCTTTTCATAGTGCCAGAATGTATTGATACTAAACACTTTTGTTTAACTGCCCTAGCTCTACAAAATTCGTGTAACTCTCTACAAAATACCCGCCAGTTTCGATATCGATATATCCACCCCTCTTGTTGATTTTGTCATTCCAGCACTGAACAAAATCCTTTTCATTACAAACAATATGGTTCGTGGAGCTGCAATACAGTAACTTAAATCATCTTAGTGCTCTGAATTCATGGTTGGTGCAAATCAGTGTCATCTTGAAACAACTTCCTGCTTACCAAATCTGTGCTGTAAATTATTTATATGTATGTGAAAGTATATTTGTTTATACACATCTGTGTATATATGTATCCATATTTGATTCTGTAGAGTACCACCCTAATTTCAACAGTGCAAGAATTACTCATTATGGAAATTCATGGGCAACACGTCTTCCACCATGGATATCATTCAGCTGATAAAGCTTGTTCATTGGTTTGCTTTCAATTTTGCAAGGAATAGACATTATACTTCTGATGATATAGGCTGAAGCAAGGTATTCTAAGATGATATATTGATTTTCTGCCCCTATAGCCAGTACACCAAAGTTACATTGTATATTACCATGGTGGCACCTCTCAACTGGTGTCAGCCACTAGTTCAGAAAATATAAAAATAAAACAAATTTAGGAAGAAAATAAAACAGCTGATCAAAATTAAATTCTTCATATATGATATACATATATTTGATATCTTCATAGTATTTAAACAATAAATAGTTACAATTATACAATATATAATTAGGAACAAACTAGGAACATCTCTTTAAAAGCAGAAACTTACAGTATCCTATAAAAGAACAAAATTTGTACAATGTTGAAATCAATATTGCTAATTCATTCTACACTTCTTTAAAAATATATTATGAAGGAATATAAAAACTGAATCATTAAGTCAAATAGTGTAGATCTATTTGCATGTATTGATGAACAGGTTTCTTGAATAAATGTACTTTATATAAGGGAAATATATTAATATTATCAAGATCTTTGTAAATATATGTTGGCTCCTATTTCTACTTGCTTAGAAAGTATTTAGCATAAGATCTTTGATGATGTTTTTACTTCATATTTTGCAAGTGGATTGATATAATAATTGAGCTTTATCGTATCCAAGAGTCACAGAAACTCTTATAGATGACAAGAATCAGGGAAGCAGATGCTTCTTGTACAGCAGAACATGAAGCAAAAACATGACCATTCTGGGTTAGGACACATGCCTACTCATAAGTATTTTCCAACATATGCTCTTCCCCTTTTCTGAAAGGAATTTGCTCAATTTTATTGAATCCTGTTCATATAGGTACCAGGTACCATTAACATATGACAGGTTATATGGTCATGGAAGCATGCAATAAATTACAAAATATTATAAATTACTAATTAAATTATTAATTAACAAACTATCCTTTCTGAAAAACATATAATATGTGTCATAAACATGCTCTACTTCAAATAGTTTATCTGACTTGGATTCTAATAAAGCAAATTAGGTTGAAATAGTTAGTAGAAGTTCATGATCTTTGGGCTCCTTCTACAATATCACATCTGACAGCACTGGGAACTGAACTGAGATTGCCCATTACACTAACAAGGAAGCGACATGCTGAGCCTGTCCTGATTCTCGAATCAAACATGAGGCTTGTGATGATCCCTGACCCATTGATTTTAGGACGAGCTCAGAAGGAAATCGTTTCTCAAGTTAAGGTTTTCAACGAGTGACAATGCTTTTGCCCTTCGCAAATTTTTAAATTCACTGGTGTCTCTATTATTAGTCACATTGAGTAACCAAGATAATTCAGCTGACTTGGGCCTGTCTGGTTTCCTTGCACCAAATATCGACAAATCTGTTAAGGATCTTGACTGCCGCTTAGCTAGGCCATCAAGTTCATTAAAAACACCTGAAATACGCTCCTGCTCTCGTTTTTCCAACCTCTGAGAAGTTAGGGCTTGAAGTATAGCTGTCATCCACTCGTCTCTGTTTTCAGCATTGTGGCAGCCAAGCAGATACGTTTTCTTGCCTAAAATACTAGGTAGCGACAACTTCACGCAGAACATTTTTGATTTGTCTATGCCACTTTCCTCAAGAGTTATTGTGACATTATCAAATGGTATAACCTCCAGCGGGAAAGCTTTGAAATCTGCCATGTTTTTGTAGAGATACAAATTCTCGTTTGTTAGAACTAGATACCTCGTACGCCATTGTTTGCGAACAGGACACGAATATTTGAAAAGATATCCTTCACGAATAATATCATCTTTCAGTACACAGTATTTGGACTCCTTTGAGAACTTAAAAGGATACGTTGATATCTTCCTAGCCTTCATTTTCTGAGCAATGCTTTGGAAGTCGTCTTCATACGTTCAAAGAGAAAATTGTAAAACCGGGTCGAATAAACAATAAAATAACCATGTACCTTTGCACAGCACGTTATGTAAACAGAAACAATCTGTCTGTCCTATCAGAGTTATTCTACAGCGACACGAAAAATGGCTGCATGCAATATATCTGATATCCAACGATCATCAGGACAGCTTATTGTTACAGTAACCCGCTACTACCTGTGTCCAGTGTCAAATTATTTTCACATTCCTGCGGAAGTGCTACAAACTTTGTGGCTCTGAGCCATTGTTCAGATCTCGTTTCGGTTCCAACCTCTGCTTGGTAACAAGTCATTACATCATCGATGTTGATATATTGCCAAGGGCACCAATAGAAAACCGGTTGACTACAACAATGTGTCATAAAATCTTTATGGGTCACGAGGAAGATATAAGACACATTTTCATTAATCATCATCCCATTACTACACCTATAACTCATTGATTATGTAACGGATATAATCGCACGATATCTCTAGTGGAAAAGCTAGCAAGTCACAGGGACAAGTTGATTCCAACCACACCATACCACGGAATAGATAATAGGTAATAGTATTGTACAAATTTTGTTCTTTAATAGGATACTGTAAGTTTCTGCTTTTAAAGAGATGTTCCTAGTTTGTTCCTAATTATATATTGTATAACTGTAACTATTATCTATTCTGTGACCATACTGAAGGAACGTTAAATCTGGGTTTGACACCGTTTTTATCAGGCCCATTCTTACAATGGGGTATGGAGGTGGCATACCTTCCACACATGCATTCTGTAGGCAAATCGCTACATTTTCCACTTCTTTTGGGAAAATGCTTTACTTTCATGCATCATAGTTGCAAAGGTTTGGTTGCCATAATACTGGAGAAATGGGCGTGGCAGTTTTGCGGCCGTGGGGTGGGGCTAACAGTGCTACTGTTGGGCAGCTATAAAGCAAACCATCAATACATTGCAATATCCAAAAAACAATATAATACAGTAGATCATAACCATGAAAAGCAACGATTTCCAAAATGATTAGTTTTGAATAAGGGGACTGACGAAGAACGGACAGTATGAATTGCCAAGTTCCAGTACATTTTTCAGATAGATGATTTTCTATGTTTCTTCAAGGTGAAAGGAATGCTAGAGATTTTACAACATTTTACCATTGCTGGACGTCGGCTGGAGATGACCCCGAAATGCTGGAGTCTCCAGCGGAATGCCGCAGACTTGGCTACTATATTGTGTAAAATGTTATGTATTACATTAAATGTATTACATTAAATGTAGTGAAAGAACCTAAGAAAAGAACAAGGTGTTGTGGGGTAGCAGATAGGTCAAGAAATTGTTACATAGATTCACACAATTTGCAAGTAAATTGAGCAAAACGACCTTCACATTTAAGCAAAAACATTCGTCAGTCATGGGAGCCACGCCCACTTTGTAGGCAAATTGTAGGTCCTACACTCCTTCAAAGAAAATTCATAGGAACTGCTCTCTCTCGTTTTTATCATCATCAATATTGTCACAGCATCTGACGAGTTCTTGCTAATTGCGAATTATCTTCAGAAGGAGAGGAACTAAAAGTTATGTCATGCATACGTACAGCTGCATGACTCTTTGGCTCCTTGTGAGAGACTGCAATGTATAAAACCTCCAGTCAAGGCCTCTCTGACGTCACAAAAGTAGAATTAAGCTTTGTTCAGACCGGGCACCTCCATAAATTCATATAACTAAGTTTCAACTATGTGCGATGATCTACGTAGTTAAATTCAATATCATTAAAGTCAAGATTTCTGAATTTGTTATAATTTTGTTAATGGTACGTATCATGCCTGGTAAGTATGTATAGCTACTATTTACAAGATTTAAATTGATTATGAGTTGCTAATGTAATAGGCTATAACCTGGTCACAAATGATTCTTTTATCAATCCTCTTACCATCGATATCTTCCCGTTTTCTCTTAGTTAATAAACAGCTTTAATTATAATAGTCAGCGCAAAATGCTTGATAACGGCGAAATTAGAATTTTTACTAACTGCATAATGCATAGATGAAAAATATTGAAGATAAGCTGCTATTTTGTTATTCAAAAGTACTTACAGGAGATCTGTACTGTACCAAGAACTATCATTTCAGTGGAATTTTGATATCTAAGCACACTGCAATGCGAAAATCCACACATTATTACATTTTCTTGGTAAGAGGCAGGCATATGTTTTAAAAACTTACTTGTAGTTTATTGATTCAATCTATACCCTTTATTGACACAAAGATACATTATGTAAAATCTCAAAAATGCTTATGTTTTGTTATGGTGATGTTTATGAATAGATCTCAGAGTTTATTCCAGCTCTTAACCTATACTGAGGCCTAGATGAAATAGCTATTCAAGAGAAATTCTGAAGAAATTTTTAAAGAGTAAACAATTTGAATAAAAACCTAAGTCTATGGGCTACGTCTATACTATGTACAGGGGGTTCGAAGAGCTGATGATACCAGGGGTGGAGACAACTCCCACAGATTAGGGAGGACTTTCACAGACCACGTCCTATTGTACCACGCCCATTGGTACCATGTAAAATAAAATTGACAACTAAAGGGAGAAAACAGCCATGTGAGCTGCAATAAAATGATATAGCAATGAATTTTACATTGTTAGAAGCCTCCCACACTTTCAAGCTTTCTCTACTCAATTTTTGAATTACAAAAGTGATATTGGAGAAAACTGGGGCAGGTGACATGCCACTCTAGTCCCCTCCGTGGAGCCTCTGTATGATACTGTCTTAATTCTCTGAATGATGACGACTATCTCTAATTGAACTCATGAACTAACTAACTAACCAAAACTAATAAAAACTCAGATACATCAGTGGCTTATTGGAATATAATCATAATAAATAGAATTATTTCAATTGTCATTTTTGGCAGATTGTACATTAAGCCCTGGTGTTACAGTAATCTGTTTATTTGGTCATAATCTAAGGTAGTTCCTTTCATAAGGGAATTATGATGCAAAGCTATTTATGTAACAGGATGTTAAATAACTATATGCATTACGTAAGAGGCTGGTGCCGAAAGAATAGAGCAAAACTAAAAGATGGAAATCTCGTATTGACACAGCTACCTAGCAATCATCCTTAAACCTCAGTATAAATCTCGAGGTATGCTAGAAATATATAATAAGCGTAATAAGTTCTTTTTAACAAAGCTAAAGTTTTTTATCCAGTGCATATGTTGGCTCTCTCCACCTCTCCCTATAACAACCCACCCCATAGACATTCACCTTGGAGCTTTTTCCACCCCCCCCCGCTTATTTACTTTCAGAATTTTTTCCAACTCACCCGCTTATTGTCATCCCCCTTCTATTCCTGACTGGAGAGTACTTGATAATCATCCTTAAATCTCAGTATAAATCTCGAGGTACCTTTGACGGCTGAGCCGGGGAGCTAGAGGGCTGTAGTCTCTCCACTTTTTGCAGTAAATATTATTCATCATAATCATGTACGAAATCCTAAGGCAAAAATTTCATTAAGCAAAGTCAATGAGCAAGAATGAACACTTTCAAATCTGTAAATCTCTAAGATACTTATAACAAGCTATTAGCAAGGCCGGTGTTTCAGGGGTGGAAAAATTGTCCTGGAGGAATCAAGTGGTACAAAATGAGATACCTTATTTCATACCTAATGTTATCACAGTCAAATTGATAACTTGTGCGTAGAAAAAGAATGAATACCCTTGCAAGTCGCAACAGCCAAAGTTGAGATCAGTTAAAATTTCATGAGATTGCTCTTACTTACAATGATAAAGAACAGCAGAAATTGCAAAAAATTCTCAGGGGTAGCAAAACTTATTAGCATGTTAATCAATGAATCAAAACAGGACTGAAATGGTAAAGAAACAAGAAATCGGTCAAGAGTCGAAGTCAAGGAGCAGCCAAAAGATTCAAAGGAAACACTACTATCTTGTTTGAAAGCAGAGTCTGGTAAACAAAGACCAAATCAAGAGACAAATGACATGTTTACTTTCCATAAAACAGTATGGAAAGCAGAACTCTGTTGAAATATTTTTCGCTGCTACACTAAAATGACTACACTGACAGCGTGCTTTGCTTCATTCGTAATAATCAATGTATCCAATGACATCTAGAATCAGTCACAGCTTTAAGAGAAATCATTCATTCTAACTAACTGCTCTTAATGGAGAAAGCGGCTCATAAGATTGGAAGAGGATCAGGATTCTCAATATGACAAAGTTGCAGTTGCTTACGAATTAGATATTTGAAAAACCCAGCTTAATATAGCTAACCAGTTCTGCTGTAGAGAAAAATAAGATAGCTATCTGGCACTGCATTACCAAAGTCATCGAGCCCCTCGAATACCTTGTTGCATAGAAGCTAGGTAAGAAATTACTATTCGTGTAAAGGAAGAAACAGTTTAAAGTTTGCCATCTACTAGAGCATCAAATTCTTCCTATAAGAGACGAGTTACCCAGAGTCATGAGTATTGGACTTCGAATGGATGTTACCTAGAGTTACGAGTCTTGGACTTCAAATGGGCGTTATGCAGAAAGAGATCATTATATTACGAGATTACCTTACTGTTGCGGAACATTTGACCCAGTCTGCATTGCACTGAATAAAGACATAGCATTGAGAAGCCATGATGAAAAACAGATTTAATTGTCTTGCAAATATGAAAGCCTTAGTCGGAATCAAATTGCACTAGAGACCAGAGAAAATTCAACTGCATAATGTTGCGTATGATTTTGCTTTGCTGAAAGAAGGTCTTCAAAGATGGTTTGGAAAATTACCGTTGAAGAAACTTGTTATAGTTCATCGCTTATTTTGCATGATTGTAATGCAAACAATTAATGTTCGACAAAGCATTCTATCCATGCACTATTAATTAAAAATAATACTGCAATACAAAGCACAAAGGGGCCTTTCAGCACTCTTCACGGCCTTCCACTTGAGCCCCGTCGCTAAAACATTGCTCGGTCGCCCCTGGGTCCTAATGATTGGCAGTTAATAGATTCAATTCATTAGCGCATATGTACTGAAAATATATACCCATGAAATTACTTACAAATATATATGTATTTATACCTATACCAATACTTAAAAACTGTACAATATATAAAACTGCTACACTATGCAACAACTAAATGCAAGTAACCTAATTTCCCCATTCGGGGTGCTTGCTATAAATTGCTGTTCCAACTAGGGTGTTTATTCGGACAGAGGCGACTTTTCAACACTGGGTGGATATTCGGTCTTTTAAGGTAAGAGTTTTATGATTAACATGGTATTAAGGTGAGTAAAATTAATCAAGCTAACCAGTGTTGCATAAGAAAATAATATTCACTCCAAGGGCTACTTTGTGTATGCAATCAAACAGTATTTATCATAGTATAGTTATATCATATTTTCATTCGAACGAATTCTGAATTTAGTTAATGGCCATAATAATTATGATAAACCAGCAAGAAAATTAAACCGGAGTGTACCAACTGAGAGAAAACAAGAGAGTGATCCATATTCTATATGCTAGACGTAACCATTGCATGGTCTTTGGGTCCTATGCGGCCCTATGGTTGATCCTGACCAGCCCGTGAAAAGTAATTTTGAAATCCTAAACTATATTTTGCAGCTTCGTTTCATTGTTGTTAAAAATTGTTTAGAATATTGGGAAGTGGAGCTGGGATAGTATGTTTCTACCACTGAGCGAAGTAGAAGTTTTCAACCTTCTTGCATTGTTTCACTTTGGAGGCATGTCTTTGTCACGTACAAAAAACTCTATAAATATCATGTAGAACAGAGTTCAGTCATTTAGCTTGGCCCTCCACAAATTAGTCTGCTTCTCATGCAGCTCCTTCGAAAAAATAATTGCCCATCCCCTTTCAATATCATAGTTTGTTGAACTCAAAGGTTTCTTTGCTGCTGAACATTTTGCTAGAGCTTCAGATCTTGCAAGCAGTCATGATTATCACTTTGTGCGATCTACAGATTTTATGATAGCTTTGCGAGGATATATTCATAAATGAATTTATGATATAATTTCCAGTTAAGAACACCAAATTCATAACTCAATTTCCATTTAATGTAGGGATTGATTACAATCTAGCTTTAAAATAGAGTGAATGTTGACCCGTTCCTACAATGATGCACCATAGTTCAGTGAACTCTGACTATTATAAAATAGGTAAAGGAAAACATTTCCATATCAATGATTTCATGGGATTCATTTCCTTCTTCGCATAAGGATGTTACAATAGGTTTTTGATCGAGGATACCATTGATCCTTTTGATTTCAATCCAAAAGATGATTCCTGGAATTTTCAACGTTGTCCTAAAATTATGAATGACCTACTTTAGAGAACTCATGTAATATATACACATCTGTATATGAGTCCAGTTGGTAAACTTCTAAAGTTTTTCTTGAAAGCAGCAAGAAGACCATGTACAGTCTGGTATCTGTCTAGTGGTTCTGGTATCTGCTTTGGTGCAAACAGATCAAAAAATCTTTTGCAATGATCGCTTTTTTCAAACCGCTATCTGATATAATCTATAGTCGTATAACACCATAGTAGAAATTCTAATATCTCAATTGAACCTGGGTTGTGCACAAGAGTTCATCTTTTGTCTGCTTACTGAGTATTACCCCTTTGCAACAAATGTTTGCTTAATACTGTTTGTTAACCATTAAAATCGGTTGTAGCATATTGCACAATGTTCAAGGTGCAGCTTGCGAGTTTCTTTATATATTCAGTCGCAGCATTCATCATTGTAACTGCCTTATCACATGCGACGTCAGTTCTCTACAAGTATCGGCTTAGAGGACAGTAAATGCAAATATTTCTCAAAAATGATAGGCAATTGCAGTGCTAAATCAGCATGGAATGAAGAAAAAATGCTCTCTCCTGTTGATCATTGGCGTCATTCCAAGGTACTGTTTGCATCACTTTCAGCCGCTCCAATTTTCAATGGAAAATATTACCAAAAGGCAAGGAAAATATTATCAAAAGAGTTATCTGGTAATTCAGCGAACTGTACTTAAGGTGGTTCCACAAAAGCCTGGATTCTCGTTCCATTTTTTGTATTTTGGTTTTTCCTTTTAAATGGTGCCTATGCTAATAAAATATCGGTCAGAGTTCATGTAGAGTGTGTCTATTCCATTACGAATTTGTGTAGAAATCATCGCTTTTTTATCAAAGGTGTAAGGAACTTCCTATAGCAGCGCCTTAGCAACACAATTACATAGTTTCTTATTCTGGCATTCTACCATCACTCACTCTACTGAATTCCATGTTCATGGTCAACCGTGCAATTCCTTTTTCAGTAGCCCCAGCATTGCTATCTTTTGGTGATTTCTCTTCATTTTGAGCTTTCACTCAGACTCTACTTTCTCTCGTTACAATATTGTCTTCATAGAAGCTAAAGTTGTTCACGATACTATAACTCATATACCGTATTTCCTCGAAAGAGCGGCTCCCCTTGAATGAGCGCCTCCTAAAGTAAATATTTCTAAATAAGCGCGCCCCTCGAATGAGGGCCCCCATATAGTAACAATACCCAACGATAACGAAGAGAATGAAAATCAAACATGTGAAGACTGCTTGATCTATTGCCTGAAAGAGGACCATGCCGGTCTGGACATATTTAAGGAACAGTTTTCAATTTTGAGTGAACCAGGCTTGAATCCATTTGAAAGGCTGGTTTCAGAACAGGATATTGTTGATGCTACACCAGAATGCAAGCTGATATGAAAATGAACGTCCCCCTCAAATGAACGCCCCCTCGAATGACCGCCCCCCTCGAATGACCGCCTCCCCTTGAAGGCTAACTTTAAAATGAGCGTCCAGGGCACTCTTTCGAGGAAATACGGTACTTGACTTTAGAACTATGGGTTCAAAGAAGAATTAAACGAGATCTCACTTATCTGTTCTCAAGTGAAGGTGAATTAATGGAATAGGCACGCTAAAACGAATAAAATAAAGGGAGAGGACAATGGCTTGGCTAGGCCCATTGAACTAATTCAGCCAAACGTGCGGAAGGAACCAACTTTGTAGTGGGATTAACACCCGCCGTATAACAAGCGAAAGGGCAAAAGCTTCTCATTCATACCAACTATACGAATGATGAAGATAGCATCAACTATTTTGAATTGATAAATAAGAGCATCCTCATGGATTTGATATCTTTACGTGAAAATGCTCAGAATTTGGCTCTGCCATTGAAGCCATTGGTTTTGTTGGTTGTATACCAACTTTGGAGAATGCAATAAATAAATTACATAAATACATAAATAAATAAATAATTAATAAATAAATAAATAAATAAATAAATAAATAAATAAATATTTAAATAAGTATTGTCTATGGAAGAAGCTACAGAATACCTAATGATAGAAGTTATATCATCAATCAATACACTTCTTTCCTCCTTAGGGAGTAGTCATTAAGTCAAAGAATCTTTATTCGGTGATTAAATATTGAGGAAACCAGGGCAGGGGGAATTGAAGAAAGCTCTGAAAAATTCCGATGAATATTGGTACTGGGGTATGAAACTCCTAATATTTCAAGCTGGGGTATGAAATAAAACTTCAGGAAAAGCTAAAAGTAGTAGGTTGGCAGGTATCTGGAGAATATCAAACTATTATTGAGGTGCATACTAACTTCAACGTGTTCGTTCAATCATTGTTGAGGTATCAAAGGGTCTTAATCTGGACTCCAAGTAATCTTTGCATGTTTCACTAAGGAACAATATTTTTGGAGCTAATTGTTCATTTAACTCCGCTCCCTCCCCCTGATACTTAATGACTGCTCCCTAATATCTACTGCATCTATGTTCTGGAAGTGCTCCATGTTGATCTCAAGTCTCGTCTCAACGACAACAACATTGATATTATCAATTAAGTGTCTCACCTCATAAGTCTTCATGACACAATCCAATCCAAGTCTATCTTGACTGTTACTGATTCGTTCTTCCCACTCTTACTCTCTTTGTCTCTTGGCAATGAAGTTCCTATGCTTATCTGTAATGACATAAATATTGCCATGTAAATCGATGTTCCCTATGGTATATGATTGTAGTTCTCCATTTGTACATATTTATTCGAATACAAAAATTATTCCCACAGGGTTCCCGCTACTGCTAAAGTTTCAACTCTCAAGCAATTCTCTCCTTTACTGAACATGAGCAAATTTAAGTCTACATGAATGTGAATAGAACTTTCAGTACATTTTTTTACAGCAATTAGCCACATGAGATAATGACTGACAAAGTAATTCTCTCCGTTCAGGTGTCTCAAGGCTATAGCAACTCCATCTCTATTCCAAATTTTTTGTCAGTTTCCCACATACGAACGCTTAATCTTCCTCCCTCACAGTTCTTAATTTCACTGTCTCCTTTACTTCTCCAGTAACCCAGCTCTGATTAGTACGGTAAGATAACCCACTTTCCTTATTTTATTCATTCCCGTCCAGCAAAGGATTGGAACTAATGCGGCCTAAGTTGTTAAGATAATATTATACCAAGACATTTAAATATTTTGGCACTAAACTCTGGAATGCACTGCTAGTACATCTGCGTACATGCAGTACCTTAGAAAACTTTAAAAAGCAGTGTGCCCATTTCTTTATGGACAAAATCAAATCAGATAAATTTATCTCTTATGGGTGGACAATATGCCTTTTTAGGATTAGGATTAGGTTATAATTTATTATTTAGAAATATGTATTTTATCACTTAAATAGGTCGGTTTTTGTTGCTTATAGAACTTTAATTTGTGAACCAGGCTGTAAACAAGTATTTCTTAGTCTTGTAATTCACATTAAATATTAATTACATACATACATACATACATACATACATATGGTAAAATAGAGTATCATATAATGTAATAAAACAAACCATAGTCAAGTTGTTCCCGATGAAAATACTGAAAATAGCCAATTGCTTGTCAATTCAACTAGTACAATAAAAACGTTAAAGGAGATATTAGTGTTATCATGGCTAGACGAAATATCAATTTAAGCCAAAACCTCAAAGTTATGAAAATATTCTTCACACGACCTTGCAGGTGCATGATATATTTGGCCTATACTAGTGCAACTTGCAACAAACGAATTCCATATGAACAAAGTCAACTGTGGGCAAACGAAGCAAATCAAATCAAATTATACCAAATATATGATATGTTCTGATGCAATATGGTGTGATATGATGTGGTATATGAAATGTGAGATGATATGATATTTTTTTCTTTTATGCTCCAATGTCATTTACAAATATACGTGTAGTAGCTGTAATGCTACTTACTATGGGAAAACCATACGGAATCTTAAGGTTCGTTGTTTGGAGCATTTGGGTAGAAATAGAAGCGGACAAAAGACAAACTCCTCTAATCCATCATCTATAGGGGAGCATATTGGTAAAACAGGTCATAATGCCACAATGGAAGACTTTAAGATCATTGCCAAATTTAACAATGCTTTCGACCTTCTTATTTACGAAAGCCTTCTTATTCAAAAGGATAGACCTAGCCTTAACTCCCAACAGTCTTCCATCCCCTTAGTCCTTTTCTAGCTGTTAGTTTCCTCTTATCTCTTCAGTGTTCTTTCCTCTGCTTTCTTGCTTTTAGGTACTTTTTTGTTTATTGTCTTTGTTATTTCCCTGATATTTATTCCTAGGTTGTTTACTTAATCGTACGTGACTTGATTCACGTTTATTGGTACACACTTCCGTCCAATTGATCCTCCCTTTGTACCCACTTCATATATAGATATATTTTCCTCATTCATCCTTTTAATACTGATGATGACTCTCGTGTGAGTCGAAACGTTTATTTCTTGGATATGTCGTAGATTAATTTTAAAGTCGCAATAGTACCACTGGATTTGTCGTTATAAAATCAAGACGAAGAAATGTCTCTTTTTTTGGTTGTTGTCTTTGTACTGAAGTATATTTTTTTCTGTTTTTTTAGTATGTAATGTCAGGGAAAGGCCAATAGAGCTTATAACAAAGCCCTGACAAAGGAAGAAAGAGAAAGGAAAGTTAATTAGATAGGGAAATGAGATCCAGTTTGTTGATGTTAGATTTGAAGGAAGATAAGTTGTAGGATTCAGGAAAGGAAGTGGAAGGTAAGGTGTTCCAAAGTTTACAAGTTCTTGGAATGAAAGAAGATTTGCGGGAAAGAGTTGGTGGATTAGATAGTATGACTTGGAAAGGGTGTGATTGAGTAGAGCTTCTTGTGGGTCGAACATGCTTCAAGGGATCAGGAATAATACTCTTGATTTACATTGAGCAATGTCCATGGAAATATCGATAGAAAATGGACAGATCTGCAATCAGACGACGATGAGAGAGAGATTGGAGAGATTTGGTGAGGCTTGGATTATTTATGAGACGAATGGCTTTGGACTGGACTTTTTCAGGAAGATGTAGAGAAGATCTGGGAGCACCACCCCAAACATGGAAGCAGTACTCCAGAGAAGGACGAATCTGAGATTTGTATATAGTCAGTAGCTGAGAAGGAGAGAATTGATTGATATGATATCACAAATGATATGATATGATATGATATGATATGATATGATATGATATGATATGATATGATATGATATGATATGATATGATATGATATGATATGATATGATATGATATGATGTGATATGATATGATAAGATATGATATGGTATGAAATGATGTGATATGATATGATATGATGTGATATAATATGACGGGATATGATATCATAACCATATTATGATTTTGCAATCTTTGGCTGAATTGTTATCAGTTGTGCTATGTCTGAGTTGTATTCTTACATCAACTTTACTCTTGCTTGTAACCGAGGCAACAATTACCAGACTTCCAGTCATTGAGGAAAAGCGTGAGATTTTGAGGCTAGGCAGCAGGGCACATTTTAAGAAATTTCTACTAAAAGGGATAATTTGAACAAAGGGCCCTGTATCATTTAATAATGTGGAAAACACGTATAGCAGGATGGGAGACATAGAATTATCTTTTATTTATTTAACAATAAATTTCAATAATTAGCAATAGTAGCTATTCAAATTAATGTTTTTAATTAGCATTGACTCAAGCATGTAGGAGAAAATCCCTTTATGAGATTCTAAGCAATCATTCTCACTTTGATAACACTCCGTCACTTGAAGCTTCTAAACTTTTGGAAATAAGGTAGGTGATGGAAAAATTTGCAGTCAGTGACTCTGGTCACATCTAGAGGTCGATATATGCTAATAATATTTCAAGTATTTTCAAATTAGCGAATCGGTTGCTGATAGCTCATTTAGAGACAGTTTAGCATAAGGCTACTTTGTATCAATTCCTGTAACATTCAAAAGGGTTCTATAGTCATATACAGAAAGTTATTCAGAATAAATGGATTCAGGCCAGTGTTAAATATCTGAGCCTAGCTTTGTTTCTTAATATCAGCAAGCTATCAGGCAAGCATCTTTCAAGCACCAATTTCAAATAATTTAGTTTGTTTTAAAAGTCAATTATGCTTAAAGCTATACTTGTAGGATTGCTGGATGTTTTGCTCTAAATTCGAAAATTCTCCCAATGTCAATTTGTGCTCGCAGGTGATATTGTACTGGTGAAGTTGTCAAAATATCGTATTCATGTATGATAATTTGTGCAAAGATATCTGCGAATTTACATGATTTGAAAAGACAGATGGATATAAGGATCACAAGGAGGGAAAGTTGAGTACTGCTTTAAAGACCTATTGGCTAAAGAGTTTCACATAATTCTTGATTACGAATACTTTGCAAGCATTATTTGATAGTAAATAGCTTACACAGGTATGTGTGTTAGAGTGTCAGAGGGTCTCCATAAATAAAGGCCTAATCAAGCATTGCTTTACAATTTGGTGAAATTACCTCTCACATTTCTTCTTTGAATCACATCTAGATGCAACCTATATTGACCCAAACCCGTCTGGTTTATCAAATCGATCTCCAAGTTGCAAGTTCCCTTTCTACCATGCTGTTTATCTTCAAACTTTTGTCAGCAAGTTCTTGTGTATCCCTTCTCAAAGTAATACTAGATAGGGAGACATATTTAACTCTCGTTTTAGCTGTTAAACCAAGTTAGTGAGTTTATTTGCCGTTATGTCTAGTCATCGTTCCCGTCTATGATTGTTGGCTCTATAAAAATGGATCAGACCGTCTACGTTCATCCGTTCGTTATGCTCCATGTAGGAATACACGTGCTATACTGCCGGACCATCAAAGCTCTTCATGATTGTGTTCACACGCAGGGCTGCAGTGATTATATAACTTTTTCAATCCCATGGGCATTGAATAGCCTATGGCAGCAAATGCAGGCTTACTGAATGTTCTTTGTTGATACCGCTCCCTACTTTGTTTAAGTTGGTCTTCTCCTGATGCATTGGGGAATATGGAACTTTGAATGAAGGAAACATGTTGTTTTATGCCTGAATTGTGCAAGTGAATTGGAAAGCACTATATCATCATGTTCGTATGTAAATTTATTGCTGAAATAAAATGTTCATTGACTTTCTACTCTTATCTACCTTAAGCTCTTTCTCAGGCTGAAGTCAACATTTATGATAAATGGTGGCCTTCCACTCTATATATTCAGTTTGCAAAGGTCTTTAAAGGATTCACTGATGATAAAAACTGCAAACAATTTTAATCGGCTATTGCAAAACTTTCTTCATACCCAGTGAACTTGTAAATTAGTAGTTCACTTTACATTTGCGTTACTCGCAAAAGTTAGAGAAGACATTGAAAATCAAACTACAGCTTCATAGTAATTCACACAAGAGATATTGACATCAATAAGCCAATTTAGTCTACGTTGTCTGTTTTCACCACACTTATAAGCAATTCTACTAACTACACTAGTACATAGAGGGTTTTGAACTAATTTTTTAATTTCATCATTATTAATTTTATTATTTGTCTTTATATTAAAATTAGAAGCACAGGACCCATGCTGATAACAGCATAATGATACTGAAATGGTTGTCCTGTGATGCTTTTAAATAATCTCATATCATTATCATATCATTATTGTTACTAGTGTGACTCCATAGGTCGACAACTTTGATAAGAAAACATATTGATCAACAGTATCAAACGCATTTGGCTCACCCAAACACATACTTATATTACTTTTATGCTCATTACTATTGCTGAACAAAGTCTCTGCCATATCATGCATCAATTTTTCTTGGTATGTAATTTGCAGAGCACTAAGTAGTAGTCCAGAAGAAGATCCATGGTCACAAATTTGTACAATCATTGTGTTATCAGTGATCCTCGTTATCATAGCAAAGCTGAACTTAAGAAGCAGCGATCACTGGTCACAAACATTATGGGATCTTTCTAATCTTATGGAAAATAGGTTGCACTGCTAAAAGCGCCCCATGTTATGTCGCTATTGCACAAAATGCGGTTGTTGAAATTTTTCAAACTGGTTTCACAAAATTCCTGTACGGTTGCAAAACGCTCAACATATAGGAGACGACATTATTCTGTATAGTAAAAGCAAAGAGTTCGATTAAGATCAAGCATCCGTATTATGTTTAAAATATTTTGAAAAACATCCACGAGACCTACCAATTACTGTATTGCCAAATGCAACCTAGAGGTCATTGGTCAGGCATATTTTTACGATTGCATAAATAGTTTCGACCAACAAGGTGAGACTCAGATACTAAAAATGGACAATCTTTAGAGGTAATCTGAATAATGAAGACGTATCAAAATCTGATTATGACAATAATAAGAATATTTCGCATCAATTAAGTGTATGAAGACAACTGGCAGTACTATAATTTGAATGTAAAAGGGGATGCTCTTCTGTCCATTGATTGTTTTGAAACTAAATAGAAATACGTTTGATGAATAACAAAATGATTACTAGACACAATTTCGACTATCATACAAAGAATAGTTAAGCGTTCTTGATACTATGAGTGCATTAATAAGAACAATTGGCCATCATACATAAAAATCAACTAATGCAAATCTACAGCTACTATGATGAATATGTGGAAGAGATCCTACATGTGGGGCAATTTGATGAAAGCAGTATAGGGATTGCTTATAAAAATTTCTTTCTTACATAATGTCCAAGTCTCTTGTTCCTATAGGACTTACAATACATATCAACTTAAAAACAATGAACTTGTCTCAAACTGATAATTGTAGTACTCCTGCATACAGCTGGTTGACATTGAATTAAGAAAACTTCCTATTGTAGATGTCAAGAGCGTTTTCCAACTGCTCTTCCCCCGCCCAGTTATTCCAGTTCCATTTATTGGATTGTGGGAAATTTCCAAACTCTCTGACTATTCCAACCAACTTTCTATTGGGCGCTAAAGACTAGCATAAACGTATACCATTTAAGTTTTTCTTTTACAAGGATGCTACTAACCTGTAGCATATGGGCAATGATTTACTACCTATCAAAAAGTGACTTAAAATTTCAAGCCAAAATGGACACTCGTAATGTGAATTCCTGTGATTGTAATACGGAAAGCGGATAGGACGCATATTAGAAGTCCCTCTGCGTAGAGACCCTTCTAATGTGTGTCCCTGACTTTGGAGATATCTAGTAAAGCGAATGCTGAAATCAAAAGTATCAAATTGCTCCAGAGTTGGTTAAAGTAACTCCTGATATGCTCTTATCCTAGTGCAAGTGAATACAAGCGAAATACGAAGTGTCGATGGGCCAACACTAAAGACTAATTCCTAACATAAATGATAAATCAATTAAAATCAAATTTTGTCATCAAGTCAATGTGATCTATAATGAAACACGGCTTTTATTCTATAAGAAACCTGACTCAAGGCTTAGTAGCTAAAAATTCTTTAATTTCTGGACACATTTTAATTCTAAAAGTGTTTTAAAAGTTTCTTAATTTAATGAAAAAAGCTGAGGTGAAAAAGAAACCAAAATGTAACACAGTTTCTTTTGTAGTCCCCATAACGCTTAGCAAATAAAACGTACTGTCATGGAAACCTGTTAAATCCATGGAAGAAAATACGGGGTCCGGAAAGGACAAATAATGGGGCAGAAATTTCCAAAAGTTTTTAACTGCTTCCTTGCAGTTCTAAAACGTCCTTCAATCATACGGTGTCTAGAAATAGGTTTCTGATAAGCCGATTTCTAATAAGAAAAATCGTGTGTCTGCACTGGGGCATGAAACTGTAAATTATCTATAGCATATTGCAAATTCATAAATAAGCATGTCTTACAAAAAGCATTTAACATAAAATATTAGAATCACATAAAATGCCTTCGTAAAGGCTTTCTCCAACTGTACTATTCAGTCTATGTAAGAAAACCCGGGAGCCTACGAAGGAGAAAAGACATTTGATTAGCAATTTAAAAACCAACTTTTGTAACTATAAGTTTGTAAACATTTGTAGCCCATAAAACATTCGTAAGATTTAAACAAACATTCATAAACTAAAAGATATTTGACTTTTACTGTATTGTTATTTACTAGAAAATTAAAGATCTTATGCCATCTAATCCGATCTACAATCCTACCAAAAGTATTGACATACTTGTTTACTTTGGTTGATTATCATCATTAATAAGCAACAAAACACTCCCTTATTAAAACAATGTTGACAAATACAGAATACACATCACACTCGTTGACATACACAGACTTACCTGCAGATAGGTGTGAAGGATGTAAAGTTTTAACTCAACATTTTTCAGGATGAAAGTATTCATTCATCTCAACCAAGTTTTTCCACAAACGAGAGTTTCATAGATTTTCATTAAAGACAATGGGGAAAAATGGGAGATTAGAGTCTAAAGATAAGAGGAAAATAGGAGGCAAATAAATTCCTACTCAACCCCCTTTTATCTACACGAACCATTATTGAGACACACACATTTTACTGCCTTCTATTACATTGGAAATTAGGTATCTATAATCTCTATAACATGCAAAAATATTTCAAAGAAACGACCAATTTTAGTCTACAGACAACCAAAACAATGTTTAAATGATCAACATGTTACTCAATAGCTGCTTTCTTGCACTTCATAGGCAGCTTTATTGATGCCTTCCATTGTGGCACTCAATAATAGGACGAGAGTGACGACAAAATGAGACCACATTTTTGATTACTTGACGATTATTCCATGATATATTTTACTTAAAATGACTATTCCATGACTAATCCAGTGTAACTACAAACGTTTCGACTCGTGCTCGAGTCAACTTCAGTGTGAGGATACTATGATGAGACCGAAATATATAGTGGTCTCATCGTAGTATCCTCATACTGAAGATGACTCGAGCACAAGTCGAAACATTTATAGTTACACTGGGTTAGTCATGGAATAGTCATTTTAAGTAAAATATATTATGGAATAGTCGTCAAATACTAAAAAATGTGGTCTCTTTTTGTCGTCACTCTCGTCCTATTATTCATCAAAAAGCTGCGGCTTCAATCTACAACATCGATGGCACTCCATTTATGTCAAAATATGGCGGGGAATGCCAATTTGTGTGAATGCAAATGTATGAAGACATCAAATGCTTTCCTCTCCTTTATATACTAAAGTTTGTGTTACTTGTCCAATTAAGAGATGTGATAGGGTCCCAACCACTCATTGATGCAGGACTTGGAGCATGCTTTTTAGTAAACTTAATGCATTTTGAGCGACAACCTTCTGCTGCTTAGTATATAAAGGAGAGGAAAGCATTTGATGTCTTCATACATTTGCATTCACACAAATTGGCATTCCCCGCCATATTTTGACATAAATTTGCGTGATGTTACATTGTTAAGGCATTTTGCACCAGGCCACCAAGTATCCGGAACTCAGTCATATATTTGGGCTGCATCCGCCCTGCAATATGTGTAAAATCAGGGCTCGTGCAGGATTTTAGTAAGCAAATTCAAGGAGTTTTCAAGGACTATTCAAAGGACTAAAACAAAGATTTTCAAAGATCTTTAAATTAATAGACCTTTGTGGGTATTTCATGTCTTCTGAAAAAGTTAAAATAAATATTGCGAATTAATATACAGTCCTAGTGTATGTACATAAAGCCACAAAGTAATAATTGAACTTGGACTCTGAGATTTATCGAAAGTACGAGAGCGATTTTAAAGTTAACAATGCTTCAAACTCTGGTCCTTGCAAATGAAACAATACTAAAATTCTTCTATTCTGAACTTGCCAAAGTCATTTTATTGCCCACTGCTATAGCGCTGTTTGGTATGCTTTACCTAAACAGAAAACGTGAGTTTTCCAAAGGTACCAAAATGTGAAGCAGACGAAAAAATGCATATAGTAATAACATTCAACATTTCATAGAGCACGAAAATGGTTGCTAAAGTTTGAAAAATTATGCCAGAGACTTCAAAATTGGAGCATTTACGTATTTCTGGGTAATTTGCTTTATGTGGGAAACTTTCAGGTCTAAGTTGCCAAATTTCGACCATATGACTCGATCCTAAAAGCCATGGGAATATACCTTGATAGATTAGGTTCAATCAGTTATTGCTCAAAATATAAGTTCTAGACTCCGCTTCGAGTTTCCTAAAGAAGGAATTTGCCGTCTATAAAGCTGCATGTTGCAATTTTGTGGCAAAACATCACTCTGGAACAATAAGTACACAATATGACATACACATATACATTCATGGATATCATGCAACATTCCACCCGGCATTTTGTCTTGTAGGATCACTTTGAGTATATCGCCAATATTCTAGGTTAAACACATTCTGTGCATTTCCATGGCAAAAGCATTCGAACGGAAGCAACATGTTGAGATGAAACGTTTTCTACGTGCTTGAAACAATAGAAAAGTAAAAAATTATATTTTGAGACAGAGTTCACCAATGATTCTATCGTTTTTTTCAATGTTTAGTTGAGTAACCATAAGTTAAGCGGATTGTATGCAGATGTCTCATAGTTCTCTTAGGATATTATTGCGCAAGCGTGAATACCCAGGAAGCCTATAATAACGAAACTGGGACATTTCTCCGCATATAACGAGTTTGCTTGTACGATGTTCTGTAAAATATCTGGATTCTCTATTACTCTGAACAATGTAAACAGTAAACAGTCATAAATTTCAAGGAGTGGGGCAAATTTTCAAGGAAAAATTCCCATTTTCAAGGAGTTTCAAGTGCCCTTGAAATGAAATTTCAAATTCAAGCTCTTTTCAAGGAGTTCAAGGACTTGCACGAGCCCTGTAAAATGGAGAAATGAGTTTTCAATGGGTGGTTTGCAGAGGCGAATCTAGACAGAAGCAACTGGAGCACTTGCTCCCATCAAAACTTCACAGTACTGAGAAGTATTCTATGCACTGTCAAAGTCTTTCAACCGTATTTCTTCTCCTCTCTGGCTGGCATATCTTGGCTACTTGGTCATCTGGGCCAATGTCCTGTTAATATTTGAGACTGTAATATTATATTCCTTGTAAAGGCGTTTCATCATTTCTGTTCCAGTAGGTTAGCCAATCAGATCATTGGATTTTGCTCCATTTCAAGAAGATTTGCTTCAGTAAGTCCATTTTAACTAATCGAATCACAGATCAAATGGAGCAAAATCCGTTGCTGTGATTGGCTAGGTATCTTACAAAAGGCAAGGCTGCATTTGAGAGTGCAGCAGAGCAGAGGCCTAACATTTCCGTATTCTACTCTGGTGAACGATGTATTTCAACAAATTGTATGGTAACTACTAAAGGGGTAAGGAAAAATATGAAACGAATATAGCAAAGTTTTCCACTTGACACCACTTTGTATACTTTTTCATGTATAAGTAGAAAGTTGCTTTATGTGGTTTTCTTGTTCCTTTCTCTCCAGTCTGCCTACAGAACGTGCACTGTTCACACAGCACATGTTTGCTTTACAAAAGGAGCTATTGGTATCCAGATGATCATGTCATTTGCTTTAAGTTCATGTATTAAGTTGTCTACGTGAGCTATGAAAATGAATTTCGCTATACGTTGCTTAGAAAAGGTGCAATACACATTGAAATTGCAGGTTGTGTCTTAAATCTTGGCTCAGAAATACCTATATACTTGTTTCAACCTGTCCCTTTGCTATCTAAGCCGGGAATGTGAAATAATTCAAGAATAGTAATACTGTAGCACCTAATTTCTGATTGGTTCTGACTTCTGTGTTTGATTACTTTATTTCCTGATGATATTGTGAGCTCTATGGTCGCCAATGTTGCCACCAATTTTACTCTCCGGTTTTCGTTATCATGTCAGTTTAATTTTACCTTCTTTTTGCTTGCTTTTGATTTTATTTCTTGCTTTTAATTTTGTTTGCTTGTTTGGTTTTTCTATATAATTAAATTCAACATTCTTTACAAAATATTTTTACTTTTAAAATGAAAAGAAATTAAAACGAAATGCATTAATGCACGTGGACCATCTTGAAAAAAGAAAAGAGGGAAGTAGGATACTGAAAAAGAAGATGACTTTATTACTGTACAACGGTTGTCAGCACAATTAGAGGGAAAGGAACAAAGGTATTTAAGAGTTGCAACCATGCTCAGCTCGAAATCTTTCAAAAAGTTGTTCTTATGTTGGGTAGCAATCAAACTGGAGTGTAGTGTGTATATCAAAGAAGTAATCCACTTCTATTACAGGAATAGAGCAGTTTTGTTATTGGTGTCGAATACAGGTACACCAGTATCTCATATGAACTAAAGATACCTTAGAAGAACTGAAAATGAAGGTGACATCATAGTCACCAACAAGTCTAATTTAATCTTAATAGTCTTAAATAAAACTAACTTGGTATCATGTATTGTCAGTATGCCAGAAACACAACTATGACCGTCGGCTGCTTACAAAGCTAAGAAAGTATACGACTGGCTTTTTCATTATCATCATCAAGCGTTGTCTCCATCCTGGAATTTAACTGTCATGGCGTTGTTCTTTCTATTTTCTGCCATTCGTTTGCACTGGACAATTTTCATCTCAAGCCACCCCTGTATATTTTGACTCTATTGTGCATTAGATCATCCACTTCCTTTCTTTTCTTCCACCATTCCCTCAAGCAAATCCCTTTGTAGGCAATCGTGCCTCATTAAATGTCCAAAATTCCGCAACTTCTGTTTCTGTATCGAACGAATTAATTCCCTTTCTACAGCCACTAATGTCAGCACCCTTTAATCGAACATACGCTCTGTCCAGCTGATTCTCATTAATCTGCTAATTTGTGATACAAAAAGGTGGGTTTATAGACCTAAGAAAGTTTGCAAGTTGATGCACATTTGAAATTCCAACTGTCACGCAAACGCGTCATACGTTTTGTATAATTTGCATAGACTTCACACGGTTATCTGACTTTACAAATTTCAGAAGTACAACTTTGAATACAGCTCTTTTGAATCCCTTCCTTAATTACATATTCTACCTACATAACAACGGTAGCATTCACTTCATTTTGGGTCCACCTTTAAGCATTTGATAATTTGCTCCAGTCAGATTTTGTGCTAGATCTGCCCCTGGTTTCTGCGGCATGCATCGTGGTGGGGTATGATGGCGGCACAACAATAACAATAACAATTCATTTAAATTTGGAAAAAGTAATAGTGTTAAACTAATTACAGCCAACTACAGAAAATGTAACCAAAAGTCCAATGATAAAAACCCTAAATTTATAATGAAAGTTTTACATTTCGAGTGTAACCACATAAAAAAAGTTTTACATAATTTACAGCTGCAGTCATGAGTTATGGATTTAAAATTTCTTTTAACAATCTACGATGTTTGGGACTCTTTGAGTTCTTTTGGCAGAGTCTGTCATAATTTTTGACCAACAAACCTGGTAATGTCAATGCCACATAGATTTGTTTCAGCTTTAGGTAAAATAAGACTAGTACTGCCACGAAGATTATACGGCACAGCTCTGATAGCAAATATTTCTGCTATAAAAAATGGATTCAAGATCTTTTAGTCTTCAAATTGTCATAGTGTTATAAATTGTAGTAAGGAGCAGCTGTAAATGCCTCTGGTGAATAGACAATGCAATACTTTTAATTAATAGTTCCTCAAAGTTTGAAGTACTATCTCCGTGTAGGATTCTCACGGCTCATTCATGAATCGTGTTTATCTTGTTATAAGATTTCCTATCATGAAACACCGAAACAAGTGGACAATAACTGAAATATGACATTACAAAAGAAGACATTGTTAATTTTAACTGTGATATTTCCATGTATTTTCACAATTTTACCAGTGCTTGCACTTTTTGGCTTGCTTTCTTACAAAGATTACTAAAGTGCTTTTTGAAACTCGCTGTTTTGTCCAGTGTAACCACTAGACGTTTCTCGTCACTTTCCTGTATCAAAGATCCGGAAATACTTAAAGTTACTTCATCATCTTTACCCCAGAAGACAAGCATGTGACTTTTATCCTCATTCACCTTCAGTTAGTTATTTTCAAACCAAAGAGATAACAAAGAGGCATCCCCTGAAGTGATTCTAAGATTAAACACAGATCTGAACCATAAGCAAAGATAGTAGCACCATATGTGTAATTGCAAATTTCAGTATCTTTCATCCGTTAAAAGATGTCATTAATAAACTGAATAGCATTAATATATTGAAGAGCAGGGGTCCCAAACTGAATCTTGGGGAACGCCTAGAGAGGTCTGTTTCCAGGTGCTGAGCAGAACCGTTTTGAATGACGATCGATTAATTCCTTTGTCCATGTCATGGAATTCACAAGAAGAAGCAAGTTTGTGGAGACGCGTAGCAAACCGAGTAACAGTCGCATTGGGCAACTGCAGGGGCGTAAGAAATTGAAAACTATGGCAATCAATATCCCGTTTCGTGATGAAATAGGCACTCTTTTTTCTCCTTGGCGGTATTGTAGTCGTCCTCTTCAATATGATCAGGCACTGTATCAAAGTTCTTCTGGGTAGATCCAGGATGAGGTTATAAAGTTCAATGTTTCTGAGTGCTATCATGCACTTATAGAACGGTGAGGTATGTTTCGAATTAGCCAATCCACTCGCGCTAGTAAGGACCAAAGCTTGATACTAATTTTTTTCCTTTGTCAGTAGTATTAACATGCAAAATCTACTTCCACTGTGTTGTGAGAAGAAAGAGGTACATTAGGTTGGAGTTCGAAAAGAAGGGATATGTGCATACTTCTTCAGACAAAATATCCACCAGCTCGGAAATGTAAACGCTTAAGTGGCATTTTAATTGATTTTGCTCTATCTGCACTTTGACTTTGGTTATGCCTATGATATAACTTCTCAACTGATGTAAAAGAAATTGTCCAGGTTAGTATTTTCAAATCTTTATAAGAAACTGGTGAGCTTGATTTCCAAGATAGAATCATAGTGATGTCCTCCTATGGTATTTAATTTCAACCCATTCAACAGTTGAGCTCCACACTAATGTACGCAGCAAATTGCTTACATTCAGTTCACAATGGCAGTAATCTGTCCATATGAACTTCTTCATATCACAGAAATTCTGGTTCAGTGATGACAATGACTGACCTGAAAACTCTCTTGGCTTACCTAAAGATGCAGTCAGCATAAACCCCCATGCCACTTTGCTTTTTTCCGTAATGCGTCGTAACAAATCAAGGCATCCCTCCCCCAAAAGGCGCTACATAACAGTTGAATGACCCCTAAGTTGTGATGAAAAATGAATAGAAAGTGTGGTTGTGCACAATACCCAGTTGCACATTAACAATGCATCATAGTAAATATTATCTAAAGAGAACTCATCTCACAATATTTAATAATGCTAAAGAAGGTTTCTTTAACTTCTATGTATGCAGAATCCTATTATGAGGAATCGATTTGTAATTCGTATCTAATGAGCTGATATAAGTGAAAACGTGAAACGTTACACACCAAAGTGAAAATGCCGTAAATATGCCGTGAGAGGCATTCAGTGAAAATCAAATGCACTTTCATATATCAGGGGTAAGTTGGGAGAATCTGAACATAGCTAACCAATCAAAATATGATATCAATTATTTTAGTAATTATTAATGGTAAATTAGAAAAAAACGTTGAGTAGCATTACCTTTCCAGTAAGAGATTCACCATCACAACAGTCAAATTTACTGCACTGAACAACTCCGTTTACCAGTAAATTCATCGTTTTCAAAAGAGCCTCTATAAAACATCAACAGAAAAAAACCCATTTAATCACAAATTAAGATGATCTACCCAACTCTCATTCATCCAATTGAACCATTATCAATCAGTCAAGCAATAAATTACTGATGAAAACAACAGTCAGAAATCCATGACAACACCATTTCCTAAAATGAATTTTAATTAGTCAGGGGCTAATCACTTAAATAGCTTGGACAATTTTATTATGTAAATCAATTTGTGATGCTAATCACTTTCTACCTGATCACATATTATAATGAAGTAACAAATAATCGATCGTTCATTCAATTAATTAGTGTATTAATTAGTCAATTTTATGAAAAATACAAATTTTAACTGGCAAATAAATATATTGATCTATATGATTATTCCCTGATAATTGATTCCGTACCTGGCCAATTATTGATCAAATAATCAATTATCACTGGTCGACATTTTTTGTCGATCAAAATGTTACTGGGAAGAGAGTACATGTTTCTGGGCTAGTTTCTCACGCTGATTCCGAAAATCAAGTCCGTTTTTTCCTATCACGTCAGATTTTTTCGCTAGAGTCAGTGTCTGTTTCTAGAAGAGGCCTCATTTTTATAAAATATTGTATATGCTTAATAAAATCTGTAAATTATTTTCTAGTATAAAATTATGTAGCTATTGAAGAAAAAGCATACTAGAAACAGATAAAAGCTATTCTAGACTCCTTAACAAGACACAGGACTATTAGAAGGTGTAGGAGGTCCTTTTGATTTTATAGCTATTTGACCCTGTTTACAAGGTTTATAGCACGAAAGTGACCTGTAACCTCTTTAGTTTGTGCAAAAATTATAGATCCAAGTGTTGCATACCACGATTAAGACTTTGGGATCATTTATATCGATCGAATCGGAGAGTTAGCATTGAAGTACCTTAGGAGAGATTTGCTTAAAAAATGACAGGTTTCTACATCTACAAACCAAGGAAAGGGTTAATGTGTAACTAATGTTCACACAAGGCCATGAATCGCCTCTTTTTAGATACTCTCCTGTGTGTCTTCAATGGCTCATCTCTTTTAATACTCAAGCAGTAATCTGCGAGCATGCTAATATCCCATCTTCCCTTGTACCGATCTTCCATGACTTTCAGGTCCTGGTGAAATCTCTCACCTTGTTCATCACTATGGTCACCAAGATTGTCTGGGAATTGGTCAAGATGACTGAAGAGATATGCATTTTTATGCTCATGTTGCATCCAAGTTGTTAGTATGAGCCGAGAGGCCTCGACACCAGCTCTTCATAGTTCTCAGCTTTTCTATTCCCAAGGAAATTGCGTACAACAAATGTCCTCCACGCGCACTCTTCTGGCTCTGACATTGAGTTGATGAAATCTTCATCAATAATCAGCTGCCGTATTTGTGGACCATCGAAAGCATCGGCTTTTAATTTTTCCTCACTAAGCCCAAGAAATGAAGATCTAAGGTATCTCTTGCATTTTACTGCATAATCTAATTTGTCCTCAAGAATCAATTCAGATGTTCCAAGTGCACTTTTATCGAATTGTGAGGGATAGACAATCACACGGTTCTTATTGTTAAGGTACGCCATGGAAGCAGAGACCAGTTTAAGAATCCTGCTCCTTGTTACTTATAATCGCCTAAAATCAAAATAGGTATAGAACAGTCTTGCCTTGTACCTTGACTTTTCTGCTGGAAGAGTCGAAGCAGACAAACTTAGGCAAACTTACTATATGCTTTTGTGTCCTCTCTTTAAAGTAGTTTTAACCTAATAACAGCTGTACATTGTAACTTGCTATACATTTCTCCAGGGAATTAGGTAAGACGATAAAACAAGCTATACTTTGCTGTAAAGGAAGGGCTAGGTTAAGTGAAGCAATGTGTTGCTAGAAACTAATAGGTAGATCGGTGTAGCAAAGGGTAAGTTGTTATGATCTAGCTGCACAAGGTGAGAATGAATGTTTGAAGAATGAGCTAATAGAAGTGTTTTGCCATTATTTATGGAACTGTAATTAAGCGTTTTTCCTTATTTACTTCCTCGTACATAAACTTTTTAAGAATAAAAGAGGCTCGAAGTCAATTTTGTGACAGAAAACCTTGTAAACAGGGTCAAATAGCTATAAAATCAAAGGGACCTCCTACACATACTAAGAGTCCTATGTCTTGTTGAGGAGTCTAGAATAGCTTTTATCTGTTTCTAGTATGCTTTTTCTTCAATAACTACATAATTTTATACTAGAAAATAATTTACAGATTTTATTAAGCATATACAATATTTTATAAAAATGAGGCCTCTTCTAGAAACAGACACTGACTCTAGCGAAAAAATCTGACGTGATAGGAAAAAACGGACTTGATTTTCGGAATCAGCGTGAGAAACCAGCCCAGACACATGTACTCTCTTCCCAGTAACATTTTGGTCGAAAAAAGATGTCGACCAGTGTTATGTATGAGTCAATCACGCAATCAATCAATGACCCCATATAGTACTTATTTAAGTACACATCTAATAATATAAAACCACAGTGGTCCACAAGTGTCACAACAAATACATATTCGACATAAAATCCTTGTTGTAAACTATGTGCATGGCTCCTGAACGAACTGTTTCATTGGTATGGCTTTGAGAACTGTGATCAGAGTTGGGATACAATATGCTGTTAGCATAATTTTGGCCAAAAAGCACATTTCAGCATAAAACTGGGCATAATATAAATCTAGCATAATCCAGACACAATGTTAACACTTTATTATTAATGTTGTTGTGAGGCAGCAAGGGCTATAATGAGCTCTGTGTCTCAAATGGATTTGATTGGTTACTTTCCTAGCTGCAAAAATGGTCTCGTGAACAGTCTGTTGGTATTACAGAACTTCACTACAGCACGAAAAAGCGGCAACATGTTTTAGACGAACTGGAAGACTATTTTTCGTCTGACACTCGTCACTGTATGAAAGGTTAGATATCAACCGAAAGTTGAACCAAAATATATAGCCAGATACGGACAAGGGTGATATGATGAATAATGCGTCTAGTCAGACCTATGACTGTTCACTTGGCACCTATTGATAATTTTTACTTGAAGAGTCCAAGTGAGAAAATGAACTTTGTGTATATATACAAGGCTGGGCTTTGAAAAATGATATCCTGTAATTGCTTCCTATGTGTAAAAATTTACACGAGTATATACTAAACTAGGCTGAATCTATCGAGAAACATGTAAAGAAAGTCATACACGCAGGTGCATCAATTTTGTACGAGCGAAAGCGATTAATTACTGGGTGCGAGTAGACAGAAATGGCTTGATATAGTGTAGATGAATAGAGCAGTCTACACGTGGTGCATGTACGTAATACAGCCACAACAACATAATAGTACAACATGAAAGAGACAGGCAATAGCAAAGGTGTCGCCATTACTACACTTAAGAGCTCCTTTACCATTAGCTATACCGTTCTGATACGAACCTCTGCAAAACATAAATTTGTTGAGTAAACTGTAAATTGAGACAACAAGCATTGACATCAACTCATCAAACTCTTTATCCAATAAAGCAATGTAAAAGTTACGGTAACATTTTCCGTGACTCATTCACTCAATCGAAGCATTATTGATCAGTTTAAGATACATCATTGTTACAAACATATAACAAGTAATCTAGCGACAGAATATTTCATCATATCCACTGTTAACCCTTTCATGCCCGGAAGGGCCATATGGCCCGTGAAGATTCTTTTCTCTCTAAAATTTTCAAACCGAAAGCATTCCCTGGATGCCCGGAAGGGCCATGTAGCCCTTGTTATTGACATAATTTATGCAAAGTTTCGTGAGTACAGCATGGAGTACCTGCCTTTGGCAACTCGTGTTTGAGGTGGTGGTTCGAAGAGGCTTGGGTTATGAAGTTCAGGTCATCCATTCAAGGTAAGATAAATACTTTACTTAGGCAAAAAAAATACTCTCATATTGGAGAAGTGTCAAAGTTTCTGAATTTGAAATGTTTTATAACGGTTTTAATCATTTTAGAATGATTTCAGATAGATTTTAACGTTGGGCCATATGGCCCTTACGGGAATCAGAGGCATATTTGAGATTACTTAGGCCCATTGTATTTTTGGGTAAAAAGGAACGTAGAGCCCAGAAATAGCTGCTCATTTTGTTGATTATAGTTACAAGAAATAGGATTTCTGCACTTTTTGAAAGCAGATAATGTTTTTATAGAAATTTTTGAAATAGTTTTATAGTAGTTTAAGACCAATTCTAAAAATCTGAGTCAACACAAAGGGTAAAACTTGCTTTCTTTCAGAGTGGAAAGTTTTGAGTTACATTTCCATATGCTACATGTTGTCATAACGTTTTATTTTGAATTCAATCACAGATTAAAGTGTCACATGGAAACATTTATCGAAGATCATGAGGTGGAGGGTGTGGTGGAGAAATGGGTAGTTGTCACACCTGGTTTTGAATCAGAGGATGAGAATGCATCAAGTGAAGATGAATGTGAATCAGATGATGAAGTTCCTTTGGCAGATTTTGTTCCACTGGCAGGTCTAGCAAGTAACAATGTGTCTCCAGAAGAGCCTGAAGTTGAAATAGATAGGACATACCGTTGGAGGAAGGGGAGACCACCACCAGCTGCTTATAATTTCAAATTCAAAGGAGATGACCATCTGGGAGTCTATGAAGATTTGAAAGAGCCCATTGACTTCTTTCGCAAATTTTTTGACATTGAAATGATCAGATTGATCTCGAAACAGACAAACTTGTACTCCACACAGTGTAATGTCAACAAGGGTTCAATTGGAACCTCTCCAGATGAGATTGAGAACTACCTTGGGGTGCTTTTACGCATGTGCATTGTACAGATGCCAAGGTATCGTATGTACTGGGAGACAGAAACACGCTACGAACAAGTGGCAAGTATAATGAGCAGGAATCGATTTGAGATCATCAAAAAATTCCTGCATTTTGCTGATAATAGCAATGCACCAGATCCTAGTGATCCAAATAGAGACAAACTTTATAAAATAAGAGAGCTTTTTGAGAAATTGCGACATAATTGTCTCTCAGTAAAGCCAGAAGAGAAAAATTCCATTGATGAGCAAATTATACCATTCAAGGGAAAGAGCAGCCTTAGGCGGTATTTGCCAAAAAAGCCAAAGAAATGGGGTTTTAAGATATTCTCTCGAAACTCTGTGAGTGGGTTTTGCCATGACTTTGAACTGGATGGTGCCCCAGATCCTGCAAGACCACATTGTGAGAGCATTGGTTTAAGTTCGGGTGATATAGTGCTAAGAATGTGTTCAACTTTGCCAAAGCATCAAAATTACAAAGTCTTCTTTGACAACTACTTCACCCACCTGGTTTTACTATCAAAGTTAAAGGAATGGGGCATGTATGCTGTAGGCACCCTGCGTCAAAATCGCATGAAGGGCTGCAGTTTGAAAACAGAAAATGAGTTGAAGAAGGAAGGCAGAGGATCTTTTGATGGTGCAGTTGACCTCAATTCTGGACTGACTGTGGTGAGGTGGTATGATAACAAAATGGTGCAACTTGGCTCAAATTATGCTTTCACAACACCAGTTGAAACTGTCAGAAGATGGAGCACCAAGGAAAAGAAGTATGTTGATGTTGAAAGGCCTGCAATTGTGCAAATTTACAATGGAGGAATGGGTGGAGTCGATTTGTTTGATATGTTTCAAGCACTGTATCGACTTCACCACAGGAGCAAAAAGGGCTACATGCGGATCTTTTTCTGGATCCTGGGAACAAGCCTGATAAATGCTTGGTGCCTCTACCGGCGACTCAGTGGACAGGGTGGTGTACCCCTCGCAGTGCAAACAGACCTGCTGCACTTCACAGCACAGGTGGCCTCCTCTTTGGTAAGGAGTGTTGTGCCAAAAAGAGGGAGAGGCAGACCAAGTCTTGAGCCAACAGAGGATGACATTGCACAAAGGCGAAGAAGACCCCCAACAAGGATCCCACAAGATGATGTTCGCCATGATGGACTTCAACACTGGCCAGAACATAGACCAGACAGACCAAGGTGCTCAAAATGTGGAGATAAAACAAGAATTGGGTGCACCAAATGTAGGGTTGGACTTTGTATCACAGCTACAAGAAATTGTTACAAAGACTTCCATACAAATTAACAAACAATGACTTAAAGTGTGCTGGCTAATTTTTAACAATTTTGAGAGTGTGATGTTTATTTGTTTATTTATCTATTTATTTATAAATATATATATATATATTTATTTATTTATTTATTTATTTAAGCCTTATTTATACAGGGTAACCATTCAGTTATTTACAATTTGCCCTTTGAAATAAACCTTGTTACAATTTAACATGTCCGATTGTAGGCCATCCTAGATCCTTAATGAAAGATATTGCAGAGGCATCAAATGGACTATTCTTCACTATTCTTGCAGCTTTATTTTGCAATTTTTGTAATTTATTTAGCTTAGTTGTTCCACAGGAGCCCCAGGCAGAGCAGCAATAAGTGAAGCTAGGCTCTGCCACACCCAGCCACACCCAGCCACACCTAGCCACACCCATACTTTTTACTCCCCTAGGAATGCATTAGACTGGACCTGACATTAGTTTGCTTTTTGCGGCTAATTTATGTGACAAAAATGATTTGTAGGTAGTGATTACAGATATAAAGCCAGGAAGGAATAAACTGCCAAATTTACCTTGAATTCCCGGAAGGGCCATATGGCCCAGCCCCCAATTTCACCCCAAATAATGTGGAATATGAAAAATTGCAATAAAGTTCAAATTCTACACTATTTTTAAGCTGGAATCAGTTGGCCAAGATTTTTTTGCATCGTTGCAACATAATTTGGGCATGAAAGGGTTAATTAGTCATGGAATCAATCAGTCAATGAGGCTGGCAATTTAGTCATGTAACTCAATACGAGGTGATAATCACAATCTATATGATCGCAAAACAATAATGAACTACAACAAAGAATCAATCACCCAATCACTCAATCAACTAATCAATCCATAAAACAATTAATCAACATATTGAATGCTCATCAAATATGTGCATCTTTATCATCAATCACACTAAAAGTTAGCGGACTCAATGTTAAGTCACCTGGTGAATACTCTGTTGGCACTAAAGAATTGCATTTCTACTTGGAAAAGGTGGAACATTCTCTCAGCGTGCTCAATAAGGCCCTTCATTAAAAAACTCACTAGAGTATGAAATACTGTGTGGTAATGGCCGTATGGGTGGCCAATGGACACCTATTGAGCCAATCCCCGAATTTGTCTGAAGTACAGGTAAAATTTCAGACTAACATTTTGTCTTAGCAAAGATTATTGTAGGAGAGTAGCCACAAGTAGTCTTACTTTAAAAAAAGCACGTTTTATAATATTTCTGTTTAGTTGCCAAGCATTTATTGTAGCTCAAAACAAAAATTTTGTTCTGGGCGTGATATGAAGTATACATTTACCATGCCTAACTTTCAATGCTTAATAGTCAAAAATAATGTTTCCTCAATTTTGGGGAAATTGAAGAATGACAACAATTTATCTCACTTTTCTCAGTTTATGAAGGATACATAATAGGTTTTACTTATTTCCAAGGTAAATCAACTATAAAATAAATTTTCTTCAGAAAACTTTAGTATACTCCCAGCAATCATCTATTTCCAGCGTTTTAGTCTGATCACTGTTCTACGTATTTCCATTTCAATATACTTTTGGTACCTATGCTCTCCCTAGTGATTTGTCTTGTTTGCTGTGTACCTCCAATATGTTGTTTACCACTATATATTTTCTAAGTGCGTCCTAACACGTCCTTTTCTTCCGCATCTGTCCTATTCGTCCATTCCAACTACGTGGTTCTCGATCCACCCCCCACTATATATATATATATATATATATATATATATATATATATATATATATATATATATATATATATATATATATATATATATATATATATATATATATATATATATATATATATATATATATATATATATATATATATATATATATATAGTTATATATATATATATATAGTTATATATATATATAGTTATATATATATATAGTTATATATATATATAGTTATATATATATATATATATATATATATATATATATATATATATATATATATATATATATATATATATATATATATATATAGCCAAAATTCATTTCCGCTCGGATTTCTAGATCTCGTGCAAGACACAGCCCTACTATTGAGCGTGCACTTCTCAATGATGAAATTGAAAAGATCAACGCTCAAATTTGGCACACAAAACGTGCATATGAGCGAGAATGGATCAAAATTCGTAACTTTTTGTCGTTTTTTGACTTAATTCGATTTTGCCGCTACCTTTCTGAAATTGATCAGCGGACTGAAACTGCTACTAACAAAAAACACAATAGAAACATCCAACTTTTACGGAAGAAGCGTTTCGGTGGCATGTTGAGTGACAAGGAGAAACATATTCTAAACCTTTCGGATTATTCTCTCTCTGATACCGAAACATTCGTTTTGAGTAATGGCCTTGATTTTTGTCTTCCACCAAAAAGTGTAAACAGAGAGGAGGTTTTTGCAGAATTTGAAATTTTATACGCTCAACTTGCCAGGCACAAGCCAGTTTCATCTCACGAGCTTAGCTCTCTAAAAGCCAAGCTAAGCGATATGGCACACGCTTACTGTGGCACTCCAGTCGACCTAGGAGACTTTAGTATGCATAAAGAACATTTTCAGGCTATAAAATCCTTGCGTTCTAATGAACAGATCCTAATCACAAAACCTGATAAGGGATCTGGGGTCGTCATTTTAAACAAAAGTGATTACATCCAAAAGATGGGCAACATTCTCAATGATAAAACCAAGTTTTTGAACATGGGCAGTGTTGATCAGCATGATAATACGGCCAAGACCGAGCAGAAGTTACAAAAACGTCTCTTAGACTTAGTTAACCAAAAAATCCTGACTCGTGATATTTATGATCGGATTCGACCCACAGGCTCACAGCGCCCACGTATGTATGGCTTACCGAAAACGCACAAAGAAGACATCCCACTTCGGCCTATTTTATCTATGATTGGCTCCTCTCAACATGAACTTGCTAAATGGTTATCAGAAGTTTTGGCCCCGGTCCTAGAACTCTACTCCTCGAATTGCGTAAAAGATTCTTTTACATTTGCCAGCTTTATTCAAAACTACAACGTTGAACCTGCCAAAACATTTCTGTGCTCTTTTGACATCAGCAGTCTATTCACCAACGTGCCATTAGATGAGACCATAGGGATTTGTGCTGACGCTTTGTATCGAGGTCACCTTGATTGCCCTCCATTCCCTGAGGACGCCTTCAAAGAATTGATGCTAATTGCTACGCGAGGAGTGGAATTTAGTTTTAACAACCAGATGTATAAGCAATTAGATGGAGTGGCAATGGGTAGTCCTTTGGGGCCAGCTCTAGCAAATAATTTCGTGGGTTTTCATGAAAGTAGACTTTTCAATAACACCGTAAAACCAGGTGTCTACTTTCGTTATGTTGACGATACTTTTGTCATTTTCGGTTCGGAGCTGGAATGTGATCGTTTTCATGTAAACCTCAACCAACTACATCCATCCCTAAAATTTACAGTAGAGAAGGAGCAAATCAACTCCTTGAATTTTCTAGATGTTTCGGTGGAGAAAGGGGGCACTGGATTTCTCACCAGCATTTACAGGAAGCCAACGTTTACTGGTCAATACATCCGTTGGAATTCCTTCAGCCCAAAAGCTAGAAAGATCAACCTAATCAAAACTTTAGTTCATAGGGCACTTATGATTTGCTCTAAAACTAAGTTAGATTCTGAGCTGGACACAATAAAACAACTTTTAAGTGACAATGGATATCCAGAAGATGTCCTTGTTTCTTGTATTAAGGAAAAACTAGCCAACATTTCATCAGAAAAAAAACGGTTTGGTCCTGAAAAGTGCCCGGATTACCTGAAATTGCCCTGGATTGGAAATGTTTCATCAAAATTTGAAAACCAAATTAATAAAGCCATTACATCTTGTTTCTATGCTGTGAAGCCCCGTGCGGTTTATAATACTAGGGTCATGCTATCATCTGCTAAAAAAGATAGCGTTCCTACCACTCAAAAAAGTTGTGTAGTTTACGAATTTCCGTGCCGATGTGAAGCTCGGTATGTAGGGCGCACTACGTAGAGGTTAGCAGATAGAATAAAACAACATGTACCCACGAGCATCAGGACGAAAAACACTATAACAAGAGAACAGCCGCCTCGTACGTGTAAAAACTCTAATTCTAAAATGAGAAGTGATTCGGCCATACGACAACATCTTCTAACAAATCCAGAATGCGCCAAAACATATACAGACGATAATTTTCGGATCATTGGGCAAGCAAGATCGTCCTTTCATTTAGGTGTTTTGGAATCGGTTTACATCACGACTCAAAACCCAGTCTTGTGTAAACAAAAAGAGTTCGCTTTTTCACTTGGACTCTTCAAGTAAACAATGGTGAATAGGTGCTAATTGGCAAATCATAGGGCCAAATAGACGCATTATTCATCATATCACGTGCACCCGCATCTGGCTATATATGTCGGTTCACCTTTCGGTCGTTATCCGACGTTTCATACTCTGACGAGTGTCGGACGAAAAAAGCTTTCAGTATGCTAAAAGAATGTTTCCGCTTGTTCGTGCTATAGTGAAGATATATATATATATATATATATATATATATATATATATATATATATATATATATATATATATATATATATATATATATTGCGGTCTTATCATAGTATCCTCATACTGAAGATGACTCGAGCACGAATCGAAACGTTTATAGTTACACTGGATTAGTCATGGAATAGTCATTTTAAGAAAATATGTCATGGAATAGTCGTCAAATAATAAAAAATGTGGTCTCTTTTTGTCGTCACTCTCATCCTATTATTTTAGTATATCAAATTCATAAGCTAATATGAAATCACTAAAATAAAACTGTCTGATAGTTTCTGAAATAGTTGCTGATGAAATATTGCTACGTCCGCAACATTCCGGGTTTGAAAAACAACTGTATGTATCAGTATGTACCTCCAAGAACCCTAAGCCGTAAATTAAAGGAATATGATATTACGTAATGAATTTTAGATAAACCAAAATATAATTTCAAAACTAGATTCCATTTGAAAAGTGAGAGTACACAATTCACTGTTTTCTTATCTATACCAACTAAGCCATACCATTCAGCAAAAAGTATGTAGATTTCGAACAGGGTATCACATCCGGAGCATTTTCATGATATGGATGAAACAAATTAAAATAATTGTCAAATCGGACTTTCTAAAAACATTGTTGCATTTTTAAAATCCTTTTTCATCACTGACAGATAAGAAACACCATCTGAACAAAAAGTTAAACTTTAATATTGTAAACTAAATACAAACATGCTTTAAGACTATAGTTTTATTGCTAACAACAAGACAGTATCAAGTGTCTGTAGATTGCTCCTTGACAAAAATAACTTAAGGTAATACACAGTAATTAATACACACAAGTCAAACTTCCAAAGTTTATAATAACAGATTGAATCCTCTTTAATCCATATATGCTTTTCAAATCACATAGCAAATTTAGATAAAAGTTAAAACTTCTGATAAGCTGACGAAACCTAACAAGGCTGAGTAGTTCAGGATTCATGAGGATGATATTGTGGGGGAATTTAATACATCAGACTTATCTAACATGTGAATCAATATCACTTTTCTATCGAACTATGAACTAAACCCAAATGGACTAGCTTAGCTTCATATGCTTATTCTGTTATGTTAAAGTGTATTTCTTGATGACATTATCTGAATTTAAAAAAACAGCCTTTCCTTATAAATATTGCAGTTTAAGCATGTCTCTACATTACTTGAAATTGTCACGTCCGGAATATTCCCGTCTGGGAAATAAATTGGATTCAGCGAGGGTAGACTAGCAAAAGGGATTTTTATTACTATTATATTGTTGGGGATACGTGCATTCAAAGGTTTAGACATTTGTTGGAGCCAAGGCCGTGCATGATCTGAGCATGCGTAGTAAAGCCTAATTCTTGCTTGGCGGGAAAGTATCGTTGAACATAACACAGTGTAGGAAATAAATTGGGCTCAGCCACAGTAGAATATTCAGCCCAGGCAAAAAGGATTTTTATTACTATTATACTCAGTAACCTGCAAATTGAGTAACAGAAAATCCTCCACGTAGAATTGTAAATTTTCAATACGCAACTACAGGCTGTGAAAATGACAAAGTTTGCCTGTCACATCCGGAACAAGGTTTGACAGGCTTTAAAATCATCGAAACAGAAAGGTTGTCATCTTAAATACCATCACCTAGGTGGCAGTAATGAATGAGTATACTATCATCAATAAAACTATCACTGTTTGGCAGATATACTTGATCAAAGCCTTCAGGTATCACATTCAGAACTCTTGGATTGGCGCTATTCACTATTGTTCAGCTGAAGAGTGCAAGGGAGAAAATGAGCTCGTTTTGGTTACAAAGGAGCTGGTTTTGAGTTGCTATGTAAATACATTACAAAACGCATAAATGAAAGAACTAACCTGCCTGCCCAATAACACCAAATTTAAGGTCTGTATCCTTATTGGCACATACTGAATTTCTAATAAGATATTGTCTCTTAGCCGAATCACATTTCATTTTTCAGATAAATCTCTACGACTAAGAGGTTACCAATCTCCTACTGTATTGTGTTTCTTTCCGATGCTTGTGGCAATACGTTGCTATATTCTGTCTGCTAGTTGGCTTGGTAAAAAGTCATTTCACGTGGGTATCTATCATTCTATCCCCGGCAGTGTTCCTGCCCAAGTCAGTAATAGGAGATAATTTTCATCTTCTAAAAACAATGTAATCGACGGCCTGAGCATCATGAGACTTATCTTGAAAATATACGCACAGTTCGTGCAACACAGGTCGGAAAAACGCTCTAAATGCCGCCTTTACTTGAACTTCGCAAGAACTTGCAAACGAGGCCAAGACAAAAGTTAAAACATGTACAGATGGTAGAATTACTGTAGTTACGCAGATGCAGTCCGTAACTTATTAATGTCACCATTCGTTCTCAGTCACTTTCCTGAAATATTTTCTGCTCATGCATTCTGGCAATCTTTTCTATACAAGGGGCGCTAATTGTGCACCTTTTTTTGTGGATGGTGTGTATCAAATACACAACACTTTCATTACATTTCATTTTAAAATCCTTTAAGGAGGGAGCCCTTCAGCAAAACGCTGATTTTCAAGGGTCCCTCCATCTACAATACAAATATACTGTTGAGAAAAAAGTTAAAAATCTTAATACAAATATTACCTATAAAAATAGAGTTACAACCTTTAATACAAAATGGGAAGTCAAAATAAATAAAAATTAACAGTTCAGCGTTCATTTGGATTGCTGAATATGCCGCTTAAAAGTGCTAAGGGAGGCTGCTTGCTTGCAGTTTGCTTTGAGGCTGTTCCAAAGTTTCGCACCTCTAAAAAACAAGATTTTTTGCCGTTTTCTGTACTTTTTTAGGTAACCTGAGATCTGTTGATGTATTCTGTGAGCTATAAGAGGTACTCTGCGAATTTTTCCTAAGCAAACTGCGTAAATATGGAGGAGCAAGTTCATTTAAGCTCTTAAAAGCCATTGTTTTAGATTCAACATCGATTAGTTCATTAATAGTCTTCCATCCCAGTTTTTCAATCAACTGATGGTTGGGGGTGTCGAAACTACTGTTCGTTACGATTCTAGCAGCTCTGTTCTGCAGCTTCTGCAAACGATTAATCTAAGTTGTACCTGCACACCCCCATACCGAACAGCAGTAGCGGAAATAGTGCTCTACAATGCTAGTATAGAGACTTGTTTAGGCTTAGAGTGGTAGAAATTTTTCGCATGTTATAGAAGGCCAAGCACTCTGGAAACCTTTAAAGAAACAGCCCGGACGTGATCTGTCCAATCAAGGCTGTTGTCTAAAAGAACCCCAAGGTACTTAATTTTGCTAACAACTTCTAGCTTCGTTCCATGAATCTTTACCTGTAGATTCTGGTTCGGCCTATCAAGAACATTCCTTCTTGCTTTGGCAGAAACCAACATTGATTGAGTTTTAGCTAGGTTAAGCGATAACTTATTGCTAATCATCCAAGTATCTAGGTGCGAGAGATCATAGTTCAAAGCCTCATTCAGTCGGGATATATCCTTGGACTAAAGAACAGTCTCGTGTCTTCAACACACATGTATAAAGTGGAATTTTTTAATGCCCTCGGTAGATCATTAATGTAAACAAGAAAGACGAGTGGACAAAGGCATGACCCTTGGGGTACTCCAATTTCGATATTTTCAGTTTGTGAGTCGACACCATTTACTCTGCAGTACTGGACTCTATTTGATAAGTAAGATCCAGATCAGGCCAGTTCTCTATGCAGAATGCCATAAGATTCCAGTTTCCTACAAAGAATTAAGTGATCAACAGTATCAAATGCTGTCTTCAGATCTACAAAGACTATACCCGCCAGATTCCCTGTATCCATCCCATTGTACAAGTCATCCGTGTTCTTAAGTAAGCATACAACAGTGGAATGAAGTTCTCTAAAACCAGACTGGTTAGAATTGATGAAATAATTATCATTCAGATACCGGTACAACTGGTTGAACATAAGTTTTTCAAAGAGCCTGGAGACGATTGGCAGTACCGATATTGGCCTGTAAATAGACTTTTCGGTCCTGTCACCATCTTTGAAAATTGGTGAAACTCAAGCAATTTTCCAAGGGTCAGGAAATTGACTTGTTTTGAGTGAAGTGTTGAATAAATACACAAGAGAATCTTTAATATAAGGCATCGCCAGCTTGAGGAAGTAGCTGTAGATGCCGTCGTCGCCAAAGCTCTTGGACGTCTCAAACTTACCAATTGCTTTTCTAATTTGTTGAGCATGTATAGAGTTAAAAGTGAATTTTGCAGCATTGCTATTTTTGAAGTAGTTACACAACATCAGAGGGTCATACCCATCTTCTATATTACTTCCTAAGTCTTTACCGATGGAACAGAAGAAGCTTTTCATAGACTGGGATATTTCTCCCTCGTTAGAAGTAATCTTATTTTGGTCTCGCAGAAGGTCTATATTCGTGGACTTAGATCTTCTATTGAAGAGCAGGTTTATTGTTTTCCAAGTTTCCTTCATATTACCTTTAAACTTTGAAACTCTAGTTGCAAAATACTGGCGCTTGAGTTTTGCATTAAGACTATTGACCTTATTTCTTAACTGTCGGTAAGAACTGATTAATAGTGCTGACTTATTTTTGCATGCCGCTAGCTTTAGCTTATCCCTAGACATAATAAGTGCCCTAAGATCAGCATTGATCCAGGGGCAATACTTGTCCGAGACTCGCATATTTTTAACAGGGGCATGTTGTTCGATCACCGATTAAAAGAGCTGGAGCAGTTGCTCACAAGCACATTGACATCATCAGTTTAATCCAGAGCCTTTACCCAGTTAATGCTAGCAACATCCCTGAGGAAGATTTGTTTTTGAAGTTTTTCATTCTCCAGGTATTGATCATTTTATAGTCCTTTAGAACCCCACCCTCAAACTTACCAACACAGAAAACCATGAAATGGTCACTTAAAGAAATCGGGGGTACCCACAGCGTTTACTATCTTCTTCGGGGATATTGTTGCGATATGATCAATAATAGAAGAAGAATTTATAGTGATGCGAGTTGGTTCTGTAATAAGCTGCTTAAAAGGTGAAAAGCTCATAAATATTTTTGAGATGTTTAGCGTTGCTATCCATGTTGATACCTTTTTCACTTCAAAATCGCAATTTGTATCGCAAAGGAGAATAACTTCCTTTTCTTCCTTGACTAAGAAAGATAGAATTAGTTCAACCTTGTTGAAGGATTCTAGTGGGTCACTAGGTGGTTGGTACCAAGTTAAGAGAAGATAGGACTTAGCTTTGGGGGGCAAAATGTCTACACAGATCAATTCAAGGTCATTTTTTCATTCATTTCATTTCATTTACAAATATTTGTACAAGAAATACCCTTCAGCTATAAATATACTGAACAATACAACAAATTATCCTAGATACAAGTAAAACAGGAAAAATTTAGATTTTCAATTGTTTTTTGAAGTGGTTTAGCGTGGGAATTGGTCACTATCAGGAATATCCTCTCATAGTTTGTACCGAATGGAATCCTTAATATAGATTGCAACACCTCATCCATTGGAAGTCCTATCCTTACGCTCATGCTCGAAGTCGTTAATTCTGGCATCATTACTAAATGCTACCTCATCACCGGCACTATTACTTAATTGACTTTATTTTACTTAATAGATTTGCTGCAGATTTTGTGTTACCATGAAAATTTAAATGCAATCCTACTCGTCCAAGATGGTCTCTCTTTATGTTGTCATTGTTAAGTGTGTCAATTGATGTTTTCTTTAGCGCATTCTTGACCGCAGCTAGGATGTTATTTGCCTTCGTATTGTCAACTCTCATTATTGGCAGTGATAAGGTGACCTTGCTATCAGGCAATTCACTCTCAATCTTTCTCTCAATTCTTCTATTCTTTAAGGTTAATGAGCTGGATGATAATGGCGCTAGAATCAGAATTTACAGCATCATTCGTACCGACATGCAAAAGTATATGAGATGGCCTTTTCCTCAATAACGGCTTCACATAATCATACATATATCTAACAGTTGAGCCTGGAAAATTCTTCACCTTTACGTAACATGGCACTTTGCATTCCTCCACACCGTTAAGCATACTGTCTCCAACAATTAAAGTGGTTCCAGGCCTCCAGAGACCGGTTTCTTGTGTCTGTCCCTTTTCCGAAGAAGTCAGGCTATGTTATCGTTTCAATGATTGAAGATTGTCAGAGGTGTTTTGAAAGTTAGTTTCTTTTTGCTGCTGTTGCATCTGTTGGCTTTGTAGCTTTGTGGTGACAGACTTGGGCTATTTGGTAACGTTTCATTCTGAAACGATGAATTTTCTTTTGACTGGCTATTGTCTTTAGTTAAGCTGGTCAAGTTGTATTTTTTCCTTTTATTCTGTTGTTGCTTTGTCTCATGGCTCGTTCATTCTGGTGGTCCTTCGAGGCAGAGCAATGCTACTGCTTTACATTTCACAAGGTGCTCTGCACATTCTTCTCTTTTTCTTTTCACGAAGTCTTCTAACTGTGAGTTAAAACTAGGTAGTTCTTTTGATTGTTGAGATTCCTCAAGAGGCCTGGCTGGCAGGTGCTGTGTGTACTTACTTTGGGATGTTGTTGAGTTGTGTAATTTCTATTACCATTATCTTGAGCCGGTTTGCTTGTTCTCTCTAGGATTGTTTCAAGCTCTTTAATTTTGATCGCCTTGGAAGAGATGTCATCCCTCTGAAATCAAATGGTATTTCTTAGCATTCCATTCAAGATCTTTTCATCACGTAGCACTTCAATACGGTTGCTCAGAGTTTCGATCATTTTGCCAATGACCTCTACAACCATTCCGAGTTCCATTGGTGATTCATATGGAAAACTGGGCTGAGGGTCTCTGAAATTGGCTCTGGATGTGTCTTCTTTCAAGCCATGGTACACATTGGTCACTGTGGCCTTAACTGGGATTTCGTATTCTTCAATGCGTTTACGTGTAGTCTTAGCCGGAGTACTTCCTCCATCAAGAAATTCAAGAAAAGAATCCTGAAGTGTTCTACAGTTGTCTATAACGCACCCTTCACTAGCTGTTTGTGTTTCTCTAATTTAACTTCCCCATCTCCAGTGCCAGTTGTATACTCCATTCCATTTCCATGTCATTATCACTTTCCTTTGCTTCCATTCGTATATTATTGCTGTTCTCATGGGTATTCGATCTTACCTAACCTTTATTGATTGTATATGATATTGGCCATCGTCATGTTGTCTAATTTTCAATACTCCTTCCTTGTGTAATCTCGAAAGTATTGCAACAACATCATCCTTGCTTTGGCCAGTTTTCTCACTTACAACACTATTACATATTCGATCAAAATCTGTTCTTTTACTTTAGTTCTTTTCAATAGTATCAATTGTATCAAGGATGAGAACTTCTGAGGAAGGAGTCTTGACAGTTTCATCCATTATCTACTTTAGATTACGCTCTTTCTCATTAAGCTAACAGTCACACGTCCGCTCGCGTCACACTCTCAAAGCCAGAAAAAATGTGAGAACAACGCAAGACATATCTCACAATCGAAGTGGATAGTTCATTAAATATAAATACTTCGGAAAGTGTTACAAGCGTGAATCAGGCAGATTGAGCCTATTTGCAGAAGCTAGACGCTACTTTGATGTATTCCCTGCTAAGTCTATATGCAACTATACGATAATACATAAGTAGTATAAGGAGCTTGAAGATTGATAGAGACGGGCAACAAACATGTATGAAGAGAGATTGTTCTAACTAGGTTGCAAATGTAACCTCAACATTGGCTATAAGTAAGATGCATATGTTTGAGCCCAGGCTATAAGACCGTATTGTAGCAATCACACACACATATTATTGTAAGGGCAGAGTGAGACAGCAAGCAGAAGAGAAAGAAGAGCGAAAGAAAAGAAAGTCGGTAGGAGTAAAAGAGGACGCATTCGTGCTATAATATGTGTATCTGCAAACTGATGTTTAGAACTAAATAGAAAGCGTATACAAGAGGTAAAGGCATAAGGTTTTAAGATCAGATCAGTGTTGAAAAGTTAGGCATGTACTCTGATAATGATGAAACAAGTATAACATAGATATTGTAGGGAAGGCAAATGTATTGCGCGACTCACAAGTAAGGATTGGCTATGAGCTGCATATATAGAATATATAGAATATATATATATATATATATATATATATATATATATATATATATATATATATATATATATATATATATATATATATATATATATATATATATATATATATATATATATATATATATATGTATGCTTCTATATATTCCTATATCTTTTAAATTTTGCACAACCATCAATCATTCATAAACATGGTACTCCATCATTAAAATATGTTGTGGCGTAAAGTTAATATTATAGAAATAGCAATACAAGTAGAATTTCCATCATGTCAATACGTTGTAATATCACGAGCGATTGTTTCAATGATTAAAATAAACCATCAATTAAGAGTGCAGAATAACTCAATTATTTACACAAATGGTCTAAATCAAACTGCTACTTACTCGTACACATCACCATTCTTCCATGTATAAATACCAGTGCCATGACACTGTAATTCACGAAATATACTGAACAAAATGCTAGAGTGTAATAAGCTCTAATGATATATGAGATGGAGATAAAACGACATAAATGGGATACATGTACAAATATGAGATATATAATCTGTTGAAAATGCTGAAAACACCACGCTGAGGTGGATCCAATTTATGTAGCAAAATGATAAACACACACATGCAAATAGTCATGTTTGTGCTATATCACCAATTATCTATTGTATACATTGGCGTAAGACAAACTGGTGCTTAGCAAAGAAGCACTTCGTAGGTCCACAGCAATGTCGGAGTGATAGGAATGGTTTCCAAGCATAGTATAAAACTGTGTCACTAGAAGTACATTATTAAAGAAAACAGAACATTGAAATCTTAAAGCAAGCATCAATAACTGTCATGTCTCAAACATATTCACCAACAGGATTTAATACAGCAAAATCCATATCATAAGCAAATCAAAGTAATCGTCGTATCGTACTTGGTCAAGCACACCTACATTAATAGTAATTTCGTACATCCTTCTTTCACAAACAGTAGTTTGTATTAGGGCTCGGCTCATGTCACGATAGTAAGCGGCAGTGAGAGGCCGATATACGCAATCTACTATCACTCGTCAATTTAACAAACTTACAAGTCCCAACATCATCCATGCAGAAATGAAAATCTTTATCAGTGTTTGGGTAGTCACTCCTGAAGGTGAAGCGGCTATTGTGTGTTTTAGCTTATAGTAAAGACAACACTACATACAAATGCTATGCTCTCAGTCACAATTGGTCAATGTTGTGACTATGCTCCATAAGTTCAATAGTCCTGCCAATGTTACCTACAAATGCCCACAAATGCTTCCTACATTATCTGTGTTAAGATCATTCCTTCCCTACATTATCTGTGTTAAGATCATTCTCTAGATCATCATATAAATGGCAATTCACAAAAAACTTCTCGGTATCCTCAATTCCATTAATGATTGGACACATTGGGTCAACTGTGTCTCGTAAGCCATGATCACATATGTGAAATTCACAGTATTTCGTTACTAGATAGGTGAGGTGGCAACAACTTTGTGGTCATTAATTACATAAATAGGTTTATGGGTTGGTCGGATGAGAGAGGGACTGTGCTGTTAAATGCGATTGCTGTACATGATTTACTGAATCAACTCGGAGAAAGTGAATGCGCCTAAACAATCAGCAATTGACAAAAATGATATGGTTGTCGAATTTAGCAGTGAAGAATAACGAGACTTGAGTAGCATTACCTTGCCATCCAGAAATTCTCCCTCATAGGTGCGACCGTCACTGTACTTTAATATGCCTTTACCAGTACGTACATCATTGCGATAAGAACCTCTGCAAAATATAGACATAGGTCTGTTCAATAAACTGCAAATTAAGACATTGAGCACTGACATCAACCATCAAACTATCTAACAAATAAGGCAATATGAAATTTACTGGTAACATCTTCTGTGACTCATCCAGTTTCCTTTTTAGAATCCATAACGAGAATCAGCTGAAGAATCTTCCCTCTAGCTATATCTATACTTCCTATGGCTGGATTACATCTTATAACCCAGAACTCGACTGTTAATAGTTTCCACTGTGTATAGATTGTTCATTGACAGAAAAAAACTAAGGTAATATACGATAATTAATACATGCAAATCAACTATATTTATTTAACCAATAATGCAGTGAATCTTCAGTGCTCAATATATACAACATCTCCAAGACAGGGTTCGTACACTAATTCAAAAAGTACAGTCAAAGGACGGGTGAGTGTACAATTGCTTATCAGCCCTCAAAACATAATAACTATGATAAGGCTGTAACGAAATATAAGATATTGAATAACTTGTTTAGTGGCAGTCTTCAGACAGTTTAAGTAGTGTAAGGTGTTTGAAGATTGATAGAGAAGGCAAGAAACATGTATGAAGAGAGATTGTTCTAACTAGGTTGCAAATGTAACCTCAACATTGGCTATAAGTAAGATGCATATGTTTGAGCACAGGCTATAAGACCGTATTGTAGCAATCACACACACATATTATTGTAAGGGCAGAGTGAGACAGCAAGCAGAAGAGAAAGAAGAGCGAAAGAAAAGAAAGTCGGTAGGAGTAAAAGAGGACGCATTCGTGCTATAATATGTGTATCTGCAAACTGATGTTTAGAACTAAATAGAAAGCGTATACAAGAGGTAAAGGCATAAGGTTTTAAGATCAGATCAGTGTTGAAAAGTTAGGCATGTACTCTGATAGTGATGAAACAAGTATAACATAGATATTGTAGGGAAGGCAAATGTATTGCGCGACTCACAAGTAAGGATTGGCTATGAGCTGCATATATAGAATATATAGAATATATATATATATATATATATATATATATATATATATATATATATATGTATGCTTCTATATATTCCTATATCTTTTAAATTTTGCACAACCATCAATCATTCATAAACATGGTACTCCATCATTAAAATATGTTGTGGCGTAAAGTTAATATTATAGAAATAGCAATACAAGTAGAATTTCCATCATGTCAATACGTTGTAATATCACGAGCGATTGTTTCAATGATTAAAATAAACCATCAATTAAGAGTGCAGAATAACTCAATTATTTACACAAATGGTCTAAATCAAACTGCTACTTACTCGTACACATCACCATTCTTCCATGTATAAATACCAGTGCCATGACGCTGTAATTCACGAAATATACTGAACAAAATGCTAGAGTGTAATAAGCTCTAATGATATATGAGATGGAGATAAAACGACATAAATGGGATACATGTACAAATATGAGATATATGATCTGTTGAAAATGCTGAAAACACCACGCTGAGGTGGACCCAATTTATGTAGCAAAATGATAAACACACACATGCAAATAGTCATGTTTGTGCTATATCACCAATTATCTATTGTATACATTGGCGTAAGACAAACTGGTGCTTAGCAAAGAAGCACTTCGTAGGTCCACAGCAATGTCGGAGTGATAGGAATGGTTTCCAAGCATAGTATAAAACTGTGTCACTAGAAGTACATTATTAAAGAAAACAGAACATTGAAATCTTAAAGCAAGCATCAATAACTGTCATGTCTCAAACATATTCACCAACAGGATTTAATACAGCAAAATCCATATCATAAGCAAATCAAAGTAATCGTCGTATCGTACTTGGTCAAGCACACCTACATTAATAGTAATTTCGTACATCCTTCTTTCACAAACAGTAGTTTGTATTAGGGCTCGGCTCATGTCACGATAGTAAGCGGCAGTGAGAGGCCGATATACGCAATCTACTATCACTCGTCAATTTAACAAACTTACAAGTCCCAACATCATCCATGCAGAAATGAAAATCTTTATCAGTGTTTGGGTAGTCACTCCTGAAGGTGAAGCGGCTATTGTGTGTTTTAGCTTATAGTAAAGACAACACTACATACAAATGCTATGCTCTCAGTCACAATTGGTCAATGTTGTGGCTATGGTCCATAAGTTCAATAGTCCTGTCAATGTTACCTACAAATGCCCACAAATGCTTCCTACATTATCTGTGTTAAGATCATTCCTTCCCTACATTATCTGTGTTAAGATCATTCTCTAGATCATCATATAAATGGCAATTCACAAAAAGCTTCTCGGTATCCTCAATTCCATTAATGATTGGACACATTGGGTCAACTGTGTCTCGTAAGCCATGATCACATATGTGAAATTCACAGTATGTCGTTACTAGCTAGGTGAGGTGGCAACAACTTTGTGGTCATTAATTACATAAATAGGTTTATGGGTTGGTCGGATGAGAGAGGGACTGTGCTGTTAAATGCGATTGCTGTACATGATTTACTGAATCAACTCGGAGAAAGTGAATGCGCCTAAACAATCAGCAATTGACAAAAATGATATGGTTGTCGAATTTAGCAGTGAAGAATAACGAGACTTGAGTAGCATTACATTGCCATCCAGAAATTCTCCCTCATAGGTGTCACCTTCACTGAGCTTAAACATGCCTTTACCATTACGTACATCATTGCGATAAGAACCTCTGCAAAATATAGACATAGGTCTGTTCAATAAACTGCAAATTAAGACATTGAGCACTGACATCAACCATCAAACTATCTAACAAATAAGGATATATGAAATTTACTGGTAACATCTTCTGTGACTCATCCAGTTTCCTTTTTAGAATCCATAACGAGAATCAGCTGAAGAATCTTCCCTCAATCTATATCTATACTTCCTATGGCTGGATTACATCTTATAACCCAGAACTCGACTGTTAATAGTTTCCACTGTGTATAGATTGTTCATTGACAGAAAAAACTAAGGTAATATACGTTAATTAATACATGCAATTCAACTATATTTATTTAACCAATAATGCAGTGAATCTTCAGTGCTCAATATATACAACATCTCCAAGACAGGGTTCGTACACTAATTCAAAAAGTACAGTCAAAGGACGGGTGAGTGTACAATTGCTTATCAGCCCTCAAAACATAATAACTATGATAAGGCTGTAACGAAATATAAGATATTGAATAACTTGTTTAGTGGCAGTCTTCAGACAGTTTAAGTAGTGTAAGGTGTTTGAAGATTGATAGAGAAGGCAAGAAACATGTATGAAGAGAGATTGTTCTAAATAGGTTGTAAATGTAACCTCAACATTGGCTATAGGAAAGATGCATATGTTTGAGCACAGGCTATAAGACCGTATTGTTGCAATCACAGAAACATATTATTGTAAAAGCAGAGTGAGACAGCAAGCACAAGAGAAACAGCAGCGACTGAAAAGAAAGTCGGTAGGAGAAAACAAGGACGCATTGGTGCTATAATATGTGTATCTGGAAACTCGTGTGTAGAACTAAAAAGAAAGTGTATACAAGAGTTAAAGGGATACGTTCTTAAGATCAGATTAGTTGAAAAGATAGGCATGTACTTATAAGGACACTGATAGTGATAAAACAAGTATAACATAGATATTGTAGGGAAGGCAAATGTATTGTGCGACTCACAAGTAAGGATTGGCTATGAGCTGCATATATAGAATATATATATATATATATATATATATATATATATATATATATATATATATATATCCTTTAACTATTGCACAACCATCAATCACTCATTGTAATGATGGTCCTCCAACATTAAAATATGTTGTGGCGTAAAGTTAATATTATAGAAATAGCAATACAAGTAGAATTTCCATCATGTCAATACGTTGTAATATCACGAGCGATTGTTTCAATGATTAAAATAAACCATCAATTAAGAGTGCAGAATAACTCAATTATTTACACAAATGGTCTAAATTAAACTGCTACTTACTCGTACACATCACCATTCTTCCATGTATAAATACCAGTGCCATGACGCTGTAATTCACGAAATATACTGAACAAAATGCTAGAGTGTAATAAGCTCTAATGATATATGAGATGGAGATAAAACGACATAAATGGGATACATGTACAAATATGAGATATATGATCTGTTGAAAATGCTGAAAACACCACGCTGAGGTGGACCCAATTTATGTAGCAAAATGATAAACACACACATGCAAATAGTCATGTTTGTGCTATATCACCAATTATCTATTGTATACATTGGCGTAAGACAAACTGGTGCTTAGCAAAGAAGCACTTCGTAGGTCCACAGCAATGTCGGAGTGATAGGAATGGTTTCCAAGCATAGTATAAAACTGTGTCACTAGAAGTACATTATTAAAGAAAACAGAACATTGAAATCTTAAAGCAAGCATCAATAACTGTCATGTCTCAAACATATTCACCAACAGGATTTAATACAGCAAAATCCATATCATAAGCAAATCAAAGTAATCGTCGTATCGTACTTGGTCAAGCACACCTACATTAATAGTAATTTCGTACATCCTTCTTTCACAAACAGTAGTTTGTATTAGGGCTCGGCTCATGTCACGATAGTAAGCGGCAGTGAGAGGCCGATATACGCAATCTACTATCACTCGTCAATTTAACAAACTTACAAGTCCCAACATCATCCATGCAGAAATGAAAATCTTTATCAGTGTTTGGGTAGTCACTCCTGAAGGTGAAGCGGCTATTGTGTGTTTTAGCTTATAGTAAAGACAACACTACATACAAATGCTATGCTCTCAGTCACAATTGGTCAATGTTGTGACTATGCTCCATAAGTTCAATAGTCCTGCCAATGTTACCTACAAATGCCCACAAATGCTTCCTACATTATCTGTGTTAAGATCATTCCTTCCCTACATTATCTGTGTTAAGATCATTCTCTAGATCATCATATAAATGGCAATTCACAAAAAACTTCTCGGTATCCTCAATTCCATTAATGATTGGACACATTGGGTCAACTGTGTCTCGTAAGCCATGATCACATATGTGAAATTCACAGTATTTCGTTACTAGATAGGTGAGGTGGCAACAACTTTGTGGTCATTAATTACATAAATAGGTTTATGGGTTGGTCGGATGAGAGAGGGACTGTGCTGTTAAATGCGATTGCTGTACATGATTTACTGAATCAACTCGGAGAAAGTGAATGCGCCTAAACAATCAGCAATTGACAAAAATGATATGGTTGTCGAATTTAGCAGTGAAGAATAACGAGACTTGAGTAGCATTACCTTGCCATCCAGAAATTCTCCCTCATAGGTGCGACCGTCACTGTACTTTAATATGCCTTTACCAGTAAATACATTATTGCGATAAGAACCTCTGCAAAATATAGACATAGGTCTGTTCAATAAACTGCAAATTAAGACATTGAGCACTGACATCAACCATCAAACTATCTAACAAATAAGGCAATATGAAATTTACTGGTAACATCTTCTGTGACTCATCCAGTTTCCTTTTTAGAATCCATAACGAGAATCAGCTGAAGAATCTTCCCTCTATCTATATCTATACTTCCTATGGCTGGATTACATCTTATAACCCAGAACTCGACTGTTAATAGTTTCCACTGTGTATAGATTGTTCATTGACAGAAAAAAACTAAGGTAATATACGTTAATTAATACATGCAATTCAACTATATTTATGTAACCAATAATGCAGTGAATCTTCAGTGCTCAATATATACAACATCTCCAAGACAGGGTTCGTACACTAATTCAAAAAGTACAGTCAAAGGACGGGTGAGTGTACAATTGCTTATCAGCCCTCAAAACATAATAACTATGATAAGGCTGTAACGAAATATAAGATATTGAATAACTTGTTTAGTGGCAGTCTTCAGAAAGTTTAAGTAGTGTAAGGTGTTTGAAGATTGATAGAGAGGGCAACAAACATGTATGAAGAGAGATTGTTCTAACTAGGTTGTAAATGTAACCTCAACATTGGCTATAGGAAAGATGCATATGTTTGAGCCCAGGCTATAAGACCGTATTGTTGCAATCACAGAAACATATTATTGTAAAAGCAGAGTGAGACAGCAAGCACAAGAGAAACAGCAGCGACTGAAAAGAAAGTCGGTAGGAGAAAAAAAGTACGCATTGATGCTATAATATGTGTATGTGACAACACATTTTTAGAACTGACTAGAAAGCGTATACAAGAGTTAAAGGAATAAGTTGTTGAGATCAGATTAGTTGAAAAGATAGGCATGTACTTATAAGGACACTGATAGTGATAAAACAAGTATAACATAGATATTGTAGGGAAGGCAAATGTATTGTGCGACTCACAAGTAAGGATTGGCTATGAGCTGTATATATAGAATATATATATATATATATATATATATATATATATATATATGTATATATATATATATATATATATATATATATATATATATATATATATATATATATATATATATATATATATATATATATATATATATATATATATATATATATATATATATATATATATATATATGTCCTTTAACTATTGCACAACCATCAATCATTCATTGTAATGATGGTCCTCCAACATTAAAATATGTTGTGGCGTACAGTTAATATTATAGAAATAGCGATAGAAGTAAGTTTCTATCATGTGAATACGTTGTAATTTCACGAGCGATTGGTTCAATGATTAAAATAAACCATCAATTAAGAGTGCAGAATAACTCAATTATTTACACAAATGGTCTAAATCAAACTGCTACTTACTCGTACACATCACCATTCTTCCATGTATAAATACCAGTGCCATGACGCTGTAATTCACGAAATATACTGAACAAAATGCTAGAGTGTAATAAGCTCTAATGATATATGAGATGGAGATAAAACGACATAAATGGGATACATGTACAAATATGAGATATATAATCTGTTGAAAATGCTGAAAACACCACGCTGAGGTGGATCCAATTTATGTAGCAAAATGATAAACACACACATGCAAATAGTCATGTTTGTGCTATATCACCAATTATCTATTGTATACATTGGCGTAAGACAAACTGGTGCTTAGCAAAGAAGCACTTCGTAGGTCCACAGCAATGTCGGAGTGATAGGAATGGTTTCCAAGCATAGTATAAAACTGTGTCACTAGAAGTACATTATTAAAGAAAACAGAACATTGAAATCTTAAAGCAAGCATCAATAACTGTCATGTCTCAAACATATTCACCAACAGGATTTAATACAGCAAAATCCATATCATACGCAAATCAAAGTAATCGTCGTATCGTACTTGGTCAAGCACACCTACATTAATAGTAATTTCGTACATCCTTCTTTCACAAACAGTAGTTTGTATTAGGGCTCGGCTCATGTCACGATAGTAAGCGGCAGTGAGAGGCCGATTTACGCAATCTACTATCACTCGTCAAATTAACAAACTTACAAGTCCCAACATCATCCATGCAGAAATGAAAATCTTTATCAGTGTTTGGGTAGTCACTCCTGAAGGTGAAGCGGCTATTGTGTGTTTTAGCTTATAGTAAAGACAACACTACATACAAATGCTATGCTCTCAGTTACATTTGGCGCTTTTACGAAATTTGGTGCATTGTTGAAAAATTTGAAAGTTGCTTGAAGCTTAAAAATCTTAATAGTTGTTGAATTTACGATAGTGTAAAGTACAGAAATTCTATGACAATGCTTGTTTAGGTGTAATGACAAAGATTTTCACGGTCATATAGTTGTCTCATGGAGGAAACTTGCGTTACGGACGGACAGATATGTATCATGGTAGTAAAACCACAACCTACCAAATTGGCAAAAATCATTTCTAACTCAAATATACTACAGTTGAAATTAATGTAAAACAAACCTAAATCCCTTTCCAACTCTATCTATAAAAATTTTGACCTATTTTGTTAGCACTGTATCCTTCCGTAACAACCCTTACACCTTCAAGTCTTTCTACACCAGTCAGACTAGATGCAAATTAGCATTGTGTCTATGGACCTATCTCTTCAAAGGCTACACTGCTAGTCAGGTACATTTAATTAAGTCTAATTGGACTTGCTTAGGCAAAACTTATATTTTATGAAGTGTCCATCCGCAACGAATTTCCAGAAGTATCCACAATAAACCCATAATCAACATGTAATTAAAAACAAAAAAGCAGGTGAAAATCACATAATCATTGTTCCGATTTGAACTGCTTAAGAATCGCTGAGAACTGCAAAAAGGGGGGCTGGGGTCAGATTCCCTCAGGGCTACAAGGTCTGAGGCTATCACCCAATTTGTAGCATTTTAGAAAAATCTGAAAGTTGTTAAAAACTCAAAAATCATTGTGGTTCGTAAAAGTACAATAATTTACAGTGCAGAATTAATAACTACGGGTACAAGCGTGGGATGGTATTGGAGAGGGTTTGAAGACTTTTTGTATAGTTTTTGCGGGGTATGAATTTTTTTCCAGAAAAATTATAGAGAAAATCAAGTCAATGACGTCCATAAGCCTATTGAGCATTGAATGTATCAAAGCACTTGTGTCACTTTTCCCTCTATAGCAAAAATCAATAAAATGCTGTAATCGTAGGAATATCCTTAAGTTTGAAATACAGCAAAATTTTCCTATGTGGCTATTCAGCCGGTTGTAACTGCTCTGTGACTGACATGGAAAAGAACTGAAAATAAATCTCTCCTTGATTTATAAAGATGGAACGTATGATGCACTGCAGTGACTTCGTTTGCAAAAAAGTTTCTAGGTAAAGAGAAATAGAAGAATAAGTTTGTTAGGCAGGTACATTAAATCAATTATATCCAGTCTTTATACAACTAAATCTGTGGGTTCATTACATACCCGCCCGTAACGAATTCTGAGAAGCTTCCGTGTGCAAAATATAATTCAAAATGAATGAAGGCACAAATACATAAAGTGAAGGAAGGCACAAGTACCCTCAAGGGAACGAAGTTGGAATGACATAAAAACAATGCTAATTCGTGCAGAAGTTAGGTGACTACATTAAAATTTGATTTAAAATATGTTGCTGTTTAGGTTACATGTTTGTCCATCCATAACGGTCCGTCCGTAACGCACACCTTCATTAGTAAATTTTAATATAAAAAAGGATGGCCTGCATCTTCTAGACCAAAACAATCATGAAATTGTGCCTATAAAAATCAAGTAAACGGAAAAGTAATTTGCTGTCGTGCTTCAAACCGGATTTAGATAGAATTTATCCTTTAGTTTAAAAGTTTTGAATGTTGAATTCTATCTATGTCCGTCCGTAACGGGCCTTGTTTCATTTCATTTCATTTCATTTCATTTCATTTCATTTCATTTCATTTTTCATTCTTTATTCACGGTAACCCCGTCGGCAAAGGCCGTTTTTCAGGGGGCCGTGAAACAAATAAATAAATAAAAGAAAAATATTAAAGTCTACAATTTACAGCTAATATAATCTACAAACGAAAATAAAAAAGTTAATGACAACGCTTAGTTAAAGTTAAAATCAAAACATAATTATCCTACAAGCTTTAAAGCCGAAGTTTAAAAGCAAATAAAGAGGGCGCCTGCTTGACCTCAGGTTCAAGACTGTTCCACACATTTACACCACGATATGAGAATGATTTCTGCCCATTACTGGTCTTGAAAAGAGGGATGTGTAGGTCATATTCGGAGTTTCTCAACTTGACAGTGCCCCGTGATGAGTTCTTTAAAAAGATATCAGAGAGATATGTCGGTACGAGACCATTTAAGGATTTGTAAACGATCGTCGCAGTCTCTCGTTTTATGATTTCAGCGATATCTGGCCAGTTTAGCCTTTGTATAAGGGCATCTGCAGGTGCATCATAGCTACTGTTTGTTACAATTCTGGCTGCGCGGTTTTGTAACTTCTGCAGGGTAAGTCTTCTGGATTCCCCACAGCTCCCCCACACAGAGCAACTGTATCGGAAATGCGGTTCAACGATTCCACTATATATTTGGCTAAGAGTTTCTTGGGGTAGTATTTTCTTAGCATACTTTAAAAACCCTATGGCACGAGAGACTTTAGCACGCAAGAATCTAGTGTGCTCATCCCAGATAAGATGTTGATCTAGATGAATTCCCAAGTACTTAGTTTTCACAACAATCTCAATCTGTGAATCACCTATGACAAAGGAGGGGGACTGAACTTTTCCTTCAGCGATCTTTTTAAGGTTAGGTCGAGATCCTACTACCATAGCTTGAGTTTTAATAACATTTAAAGACAATTTATTTCCTTGAAGCCAGTGCTCAAGGCAGTTTAGGTCTCTATTTAAGTAATTGTTGAGTTCATCGATGTTTTGGAAGAATATGAAATTGTGGTATCATCCGCATACATGGTAACATTACTATTTTGAAGACAAAATGGCAGATCATTAATATATATCAAAAACAGAAGGGGACCAAGACAAGAGCCTTTTGGCACCCCATAATTGATATTTTCAAGCTTTGACGACACCCCATTAACTCTGCAGAATTGCATTCTGTTATCCAGATAAGATGCAAACCAGTTATTCTCAAGACCTATGATACCATACTTCGTCAGTTTTTTAAGAAGAATTTCATGATCGACGGTGTCAAAGGCTTTTTTGAGGTCTATGAACACCATCGCAGTATATTGCCCCTTATCCATGTTAATATACCATTCGTTTGTACAATTTAGCAGACAGGTGACGACTGAGTGCAGCGATCTAAACCCAGACTGTTTAGAAAAAAGTAGCCTGTTTTTGTCCAGGTAGTCATAAAGATGATTGTAAACCAACTTCTCAAAAGTCCTGGACAGAAACGGCAGCACAGAGATCGGTCGGTAATTAGAACGATCAGTTGATTGACCACTTTTAAAGATAGGGGCCACCTTAGCAATTTTCCAACTATTTGGGAATACACCAGTTGCAATTGACAGATTAAAAATGTCACACAGTGATACAGCGATAACGGGTAGGCCTATCTTCAGAAAATAATTAGCAATACCATCAGGACCAGATCCTTTAGATGTTTTGAAATTGCCGAAAACCCTCTCTAACTGGGACCTATTGATAGCATCGAATTTAAAGCGTAGATTTTGTGGCTTTACTGAGTACTCATTCTCTAGAAGTGGATTGGATGTTTTAGGTATCTTGTCACTAAGGGTACTGCCAATACTACAAAAAAATCTATTCATGGACTCAGCAATACTATCATTATCGTAGACTTGCCTCCCATCAACCTGAAGTGCAGCGATCTGGGTGGTTTTTGACTTCTTGTTAAGAACTGTATTGATAGTCTTCCAAGTGTTTCTTAAATCACCCTTTTCCGAGGCAATTTTGTTAGTAAAAAACTCACGCTTCAAATCTGTATTCAGCTTATTAACTTTATTCCGCGTCTGTCTGTAGGCTTCCATAAGGATTTTGGATTTTGAGCACACGGCTAGTTTTTTTAACCTGTCTCTAGTTGCAGACAATTGCTTAAAGTCATTAGTCAACCAGGGACTAAACTTTTCTGACACCCGCCGATTACGTACTGGTGCATGCTTTTCAAGTATCAATGAAAACATATTGGTCCACTGCTCGACAATGAGATTAATGTCATCTCCATTCGAGACAATACCCTGCCAGTCAACAAGAGTTAAATCATTTATAAATTCGGCTTGATCAAAGTGTTTGAGTTGCCTTGTAGTAATAATTTTATGCTTTCTTTTGAAAGCCCCACGGAACTTTCTTACACAGTATACCATGTAGTGATCACTGATACTTGTTTCATGCACACCAGAGGTTACTATGTTAGACTTGTTAGTAGTAGCAATGTGATCAATTAAGGTGGTAGATTCCAGGGTCTCCCTGGTCCCTTTTTTGATTAGCTGCTGAAAACCAAAAAGATCATAAAGTTCTAGAATACGCATCGAGTGGATGGGAAGAACTCTATTCAAGCTACCCCCATCCTCGCAATGAGGCAAGATATCACAGTTTGTATCTCCTAAGAGAATAATTTCTTTATTTTCACTATCAAGAACTTGCAAAGTCTCCTCTAGCTGACGAAAGATATCAGCACATTCATTTGGGGGACGATACCAAGCAAATACAAGGAAAGGGGAAGCACGAACAGGCTTAACTTCCAAGCATAAAGACTCTATGGACGATTCTGGAAGGTCTGCACGGATAGAGCATTTATCAACAATCGAATCGTTAATATATATTGCAACTCCACCGCCATGACGATTACGATCGCTTCTCTTAATGGAATAGCCGACAATACTTACGAGAGCGTCATCGATGTTCTCATCGAGTTTAGTCTCATTAATAGCCAAAATATGTACCCCAAGATCTTTAACAAGTGTACGGATCTCGTCAATATGAAGCAAGAGGCTATTCACATTCAGTGACGCAATCGTCATTCCTTTCCTATGTCCATGAGTGGAACTATTGTTATCAAAACCTCTGTGTGACTGAGCTGACGGGGAAATAACCCGCGCAGAGGTCAGGCAAGCATCCTCTTCATAAGCTATAGAAACTGGTCGAGTATTTAGTCAAAAATTAAGAGCACGAAGTAGGTTGTTCTCAAAGGCACAATCTCCGTTCTTATTAAGGTGGACCTTGCTAGAATTTAGGTGCTTAGATGGATCGATGTTAGGGTGCTTGTGAGAGGATTGCCGAGAGCCAAGACAAGTAAAAACAAACCAGTCTTAAAAATACTGATATTAATATCGAAATCCTTTAATACTCTTGAATGATCGACAGCCTACTCTTACCATTACACTCTGGCTCGTCTGAACCCAACTGAATTACTCGCATAAGCTTGCTTCTTATATAATAGAACGGTGCACAAAATTAGTCTTATTACTTCATTACTCAAAATAAACAACAAAAGGAAAATCTACTCCCGACTTATGTTACCATGACGATAATAAATCGACCTACGTGTACATACAATAGCGATACTAAAGTGATGACAGCCTAGCTCAGAATCGACGCTATACGTCATAGTGACCTAGGAAACCAAACAAAAGCAACTTAAAATAACCGGTACGTAAATTCTAAAACTGAACTAAATTACCTAATGACCTAAGAATACTTACTAAAGCTCACACATTTCAATATGGCGTACGATAAAGTCTAATCACCATAAGGTTCATCACATATCCCCCCTTTTCTAAAGAGACAAAAATTATCAAAAAAATTATTTCGTCTGTAAAGCTAACAGTATTTGTTTTAAAGTACTTCCTCTCTCATATTTTGTGAGGCTACTTCAACCACGTGACAATGCATCGGCATTAGAATTGTCCTTGCCTGGTCGGTGTTTAATGTCAAATTCGTATGGTTGCAGCGAAAGACTCCAACGAGTCAACCTCCCATTTTGGTTTTTCATCTTTGCCAACCATTTCAAAGGATTATGATCTGTCTGCAAAATGAAGTGCTTCCCTAGCAAATAAACTTTAAGTGTATCAATGGCCCATTTAATCGCTAGACACTCCTTTTCAATTATCGCATAATTGCATTCTCTTGGCAACAATTTTCGACTTATATATAGGATTGGATGATCAGTACCTTCTTCATCTTTTTGACTGAGCACGGCTCCCAGTCCATAATCACACGCATCAGTTTGCAAAATGAATTTCCTTGAAAAATTGGGTGCTTTCAACACTGGTTCTGTACATAAACATACTTTCAGCTGCTTGAAGGCTTCATTACATTCATCTGTCCACTTGACTTTCGATGGCGCTGTCTTCTTTGTAAGACTTGTTAATGGTGCTGCAATGTCGGTAAAGTTCTTTATGAACTTTCTGTAATATCCAGCCAACCCAAGGAACGATCTGACTTCCTTCTTTGTTTTTGGAATGGGGGATTCGTTCACCGCCTTCACTTTATCAATGCATGGCTTGACAACTCCGTTTCCAACAATGTGCCCAAGGTATTCAGTTTCGTTCATGCCAAATCTGCATTTACGCAATTTGACTGTCAGTCCAGCTTGTCTCAATCGCGTGAACATATCTCTCAACTGATCCAAATGATCTTTCCAGCTCATACTATATACCGCACTATCATCCACATACCCTGTTGCATGGCCTTCTGCTCCTTTTATCAATCTATTGTCGACTAGTCTCTGACATGTTGCCTGAGCATCTGCTAAACCAAAAGGCATTGTGACAAATTGCCATAATCCGAATGGGGAATTAAACGCTGTCTTCTCCTTTGAATCTTTGGATAATGGGATTTGCCAATAACCTCTTGAAAGATCCATCGTTGTAATGTACTTTGCTCCAGCCATCTTATCTATTAAATCTTCAACTCTGGGTAAAGGATATGGAACTACTTTTGCCAACTTATTTACTTCTCTAAAGTCTACACATATACGAACTTCCTGGGAATCCTTCTTGGGAACAATGACAACTGGTTGTGCCCACTCGCTTACAGATTCTTCAATGATACCATGTTGCTCCATCATTTCCAACTCTCGCTTAACTGCATCTCTCTGTGCCCATGGAATCCTGTAGGGTCTCTGTCTGATTGGTTTTGCATTGCCAACATCTATTTTGTGCTCCACCAGGCTTGTTCTTCCAGGTATATCATTGAACACATCTTTGAATTCTTGCATAAGATTTTTCAACTGACACCTTTGAGCATCATTCAGCATGGGGTTGACTTTAGGCTCTTCTGAGTCCATCTCGAAGGGGTACTGAATTTCATCATTTTTGAAACACTCGTTGCCACCTTCTAATTCTTTTCCTGACAAGATTGACATGTATGTGACGTTTTCAGGTGTGTTCCATGGCTTTAACATATTGATGTGAAAAATTCGTTGTCTCTTTTTCCTGTCATGCATTTCGACCTCACAGTTCACATCTCCAATTTTCCTTTTGATGACGTATGGCCCTTGCCATGCTGCATGTAGCTTCTTATTGCTTGAGGGTAACAATACCAAAGCCTTTTGTCCAACTTCTAATGATCTGCTTCTTGCCTTTTGATCGTACCACCGCTTTTGTCGATCCTGGGACTTTGCAAGGTTTTCTTGAACTAGCTCTGTCATGGAAGCCAGTTTCTCTCTCATTTCAGTCACACATGTCAGTACATCATCTCCAACTTTATGCTTGGTCTCCCAGCTTTCTTTTAATACATCCAATGGTCCCCTTACGTGTCGGCCAAACAAAAGCTCAAATGGTGAAAACCCTGTTGACTCTTGAGGCACTTCTCTGTATGCAAACAAGAGGTATGGTATCAATTTATCCCATTCTTTTGGACGTTCTTGTGCAAACTTGTTCAACATCTTCTTCAAAGTGCCATTGAACCGTTCCACCAGACCATCTGTCTGAGGGTGATAAGGGCTTGTTTTAATATGTGACACCTGTAGCAGCTCGAGTACCCTTTGCATTAGTTCTGCCATGAAATTGCTACCTTGGTCAGTGAGCACCTCACGTGGAATACCATAACGAGTGAAAACTTCTACCATTGCTTCGCTTGTTGTTTCTGCGTCAATATTTCTCAAAGGGATCGCTTCTGGATATCTTGTAGCGTAGTCGCAAACCACCAAAATGTACTTATTTCCACTGTTTGTTCTGCCCAATGGTCCAATCATATCCATTGCAATGCGACTGAAGGCTTCATCAATGATTGGCATTGACTGCATCTTTGCTCTGGGAGCCTTTTTAGATGTCTTCTGGCAAGCTGCACATGATCTGCAATACTCTTTCACATCATGTGAAACACCAGGCCAAAAGAATCGTTGCAATATTCTGCTTTGTGTTTTCTTTGTACCCAAATGTCCTGCCAACGGGATGTCATGTGCCAATTCCAAAACTTTCTTTCTGTATTCTCTTGGCAACACTAACTGACGAATCACCTGTGGGTTTTCTGTTTCTCCAGAGTTGAAAGTCCTATAAATGAGGCCATCGTCCTCTTCATATGGTGCCGAACCCTCTGTTACCATCTCTCTGATCTTGACCAATGAACTGTCTGTCTTCTGTAGCTTTTGCAACTTTTCTTTTCCTCCTGAATCTATACTATTCATGTCACCGTCTACGCTGCTGTTTGGTTCCTTGTTCTTCCATTGTTTCTTTAGCAGTTTCTTCTGACCTCTTGTTTTCCTAACCTTCCCTTCACCTGTAAAAATTTCATCTTCGAAATTGAATATGTCTACCAGCTGTTTTGGTTTTGCTTCAGATACCATTTCCTTCACTAAATTTATCGCCTCTTCTTTTTCTTTCTCTGATCTTTGTTTTCTGGTCATAACAGCCAATGCCGAACCTTTCCTCTTTTGGTCTTCTTTCAGTACCAATGCCACTAGATCTTTCACATCTCTGCCCAGCAAGACGGGTCTTGGTAAACCATCTACAACTGCTGCACCCACCGAATACGTCTTGCCATTGACTTCGATTTCTACAACTGCGATTGGGTACTGCTTCATGTCACCGTGTGCACACTGCATTGATATCCTTTTTCCTTCATTGACCTTTTCAACTGGCACCAAACTGGCATCAATCATGGTTTTGGAGCACCCTGTGTCTAATAATAACTCTGTCACCTTGCCTTCAACCTTGCCAAGTGTACGATATTCTACTGGTTCCTCTCTGATCACTAGCTCATCCTCCGATATGTCTATGTAATTCACTTTTCCCTGTCCCGTCTGTTGACTGGTCCTGTTCTCTGGACATTTCATGGCAATGTGTCCCAATCTGTTACAATTAAAGCATCTTGGCTGTTGCTGCAATGGGGAAGTTATATTTGGTTTCCACTGGACTCCTCCCTTTGTGACTGTTGACTGGACTGTTTACTGTTGTATTCCCTGCACATTATTCCAGCACTTTGCTGCAATATGACCGATTTGATGGCATTTATGGCATCTTTTTTGCTCTTTGCTCTGTGCCTTTGCACACTTTCTTGCTGTAACATAATCATCTGCCAATTCTCCAACTTCTAATGTTGGTTTCGGTTTCCTCTCCTTTAACCATATCTTTAGATCTGTAGGCATGCTCTCCATCAGTTGTTCCATGACCATCATTTCGCAAATTTCCTCTTTGGTTCTTTCTTCCTTTTCTGCCCCTGTCCATTTGTTAAACATATCATTGAGTCGTACACCAAACCCTGAATATGTTTCTTCTGCCTTCTTCTTTGCACCCCTGAAACGTTGCCTGTAGATCTCCTCATTAATATCATACCGCTTTAATATTGCTTCTTTTACTAGATGGTACTCTTTTGCCCTCTCCATGTTCAGACTTGCGTATGCTGATTGTGCCTTACCAGTGAGTAAGGGTGCTAAATTCAGAACCCACATGTCTTGTGTGATGAAGCCGCGATGTAATAATAGAAGCGAATCATAAAAACAAAAACATTTTCACATATATACAATATATACACAAATCCAATATCTCTTAACTCAGTTCCCTCAACGATATCCTTACTATATCTGAAACTACCAAGTAACGTCCTTCTCCTCTCGCTTCTCTATTCCTACTACTCCTTCTCTTTTCTCTCACGTGACTACCTAACTCGTTCCCATTCCTCACACATCCTTACACTCTCCCTCCCTAAAATATCCTAATGCGTACAAAATATAAAAGTCATAATATCCAAGTACTCTTTAAAAGTTACGAATGGTTCTTTTCTGTCTTTGCTTTTTTTCTTTTTTTTTTGTCTTTCTTTTTTTTTACAAAACAACAAAACAATAGGTACTCTTTCCAAACAGAAGAATGTTAATAACAATAAGCGAAGTGAATGGCAATCTCAAAGTTGTCAATAATCGTAAACTGGAAAGCCATAACGATCTGGCTGTCTGCGATTTCTGCGCAAGTTGTATCTCGGCTGTTCTTGACGCGGGTTTTCATTTTCAATCACAGGTTTGTAAATATCAAACACGAAATCATCGGTATCAGAACCATCACTTTCTGCTAGTGAATCAATGTTACTTTCAGGTTCAACTCGTTCTACAGAAAATGGACGTAAATTGTTTACATGAACGATGCGATGTTTTCCAGTTCTAAGGCATTCGATCTCACAGTCTTCTTCCAATAAACGAACAACGCGATATGGACCCACGTATTTTGAATCAAGGCCGCGTGCGCGATGATTTTTAAGAAGAACAAGCTCTCCTATAACGAAATCAGAATACTTCTCAACTCTGTGGCGGGAATCGTAATTCTTTTTCTGTTTTTCTTGGGCCTTCTGTACTCGATTTTCTACCAAATTTTTTAAATGCTCGTGTCGTTCTTTCAATTCTTTGAGGTATTGAGCAGGACCTCCGACAGGTTTTCTTTCTACTTCACCTCCCTCCCCCTGAACATCAACAGGTAAGTTAGCCTCACGGCCGTACATAAGTTCAAACGGAGAAACACCAGTAGTCTCTTAATTAGAAATACGGTACGATAACAATACTGATGGTAACTGATCATCCCAGTCATCTTTCTCGGGATTAACGCGCATACGAAGAAGTAACTTTAAAATCGAGTTAAACCGTTCGCAAAGGCCATCAGTTTGTGGATGATAGGGCGTAGTACGACGCTTTTCAATACCAAACAAATTACACATGCTGGAAAATAAATGGGATTCAAAATTAGACCCTTGGTCAGTTATAATGATGGAAGGCATTCCGTGTCGCGCGAAAATAGTTTCTAACTTGCGAACAACAGTCTCGGCTTGTTGGTCAGGCAATGGTTCAGCTTCAGCGTACTTTGTGTAATAATCAATAATCGATAAAATGTAACGATTCCCGTGCTTAGTAGTTTTCAAAGGTCCAACAATGTCGATTCCAACCATATAAAAGGGGATGGGCTGAACCTCTATCGGTTTAAGCGGTTTACGAGGCCTTGGAGTAGCTTTGTTTGTGAGACAAACTTCACATGATTTACAAAAATTCTCAACGTCGCTATGAAACCCTGGCCAGTAAAAACGTTTCTGCAGCATATCAAATGTTTTGTGAACTCCAAAGTGACCGATTTGAGCGTGAATCTGATGGAGGATCTTTGGTGAGAAAAACTTGGGAATTACGATTTGTGAGCGCTCAGTGCCAGTATCATCAACCCACTTGCGATAGAGTACACCATTGTGAACAAACAACGAATTAAGAGTCTTATACAATGCTGAAAGTACCGACGAGCTATCCTTAGGTTGGAGATGGGGGGCATTTTCTGCTTGAAGCCACCCTTTCACTACAGATATATCACTATCTAAATCCTGTAGCTCTCTAAAGTCCGTTGGTGACCACGAAGAGATTTGAATGCTTTGAACAGGAGCACGTGATAATGCATCAACATGGCTCATTAAAGTGCTAGGCCTATGAATAATTTCATAATCGTATTGCTCCAATTTGAGAATCCACCTCGCTAATTTACCATTGGGGTGCTTGAAGTTTCGTAGCCAATTTAGGGCCTTATGATCCGAGTAGATGATTACTTTAACTCCATAGACATAAGCATGGAAATACTGAAGAGCCCAAACGATAGCAAAAGCCTCTTTTTCAGTAGTTGTCCAGTTTTTTTCGGCTGACGAAAACCCTTTAGACGCAAAAGAAATAACTCTCTCGTCTCCACTTGGCCCTCTCTGTGCTAATATAGCTCCAATACCCACATTACTAGCATCGGTGTATAATACGAATTGGCCTTCTTCATTAGGAAAAGCTACAACTGGGCTGGTTACTAACTGTTGCTTTATTTTTTTGAAAGCTTCTTCACAAGTACTATGCCATATGAAATTAGTACCTTTCTGCATCAGCTTGTGTAAGGGGGCGACAATTTCACTAAAACCAGACACAAAACGACGGTAATAGGATGCTAAACCAATAAATCGGCGCAGCTCCGTTAAATCTCGCGGTTGTGGATAATCCTCAATGGCTTTTAGCTTCTCAGGGTCTGGGGAAAGGCCTTCATTAGATACAATGAACCCTAGATATTTCACACTTCTTTTCGCAAAGAAACATTTAGATGGCTTCAATTTTAAACCCGCCACCTTTATGGCTTCCAGAACCTCCTTAAGATTCTGCAAATGCTCCTCAAACGTCGAGCCGACAATCAAAACATCGTCCAAATATACAAGGCACTTGCGGGGAGTTAAACCTTCTAAAACCCGTTGCATGAGGCGTTGAAATGTTGGAACAGCGTTTGCTAATCCAAACGGCATGCGATTAAATTCAAGGTGTTGGCCCCCTGGAATTACGAAAGCTGTCTTTTCTTTACTCTCCTCCGCAACTAAAACCTGCCAGTAGCCTGAAGCTAAATCTAACGTGGTAAAATATTGTTGCCCAGAAAGCGTGTCTAATAAATCATTAACCTGCGGAATCATGTACGAGTCCTTTATTGTTATATCGTTTAATTTCCGATAGTTGACGCAAAAACGCCATGTATTGTCTTTCTTACGAACGAGAACGATGGGGCTTGCCCAAGGGGAATGACTAGGCCGAATTACATCATTTTGTAACATTTCGCTGACCTGTTCCTGTACTACAGATTTAAGGACATTGGGGAGACGCCTAGGCAGTTGTTTAATCGGCTGAGCATCTCCTGTGTCAATTTCATGTTCTGTCAAAGATGTAGAACCCAATTCACTGATGTTATGTGCAAAAATATTACGATAATCAGTTAACAGTCTATCAAGGCGGTTGCGCTCTTCAGGCACTAGATGATCAAAATCAAAACGAGGCTGGTCTGGCTTTTTCTCAAAAGTTTCCTCATTTAAAGCTGGATCATCCACGGGAACGTGTTCCAAATGTTCTAGATTGCCTATTGTTGTACCTCGATATAACTTTACAGTTTCAACTCCGGGATTTATTATTTGGATCGGTATAGTCTGTTGAACTGGTGAAACCAAAACACGAGCCACAAGTACGCCTCTTTGCGCTATAGAAATATTTGGCTCAAGAATACTATCATTAATACAAGGTGTCTTTACTTTCGCCCTTTGAATAACCTCATGATTTCCTGGTATTTCAATGTCATTGCAAAGCACAACGGACATGGGATCGGCTATAGAAGAATCATGTATCAATAAAGGAGCAACAGAACCATCAGGAAACCTAATTACCAACTCGGATGTGTCAATAATACAGTGGAGGCTCATCAACCAATCTAAACCCAATATGATTTCGTTCATGTCATTAGCAACATAGAATGTTTGATCGCTCAGTTGCTTTTCGTTTACACATACTGACAGAACTGTTTTGCCGACTATCCCTATGAGAGAATTATTAGCTGCTTCGGCGACAATGTCAGAGGGGAGCATTTCCGATTGAGAGTCTTTGTTTAAAGTATCCCATTGACTTTTTCCAATCAAAGAAATTGATGCTCCTGTGTCAACAACGCAAAGACGGGGATTACCGTTAATTAAGGTCTCTATCACCAATGTTTTTCTCTTATTCGTTGCAGAAATTGACGATAATCTAACCTTTGAATCAGGCAACTTTTGTTCACTAGATCTTAATCTATCAAATTGCAACCTTTCACCTCGTTCTGATTGTCGCTGATTTTGATTTTCACGAAATTGGTTGGATTTGCAAAAACGAGAAATATGTCCTTCTTGGCCACACTTGAAACAGAATATAGGTCTTCTATCAAAACTTTGATTACTAAGTTGTCTGTTCTGCATAAATCGCTTATTATACGTTGTATTCGATCCAAAACAATCACGGGCCACATGACCCACTTTATTACATGTAAAACAAACTACCCGATAATTACTAGCGTGTCCCCTAGGGGTTACAACGCTTTTACGAAGGGTAGGGCATTCTTTCGAAACATGACCATAACCACTACAGCTAAAACAAACCTTTGCACTTCTTGTGGACCCAACTGATCTAACGGCAGGCTGTTGCTTGGCTTCAAGACTATCTGCGTTTAATTTCATCATCGTTGCGTTAGCAGCCTCGAATCGTCTTGCTATACATAATGCAGCGTCAATGTTCTCTGGTGGCTCTTGTAGTAGCTTGTTCTGTGTAGGGCGATCACGTAACCCCAAGATAAATTGATCCACAATACGATGGTTGTATTCTGCTCCTGTAAAACCGCACTTTGAGCCAAATTCACGAAGAGCAACTGCAAATGAATCCACTGTTTCCCCTGGTTCTTGTACACGTCGGTTGAAATTGTAGCGCTTTTCCGTGTCGGTTTGGTTCCTTTCAAACAGTACTTTTAACTTGTTAACAAACTCATCCCAACTATCTTCTTCTGGAAAATCAATAGACTCTGCTAATCGAAAAGCGTCCTCGCTCAGGTTAAATAACAATGCAAGTCTCCGTTTCTTTAAATCTGCTAATTCCACAGCTTCGAAATACAAGTTTAACTTCCTAACAAATAATACAAAATCTTCGCCAATACGATATCTATCTGGACGTCGAAAAAGAGTATATGAAAGTCTTGTCGGTTGGTCATTCTCTAATACTTCGGGCACAGCAGCTCCAGCGGCTTCTTCAAGCGCCATAACGAACGGTCAAATCTGCTAATCTCGGTGGGACCTCCAAAATTTGTGACGAAGCCGCAATGTAATAATAGAAGCGAATTATAAAAACAAAAACATTTTCACATATATACAATATATACACAAATCCAATATCTCTTAACTCAGTTCCCTCAACGATATCCTTACTATATCTGAAACTACCAAGTAACGTCCTTCTCCTCTCGCTTCTCTATTCCTACTACTCCTTCTCTTTTCTCTCACGTGACTACCTAACTCGTTCCCATTCCTCACACATCCTTACACTTGCAGCCAGTTGTATGCATGTGCAACCCTCTCAAATGTCGTCAGGTAATGCTCAATGTCGTCTGACTCTGTCAATCTCTGCAACTTTGGCTGTCCCACATTGAAAAGCATGTTCTTCTCAAAGCCCTCTTTGCAAATATGCCTTTCTTCTTCCCTGTTTGCTTCCATTTGTTTCATCCATGCCTCCCTCTCTTCTCGTTCTATCGCCAACCGCTGTTCTAACATTGCCTGATCTGCTTTGAACCTTTCCATCCTTTCGTATTCCTCCCTGTGTCTTGTTTCTTCGCGGGCCTCTCGTTCTCGCTCCGTACTCCTCAAATCTTCTGTCACTGCCGTTTGCTGCCTGCTGATCGATTCCACCAAACGCAGCATGAGGTTCTCTCTTTCTTTATTTTCCTCTCTCCGTTTTTCTTCTCTTTCAGCCAACCACTTCATTAACTGCACCATTTCACTGTTTTGGCCCCCTTGTGCACCCATGCCAACATCTTGTTCATCTGTATTTCCACCTTCTGATTGTTGCGCCGCTTTCTTGTTTCGACCGCCACCCATAACTATCTTTGATTTGCTTTCCTATCTTTTCACTTACTAGTTTATCAACCTTCAGTGAATACTCGGAAATCCCACTTCTGACACCACTTGTGAGAGGATTGCCGAGAGTCAAGACAAGTAAAAACAAACCAGTCTTAAAAATACTGATATTAATATCGAAATCCTTTAATACTCTTGAATGATCGACGGCCTACTCTTACCATTACACTCTGGCTCGTCTGAACCCAACTGAATTACTCGCATAAGCTTGCTTCTTATATAACAGAACGGTGCACAAAATTAGTCTTATTACTTCATTACTCAAAATAAACAACAAAAGGAAAATCTACTCCCGACTTATGTTACCATGACGATAATAAATCGACCTACGTGTACATACAATAGCGATACTAAAGTGATGACAGCCTAGCTCAGAATCGACGCTATACGTCATAGTGACCTAGGAAACCAAACAAAAGCAACTTAAAATAACCGGTACGTAAATTCTAAAACTGAACTAAATTACCTAATGACCTAAGAATACTTACTAAAGCTCACACATTTCAATATGGCGTACGATAAAGTCTAATCACCATAAGGTTCATCACAGTGCTCTAAAAATGCATAGTTATTTTCTGTGCATAAACCTGCAAGTATGAGATTAACTCTTTTTCGATTTGTTTCAAGTCTGTCTCCTCGAGGTAGCAAGCCATAGATGACAACTTCGATGCCATTCTCTTTGATTGACTTGGCTAATTCAAAAAATTTCATTAGCAATCTGAAGCTCTGATTTTTGCTCGTTGTTTAACTTCAGGGAGAGCTCGTTAGTACCAGTGTGCAAGACAATTAAGTTTGGTTTCCTCTCAATAGTTGGCTGAATGTAGCTCTTCATATCTTTAATTGTGGCACCGTTAAAGCATTTCACATATACCTTATCACTACTGTCGCATTTCTCCTTCAGCTCCCAGGCTTTGATGTTTTTCACTAATGAGTCACCTATTATTACTGCGGCTCGTCACTTGTTGTAGTTGATTATTGGTGATGGCAGTTGCTTAGCAACTTCCTTCGCTTTTTTCGCTAGGCTGCTATTGGCTATGCCACTCGTTGAGGGTAACTTAACACTAGCTTTTGTCACCTTGTTAGCTTGATTAATATCAGCACTAGAATTGGTTTCACTGGGATCTCCAAAAGGATTTGCCTTTGTTTCACTTGTTAATGTTAGTCTTTTATATATAAAAATCAACAAGGAAGTTTTTCTGTAGCCCTAGCCAAGAAGAATAATAGAGAAGAAATTCGATTTAAAATAAGCTTTAGTTCAGCTCTTATACAGCTTCAAAGTACCGATTGTCCATCCGGAACGACAGTCGAATTTCGTAATAGCCCCATTTGGCCAATTTTGTGACTATGGTCCATAAGTCCAATAGTCCTGCCAATGTTACCTACAAATGCCCACAAATGCTTCCTACATTATCTGTGTTAAGATCATTCCTTCCCTACATTATCTGTGTTAAGATCATTCTCTAGATCATCATATAAATGGCAATTCACAAAAAACTTCTCGGTATCCTCAATTCCATTAATGATTGGACACATTGGGTCAACTGTGTCTCGTAAGCCATGATCACATATGTGAAATTCACAGTATTTCGTTACTAGCTAGGTGAGGTGGCAACAGCTTTGTGGTCATTAATTACATAAATAGGTTTATGGGTTGGTCGGATGAGAGAGGGACTGTGCTGTTAAATGCGATTGCTGTACATGATTTACTGAATCAACTCGGAGAAAGTGAATGCGCCTAAACAATCAGCAATTGACAAAAATGATATGGTTGTCGAATTTAGCAGTGAAGAACAACGAGACATGAGTAGCATTACCTTGTCATCCAGATATTCTCCCTCATAGGTGTCACCATTACTGTACTTATACATGCCTTTACCATTACGTGCATTATTGCGAAAAGACCCTCTGCAAAATATAGACATAGGTCTGTTCAATAAACTGCAAATTAAGACAATGAGCATTGACATCAACCATCAAACTATCTAACAAATAAGGCAATATGACATTTACTGTTAACATCTTCTGTGACTCATCCAGTTTCCTTTCTAGAATCCATAACGAGAATCAGCTGAAGAATCTTCCCTCTATCTATATCTATACTTCCTATGTCTGGATTACATCTTATAACCCAGAACTCGATTGCTAATAGTTTCCACTGTGTATAGATTGTTCATTGACAGAAAAAACTAACGTAATATACGATAATTAATACATGCAAATCAACTATATTTATTTAACCAATAATGCAGTGAATCTTCAGTGCTCAATATATACAACATCTCCAAGACAGGGTTCGTACACTAATTCAAAAAGTACAGTCAAAGGACGGGTGAGTGTACAATTGCTTATCAGCCCTCAAAACATAATAACTATGATAAGGCTGTAACGAAATATAAGATATTGAATAACTTGTTTAGTGGCAGTCTTCAGAAAGTTTAAGTAGTGTAAGGTGTTTGAAGATTGATAGAGAAGGCAAGAAACATGTATGAAGAGAGATTGTTCTAACTAGGTTGTAAATGTAACCTCAACATTGGCTATAAGAAAGATGCATATGTTTGAGCCCAGGCTATAAGACCGTATTGTTGCAATCACAGAAACATATTATTGTAAACGAAGAGAGAGACAGCAAGCACAAGAGAAACAGCAGCGACTGAAAAGACAGTCGGTAGGAGAAAAAAGGGACGCATTGATGCTATAATATGTGTATGTGAAAACACATCTTTAGAACTGACTAGAAAGTGTACACAAGAGTTAAAGGAATAAGTTGTTAAGATCAGATTAGTTGAAAAGATAGGCATGTACTTATAAGGACACTGATAGTGAGAAAACAAGTATAACATAGATATTGTAGGGAAGGCAAATGTATTGTGCGACTCACAAGTAAGGATTGGCTATGAGCTGCATATATAGAATATATATATATATATATATATATATATATATATATATATATATATATATATATATATATATATATATATATATATATATATATATATATATATATATATATATATATATATATATATATATATATATATATATATATATATCCTTTAACTATTGCACAACCATCAATCACTCATTGTAATGATGGTCCTCCAACATTAAAATATGTTGTGGCGTACAGTTAATATTATAGAAATAGCGACAGAAGTAAGTTTCCATCATGTGAATACGTTGTAATTTCACGAGCGATTGTTTCAATGATTAAAATAAACCATCAATTAAGAGTGCAGAATAACTCAATTATTTACACAAATGGTCTAAATCAAACTGCTACTTACTCGTACACATCACCATTCTTCCATGTAGAAATACCAGTGCCATGAAACTGTAATTCACGAAATATACTGAACAAAATGCTAGAGTGTAATAAGCTCTAATGATATATGAGATGGAGATAAAACGACATAAATGGGATACATGTACAAATATGAGATATATAATATGGTGAACATGCTGAAAACACCACGCTGAGGTGGATCCAATTTATGTAGCAAAATGATAAACACACACATGCAAAAAGTCATGTTTGTCCTATATCACCAATTATCTATTGTATACATTGGCGTAAGACAAACTGGTGCTTAGCAAAGAAGCACTTCGTAGGTCCACAGCAACGTCGGAGTGATAGGAATGGTTTCCAAGCATAGTATAAAACTGTGTCACTAGAAGTACATTATTAAAGCAAAAACAGAACATTGAAATCTTAAAGCAAGCATCAATAACTGTCATGTCTCAAACATATTCACCAACAGGATTTAATACAGCAAAATCCATATCATAAGCAAATCAAAGTAATTGTCGTATCGTACTTGGTCAAGCACACCTACATTAATAGTAATTTCGTACATCCTTCTTTCACAAACAGTAGTTTGTATTAGGGCTCGGCTCATGTCACGATAGTAAGCGGCAGTGAGAGGCCGATATACGCAATCTACTATCACTCGTCAATTTAACAAACTTACAAGTCCCAACATCACCCATGCAGAAATGAAAATCTTTATCAGTGTTTGGGTAGTCACTCCTGAAGGTGAAGCGGCTATTGTGTGTTTTAGATTATAGTAAAGACAAAATACCTACAAATGCTATGCTCTCAGTTACATTTGGCGCTATTACGAAATTCTTTGCATTTTTGAAAAATTTGACAGTTGCTTGAAGCTTAAAAATCTTAATAGTTGTTGAATCTACAATAGTTTAAAGTACAGAAATTCTATGACAATGCTTGTTTAAGTGTAATGACAAAGATTTTCACGGTTATATAGTTGTCTCATGGAGGAAACTTGCGTTACGGACGGACAAAGATATTTATCATGTTAGTAAAACCACAACCTACCAAATTGGCAAATTGGCAACTGTCATTTTTCAATGTGTGTATACTACAGCTGTTCAATTCAATTACCACTAGTCAATCTGTAATGCCTCCAACCAACAATAGTGAGCCTCGATCTGGTCCACCAATTTACTCAACCATGTGACATTTCTATCATTGAATACTGGTGTGAGGTTCATCAGCTCAATTATATGTGCCCTTTGGACTATGCTACGCTAACAAATCTCTTCTGTAGTAGGCCGACTGCGATGTCGTAAGATGAAACTGTCGTAGTGACGCCTGTTAAGACAGAACTAGCTGGTTCCTCCAATAACCCCTTGAGACATTTAAGCTTTTCCACTTTGGTTAACCCTGGGTTTTAATGCACCGTGCATAAGAACCCATCACAAAACTCCTACCAGTTAGCTACTCTTCCGCTAAATCTCCTCAATTCTAACTTCGGCAGATTGACCAGTACTCCACTATCTGCTGGAACTTTACGAATCTGTTACTGACCGCATGCTTTTACCACAGAGCTCTTGTCCAAAGGTTTGACATTCCATTCAGTGGCGGATTCAGACTAAAATCTGACAGCGACTGAACGTCACGAGTGTGGGCGTGGTGGGCGTGGCCAGTGTAGGAATAGGCTTTATGCGATGAAATTATAGAGCAAAATGTTTGATGATCACTCACATTTGTGTGCTACAAAACCTACCAGCCCTGTTCCAACAATTCATCACAAGATCTGGACGATGCTAAGTACCTGAAGGGATGGTTCTGTTTATCTGCTTTTAGCTCAAAATTCAGAATAGCAAATCATTTTCGAATCTACAACATTCTGTATCTAAATAGGCTTGAAATGTACATTGTCAATTCGATCAACCGACCGAACAGAACAACAAGATCAGAGCTCCAATTTATTTGCTACTGTGAGGTCCCTATCCAACACCGAGATTTAACTTATGTGCAGTGCAGTAATGTCGAACCAAATCAATTCGCAGACTTTAGGCTTTTCAGATACAGTACAAGTAACTGATTCGACTCAAGTAATGATGTGTAGACTAGTCATGAGAGTCCCTCACTGCCAACAATAAAATGCAAACAGGGTCCTACAGATGCAAGCGGCTCTCAAGTCATCCTGCCTTAACGCAGACACAATAGCTACTAACTAAGGCTCTAACCTGAATACAAACCAGAAGCCCCACGTATCAAAATTAACAGTATAACAAAGTGCAATATTTCTATAGACATTCCATCTCATACAATCGTTTAAAGCTAGGTATGGCGCTGCGCATTGCCTACTACTCTTATAGTCTGAGCACGTAATTCCTGTTACCAATATTCGCTTACCTCTAAAGCTTTCTTCACCAATAATGCACTCGTCTGTCTTCACACTTTAATCCAAAACCATCTAATGATCATTTCGAAATAGCAACTTGGCACTGATTTCAGTAAGCAACTCGTATTTGATGAACTCACATGAAATCTCTGGTGTGTGGTTCTGGTTCTAGATGCCTGATAGGAATTTTTTATTACTGTGTGCATTTTACTGGCTGGAATGCACCCAAAGACGTACCGGATATCCAACAAAATCATGATTTAAAGACAAAAGATATTCCGAGCCCCCTTGGTCTGTAGAATACTCAATTTAAAAGGGGGCTCAAAGCGTCCATGAGAAATTTACTGGCTGCACATGACTACAGAAATCGTTAAGTATCCAATCATCTCTTAGCATCTTGATCAAAAACAATCAATATTCCGAGCCCCCCAAGCCCGTAGAATGCACTGTTAAAAAATTTTTCATTTTACAGACCAGGCGGGCTCTGAATATTCATTGTCTTGTAATCAAGATACTTGCAAACGATTGGACACTGGATTACTTGCTGCGTCACGTGCAGTCAGTAAGTTTGAGCTCCCGTCAAATTGAGCATTCTATAGACCACGGAGGCTTGGAATATCCATTTACTCTTGATGGAGATCCTGACGACAGATTGGACACCTAATACATACAAGTTTTTTTTTAAAAGAAAAACACTTTTTCCCGAGGCTCAATTTTCTTAACTTTTCTCGAATTTGAGGCTGAGATTTTCTTAAGATTTTCTTAACTTTTGCAGGAATAAACTGGCTGAAACAGGCTACTCTGTATTTGTTGGGCCACCATAAGTCTCGATCTTTGTACGGGAGTTTGCAAAAATAAGCCAATATCAATTTATGGCATGTAAAGAAGCTGAACTGTAATTTTCTTAGCATTTTCTTGAACTTGAGCCTTGTGATTTTCTTAGGATTTTCTTAAGATTTGGGCGATTTGAGCCTCATTTTCTCATAAACTTTTTTCTTATAAAAAAAATACGTGTATTTCGGTCATTGATAGTCAGCAAAATATATACAGACGCTGTGTGGACATTTGTTTTCCTACATTCTGCCAACCAAAAAGAGCTGCGATACTTGCAAAGTGTTCTCTGTAGCATCTAAATGTAGGAAGATTTGTTAAAGTGAAAGAATATTATATTCTAAAACCTGGAAATCTGACAGGGAATCAAGCCCCCCTAGCTCCCATCTGGATCCACACCTGCTATTTCTCAAGTGCATCTTCCACTTTTAATATGGCACTAGTGACTTTCTGGGCGTACTCCAAAGCTTCTTTAATATCTTTATCCATTAGTTCATCACTCTCATTGCTTTCATAAAAATAGTCCAGTACTTCTTCGTCCAGATCCTTTAAACTCCCTTTTTTCTTTAATAGTTCCACCTTCAATGTTCTAAACTGAAGTTTCTTTGCCACATCTGCATTTGTTCTGGCACATGATTCTTCGACTTGTCAAGCAAGCACGCTGGCACTCCAACGAACTGAGCCACGTTTTTTTTCCACAATTTATCCACCGAGGCACTCATTTATCACGATGTGGAGAATATCTGATCTCCTAGCTAATTCTATTATTTGAGTTGAGTGAAGACAAGAAAACACGACGCAGTTCATAATATCACTTGATATCTCAAAACCTTTCACTCTAGCACTAAAAGCTCAGCCTCGTGCTTGCAATACATGTGACAATGAAAAAAATTGCGCTGACAGCACAACACAAAAAGTCAGAAGCGCAGTGTAACAAAGTAAAAATAGAATAACGTAGTATAAACAGGCAAGGCCGTATAACTCTGAGATGTGAGGCTAGTAATAAGAAGAATATAATTTACTTTGGTATAGTAACACCACAAATGGTAGAATAGACTTGTGGATATATTAATACGAGCATAGACTACACTGAAAATACGGGCATAGACTTAACCGAAAAGCCAGCGGAGCTACTCCGATCTACCAAAACCGAACTGCAAACAGAGCATGTAGCAGAGTAAGAAGGGAGGGAGAACTAACAAAAATGCCGAACAAAGGAAACTACGGAATGGAAAGTGCAATATACAACTCACAATAATGGTGACTAATGTAGAAACATTACGGGAATTTAGTAGAATAATAGCAAATCTAACACTGATAACTAGGATATAATGAATAAAATTAGCAATGTAGAATAGCAAAATATGGGTGCCATTACCTGCCCATTTAAAAATTCACCATCGTAAATTGCACCGTTATCTTGGTGAAGAACACCTCTACCATTAAAGCAATGGTTCTGAAAAGAACCTCTAAAAATATAGACAAAAGCTTGATCATTCAATCACAAATTGAAAGATAAAAGTGTAACATCAACCAATCCAACCATTTGAATAATTAAACAAGAAGCAACACTGTAATAGTTAAACTAAAGAGCTACTACGTGATGTAGCCAACTTTTACAACTCACAGAACCGGTCATTCAATGAATGCAAGCAGGTGCATTATGCAAATCTATTCATGATGCAAATCGATTTCTAATAGGAAACATATAATAATGAATTCACAAAATAAACAGTCATTCAATTAAGTAATCAATCAATGTAACAGCTAATCAATATCATCACAACTCAGCAAGTGTCGTTCTCTATATCACCAATCAACTCATACAATGAGAATTGGTATTTCCGTTTTCACATAGCCATTAATAGTTAATCATCTATAGTTCATCAATCAATCACTCAGTTAATCAATCAATCAAGTCATAAAGTATTTGCTTGGGTATACATACATACATACATACATACATACATACATACATACATACATACATACATACATACATACATACATACATACATACATACATACATACATACATACATACATACATACATACATACATACATACATATATATACATATATATATATATATATATATATATATATATATATATATATATATATATATATATATATATATATATATATATATATATATATATATATATATATATATATATATATATATATATATATATATATATATATATATATATATATATATATTAACGTATAGATATTTAAACAAGTAAATTGGCCTTATGTAGAAGCTACAATGTTACAAAGGTTGCAACTCAACCTACATGCAAACGCTAATGGACCATGCAGAATTTCACGAAAAAACTGTTTATACATACGATTCATAGTTAACTTAATAACGAATATTGTCAGGAGGAAATGCAATACAAAATATCTGGTAAGGTAAGACAAACTATTACAAGGTTTGTTTGGCTGTCAATACTACTTACTTATACACATCCCCGTTAGTTCTCTTCAAAATACCGGTGCCGTGAAACTGCAACGGAAGGAATAAATCAAGTATACAGTAATGACTCGATTAAGCCCCCCTCACATAAGATCCCATCCCAAGATAATTTCTAACAAATAAGCTCCCACCATCGAATAAGCCTCCACCATTCAAGAAGCCCCCATGGGGGCTATCTGAGTTCACTATAATACAGGTTAAAGCAATGAAAGTCAAAACATCAGCTTTTAATCTGCTTATTTGTGTTTGACGTGAATACCTGATGGGAATAACTGTCTTAATAACTTCCTCCTCCTAGATCCCACTTCCTTGATAACAAGTATTTTGCATTGAAAAGTTATATAACATATTGAGTAATAACGCTAATTTTGATCTATAGATTTTCGATTTATAACTTCACATTTGTTAGAACTATCGTGGGATGATTAGGCTAGATATCAAGTGTCTTGTAGAAGCACTTGCATCTATTTTAGTACGCTACAGTCGTTGCATTATTGTTGTTTGTAGTTGGACTCTCAGTGCTTGAAAAAGGCTAAGGAGTGTCATTTCTTGTTTGTTGTCGTATCACGTTAGAGTCTCCAGAAGATATGAGCCAACAGAATTAGTAATGACATCCGAGCACAACGGATGAGAGGGTCTGGTCAAATAGTACAGAATCGAACATATCAGGAGGGGGTGTTTACGCAATCAGACGTCCAGGTGTTCAGAAAGTTACAAGATAGCACCTCAATATATTTGGTCACAAAAAGAGGACAAAGATGATTGTCACAAAGGATAAAGCAGTAAGTCTTGATGACGAAGTATCAACGAGTGACATAGCACCTATTGTGGACATTGCAGCTTTTATGCAACATCCATTCACAGAGATTGACTTCTTGGACGAGAAGCAAATTATCACATGACTTGTTCGACTTTTGTTTGTTCTTTTCAACTAGAAATGGTCAATTAACCAATATTTTACATTCTTTTACATATAGATGTTCAAATAATTTGTAATATGAAACAGATAAATGTCTGAGGGGGAGGGGTCCTGAACACAGACAATACCTGACAAAGGGGAGGGGTCTAAAAATTTGGAAGACCTTTGTGAATGGCTCCAAAATTAAAGGATTATAAAACAATGTGGAAATGGCGCCAGTCCACTGTGAGAGGAATTTGATAACAAATAATTGAAATCTCATATATAAAATCAATGGTGAGTAAACAAATTTACTGAACCAATCAACACATGAGAATTACAATATAATGAGTGGAATTAATAATCTAGAATAACGGGATATGAGCGGTAATACCTTTCCTTCAAGAAATTCACCATTATAAGTGTCACCAGTACTACACGTAAAAACGCCTTTACCGTTAAGTTCACCATTACGAAAAGAACCTCTGCAAAATATAAATGCAAACATGCTCACTAAGTAACAAATTGAGACATTCAATCTTCAAAGCAGCCTAACAGATCATGCTACCAATAGACTATTTGGTAACACATAGTGGTAATAACGTTAGTCATCATTGACTTAATCAAACCATTATCAATCAGTTAAGAAATGAAAATAACTGATGAAAAGATGCAAAGAGTAATCTATCAAACCATTGTTTTATAATATAAACAGTATTTAACCACGGTACCAATCATTCAATGAGCTTAGGAAATTTAATTATGCAAATCACATTGAGACGCCAATAACATTCTAACTGATCACAAATTACAATGAATTAACAAATCACCAATATCCATTAAATCAAGCAGTCAATCAATGCAATGAGTAATTAAAAATTTGCCAATGAATAGTATCAGTTATGTCATGTAATGAAACATCTAGTTGGTAACTCACTTATCTAATAACCAAAAATCGATAATCAACAATCACTCAATAGAGTTGTAAGGTACTTCATAAATTGACAATATAAGTACATGTCATTGGGATTAATGTAGACAAGTTATGATGCAAACAATCGGTACCAATCCAAGGATTCCTGCAAACGTCAATACACTATGCACAACTTAAAAAAAACACGACAAGCAATACAAAACACAATTGCCAATGCTCCTTACTCGTACACATCCCCATTACTTAATTTCAAAATGCCAGTGCCATGAAACTGCAATGGAAGAAATATCTCAGGTATAATTTCTAACTATCTACTAAAGAGTGATAAGAATATATACTAAATGGTGAAAACTCAGGCCATTATAAAGAAAACGTTGATATAGCTCAAATGACCCATCTTGAATATGGGTGCAGTGTAAGTAGCATTCTACTATAGAAACATGTATAGACATTCACGTTCTGTCTACAATACCTTTGATCTTACTTACAGACGTATATCCATTGTATGATCACGTATGCAAGATTAGGCTAGTTATAAATGGCTCAGATAAAGCTGAAGTGATGAAGATGAGACGTATGCTCTGAGGTTAACCCAGAATCGACAGAAATGTTGTCAAAGAAAAGAAAGGACCTTGCAGGTTCACAACGCACAGTAACATCCGAATTGCCTGAACCTCTGACAATCAGTACAAAACTCATTGTTGAACACAGATCACATTAATTCGACTTTACTTTACCAAGCTTTACAAACGTTTATTGACAAATGTTCAGATAACGATATGCAGAAGGATCCCTTGTGGATTGGTAAATAGACTATGCTATATTCCCGAAACTTACAGTCTTGCAGTTGGGAAACGTAGAACAGCCCAAATATCAAACCTATTTCTTTTTCATTACAACACAAAAACAATAGATAAAGCGAAAACAACAAAAACACATCGCCGCAAACAGAAAGTGAAAGGGGATGTAAAGTCAATTATATGCTAGATAAAAGGAGGGAACACAGACATTTTTTATTCAGAGGCTAAAGTTTCCATATCAGTTTTTGAAAGCAGAGTTACAGTTTCATCCAGGGGCAAATACTAATCATCTTCAAATCGATTGAAGCTCTTGGAAATTGGCCTTAGACTCTGATCAGTTATACTACGTAGCTGCAAAGCTGTATTGAGAAGGCTACTAGGGTCTTCAAATAATTCTGAAATGAGCTGCACAAAACTGCTCTATCAAAGCCTGCTCGGGAAGACAAGAGTTTTAAGGTGTCAGCAATAGAGTAGAACGCAGGATTAAAAACAAAAGCTATATGTAGCAAGCCGCTACTTAGTAGAAAAGAGGATACAATAATACTGCTTTACATACTTAAAAGCTATCATTAAGTACCTTGTTGAAAATTATAGTCTTCAAGTGATAAATAGTATTTTATGACATCAGCAATGTCAAACAATATTTACAGCTTCTGTAGAAGCGCTTTACTATTCGCATTGCTAAATTTGAGCAATTTCAAAAAATGGTCCAAGTGACTGTACACCAACCTATCAGCATTTTAAAACAATGATGTAATTAATGGAATTCGCATTCTTGAATAACGAGGTCCGAGTAACATTACCTTTCCATTCAGAAAATCACCATCATAGGTGTCACCAGTACTTTTTTTAAGCAAGCCCTTGCCACTATGTATACCGTTCTTAAAAGAACCTCTGCGAAGCAAAGAGATAAGAATGCTCACTAAACATTACAAATTGATATCATCATACTAGCATCAGCCCAACCAACCATTTAACCAATAAAGCAATATGAGAACAGATGGTAACAACTTGAGTCAGTCATTCATTCAAGCAAAGAAATTATCGATCAGTCAAGCACTACATCACTGGTCAAAACAAGTGACAAGTAATCTATCAAACTGCTTATTCACAAGATCAACTTTAATTAGTCATAGAACTAATCACTAAAGGATGGTAGTCAATTTTATTTTGTAAATCAACCTGATGCACATCAGTCTATAGTTGCCCACATACTATAATGAAATGAGAAGCTCCAGCCTCCCAGTGTTCATTTTCAACTTTTATTTAGGAAATTAGGACATATTATTGCTAAAATTTAGGTCTTTTTAGGAATATGGGTAACACTTCAAGGACTTTTAAGGATACCGTAAATGACTAAATTAGAGCTCAGGGCGCTTATTTAAAACAAACTTTTACTGGGGCGCTTATTCGACAGGGGCGATTAATTCAGCAGGGGCGTTTATTAATTTTTGCACATACGATGTAAGGGAGAAAATTTATTTCTAGTGTTCTCCAGTTCTTTTTCTGAAGAAGATTATAACGAAATATAAACTCAATGAAAAAATAAAGGGTCCTATAAAATGTCAATTTCCTCATCTTCGTGGTCTGAATCAACCATAAGGATTCAGGCCCTGTTATCGCAACATCGCTTTCCTCAATTTTAAAAGGGTCAACATCTTCTTTGCCAAGGATTGACAATTGGCTTTTAAAATATCTCTTCCAGCTTGGCAAGGCTGCTTTTCTTTAAAACAATGAATCAGATCGTCTTCTGACCCGTCCGTTGCTAGGTTTAAAGCACATGACTTGAAGGATGTTTTTAAGTATTTTGAAATATATGTTGGCGATAAAAAAATTTGTTGTTTTTGCTAAATTCAAATAAGCACCCCGTTTGATCATTTGTATTTAAATTAGCACCCTGTTTGCTTGGCGGGGCACTTATTCAGACTGGGGGCGGTTATTGTAAAAATTGTCTCTATCCCAGGGCGCTTATTCAGCAGGGGCGGTTATTTGGCAGGGGGCGCTAATTTCATCATTTACGGTATTTTCAAGTTAAAAATTTTCTCTAATATAGTGTGTAGTACATTCATGCTTGTGTGTTTCTCAATAATCGTCTGCATTGATTATCACATCAGATATCATAATCAGATGAATTCATGGCCAGGACCCAGAAATACTCTAGTTAGAAATACCCCATTACCACTATGGACAGAACTCGATATCCATTTAACCATAGAGCAGAAATGTTACTATGCGCGCATGATTGATCAAAGTTCCCACGCAAAAATGATTTTGAAGGCATCTTTCAACAATATTCATGTAGCTGAGGTGTCAATCACCTAGGCATACTGCGTATTTTTGTCATCCAGCTTTTGCATATTGTGACTGATCTTGACTAAACAGTACATTCAAGCTTTGGAACTCCCATTAAATATGGAGGAGGTTATCTTGACAGTAGGCTCTCAAATTTACCGATATTTTGTCCAAATTTCTCGGGTTGTTGCTACTGAAGATTGTACCACAAGCCATCAAGCTGAGAAAATACTTTTTGACGTTTTAGTACATTATCTTCCTTATATTTTACTTAATTTTACTTCATAGCTTTATGTACATTCTAGTAAGAATTTTGCGAATCATGTTTTCCAATGAAAACCTGCCTTTCCTTCGTGACTTATAATCACAAAGGTCATCCCCTATTTACTAAGAAACTCAAGAATCAGCTCCATTGCTTTTGTAACCAATTATCAAACTCATAGATAAGTATAACTAACAAAAATCAAAAGCTATATTGTTGAACTGACAATAGGCCTACAGGTCTGATTGGCAAAAGTGGTTTTTGAAGTTCATCAACATGCTAGAGTGAAGTAAAAGCAATAATACAGCATGATAATAATGGAATACTAAACAACAATGTCACTACAGCACGAAAAACCGGCACCATGATTTAGATATACTGAAAAGCTTTTTTTGTCTGACACTCGTCAGAGTATGAAGTTCAACAAGTAATAGAGACTATGCAGTACTCAAAGCTTTCATTTGAAGCTCATATAAAAGCAGCCATCTCCAAAGCAAGGAAAGGTATTGGCTTATTGAGAATGCTGTCAAAATACTTACCAAGAAATGCTCTATGTCAAGTCTTTAAGTCATAAGTGAGATCTCAATTTGATTATGGTGACGTTATTTATCATAACCCCAACAAAACAAATGACCTCTTTTGCATAAGTTACTTGCCATGCTGGGTGGAAAAACTTGAGTCAGTTCAATACACTACTGCTTTAGCTATCACTGGTGCTTGGCGGGGAACCTCTCGTGAAAAACTTTATAATGAGCTTGGATGGGAATCCCTTGATAGCCGAAGATGGTGTAGGCGTTTAACTTTACTTTACAAAATAACTAATAACCTTACACCTGATTACACAAGATACCCAATCCCACCTCTTCATCAGTCTGAATATTCACTTCGTAACCGGGATGTCATTGGACAACTAAGACCTAGAACGGAGAGGTTCAAATCCAGCTTCTATCCATTCAGTTTAACTGAATGGAACAAATTGGACCATTTAATTAAGGCCTCATCCACCATTTCAAATTTCAAAGCAAAACTGCTAGTCCTTATTCGCTCCACTGCAAAATCTGTCTATGGTATCCATGATCCAGTTGGCTTCTCTTACCTAACCCAATTAAGAGTTAGCTTAAGTAGACTAAATCTTCATAAGTTTAAACACAATTTCAGAGATGCAATAGATGCGATGTGTCCATCAAATGATGGCATTGAGAGTGAGGAACACTTTTTGCTGCTCTGCCCCTCTTTTGATACCCAGAGAAGAAGCCTTCTCGATAGAACTCTTCCTTTAATAAGACCTCTAGATATTGCTATTCCCTCACATGAGCTTCTAACGCAGATTTTGTTGTATGGATGTAAGGATTTACCTGCTGATTCTAATAGGGAGATATTACAGGGAACCATTTCTTTCATACGAGAAACAGGTCGCTTTAATTGAAACAATAACGACGCGAAGAAGGATTTCCCCCAAAATCGTTGGTCCATTTAGTACTATTGTATCTCAGCATTATTGTAAATCTGTATCCTCTGTTTTGTGCATGTAGTATGTTAAAAATCATTTTTTTTGTCAGGCTTGCATTCACACCAAGAGCGAATAATGTAGCAAGGTAACTAAATGGTAAAACGTTTTGAAGTGGCCGCTCTGGTGTGAAGCCACTACGTTTATCAAATTGTATAGTGATTTCGCGAATTCGCTCTTAGTGTGAATTGCGCCTTCTATGTAATGGCCACTGGGTATGACATTGATATTGCATCCAGTGGTATCGTTTTGCTCTTGTATTAGTAGTGTTGTATTGTATCAAGAAAGTGCATAGACAAAAAAAAAGAGTATGAAACGTCGGATAGCGACCGAAAGGTAAACCAACTAAGCTTTTCAGTATTTTTACATGATGGTGCCGCTTTTTCATGCTGTAGTGATGTTTTGCACTACCAACAGACTTTTCACTATTAAAACTATCTTGCAATTCCATAATGGTCACAAATGCTTCTTACAGTAAGGTAGGGCATTTTAAAAGGTTTGAGCATTGGCTATTTGAATTAAGACGAACGTATCAAAATAACAAGGAGCCTCAAAAGAATGGAAAAAATGTTTTTCTTCTCTTTAAGATATCTGCTTATAATAAGCAATATGCTTTCGATGATAAGGGCTTTACTGTCAAAGTAATGTCATTTCAAGTTAAACAACAAAATGGTTCACAAGTTTTCTAGATTATATGAAACACGTTAGAATTCTAGGAAAACATCTCTACTCTAATTACCATTTCCATGCCCTCAAGCCGTGCTCCCTTTAAGTCTTCTTTCTTGTCAAGTTGTCATGTTCAACAAGTAATGGAGGCTATGCAGTACTTAACTAATGATATGTCAGAGGGAAGTCGTGATTTATCCGCATGCTTTCCTAGAAATCTGACCTATCAAGACATGACCCATGTCGTGCAGATTAATCCCAAGGTTAATCTATCTTGCGACAGGGTGCAGTTTCTGCGATGATTCGAAAATTTTTTATCAAATATTTATCCAGAAAATCACTCTTCTTGCATTAAAAAGCCGTACATTCTATTAAAAATCAACCCATTGCAATACAATTTCATTTCAGATTCACAACAATTATAGTATGAAGAAGACAACATCGTAGTTCAAAAACAATAAGCACAGTTTTCACATCCTAGCCTTTTCCTTTGGTAATTGTGCTACGAATTTAAAATAGGATAATTCCTCAAATATTTTGTTAGTTGCTTTGTTGACATAACAGAATTAAGCTTATATTTTGATTGCTCAAGATTTCTGTTGGAATGATGTTGCTATGTTTTAAGAGAACTTTAATATGTTCACATTCATCACCTTTCTACGCTTCCTTTAATATCATCAATAATATCTTATGCCAGACTTAACATACTTAGAAAAATTCAGAAAATTTAGGGTTTCTTCTCCAATTTTACGAATAACTTAGGATTTTTGAGGCAAAAGGAAACATTTTTAGGACTTTAAGGATTCTAGGACCGACTGGGAGGCCTGCAAGCTACAATATCACAAATGCTGTTGCTCCAATGACTCCTCCAAACATCAATCGATTATACAGAATTTCAACAAAGCATTGACATTGTGAATACTCGTGAGTCATAATTGTCATCAGGCCTAATTTTAGAAATTGAAAAACAATGCAATAGATCAAAGCAAGCATTTACAGGATTTATTTAGCTCAAAACATTACTTACTCGTACACAGTCCCAGTACTGTCTGTCAAAACACCATTGCCATGAGCCTGCGATAGAAAAGTAAATCACGTGTAGTTTTGTATCATTATAGGTCTCATCACATAAGACAAAACACATCAACTTGTAGACACTATAAAAAATTGAAGAAGACGGACAAGAACACACAACAGGGCTTGGTGCACGTCTTAATAGCCTCAAGTGAAAGACAAATGCAAACTGTAAGGCTGCATTCACATTGCAAAATCTTTTACTGGTGTCTTAACAGAGTAGGGAACAGCACATGGAGCCGGCAAGTATCCTATTCAGAGTGGTAACTTGTTTCAAAGAGCACGGCTCCTGGAACGGTGAATAAACTTTCTCATTTTCTTTTCACTGAATAAGTTCAGAAATCATTTTGTGGACTTAGATCGTGTAGGACTTGTCGAAAACTCTCAAACCAACTGTTACAGAAGACCAAGCCGCGAGCAGATCATCATAACAGGACAATCTAACTAGCGGAAATGAAAATACCCGCCAAGGGTAAGGATGATAAGGAAACATGCACTGGGACACTAATACATGCTATAAAAAAGTTGTGTTCTTGCGTTACTAGCTGCCGCAGAAGAGTTTACTAGTAGATAAATTTTGTAAGCTGAAATGTTATTGTGAAAAAGCTAAGAAGTTACCGAAATACAAACCTGTATTACAAATACGATGTGCCTGGATGACCAAAGTATGTTTAGCTCAAGACTTAGCTCAAAAATACCTTTATTGCAATGCTTTTATATCAGCAGTTCCATGTCTATCGCGCGAGAAACTTATCTGTCAGCCTTCTAGAAATATTTTCTGGCATTAGTGAGCTCGCTACCACCCGGAGTGAAATGCGCAATATGAACAAGACAAGGGATCAGTATAATGGAAATTGGCTAACGCGTATAGTCGCCTGCAAAACACAGTGCAATGTGAACGCAGCCTTACATGTCTGCTGAAGTCGAATCTATTTAAAAAGGCATTAGAATAAGACAGATGGGGTGCTTTATAGATGGGCTAGTTATCTTAGGCTAAGGGACAGTCAATTATCCTGATGGCATAAACGATCTGCAAACAACCATTTAAAATGTGTTCTAACGGCAATGAATCGCATCATTGCATGAATAGCAACGGGTATTTGCATTTTAAAGTCAGCAATTTCTTTATTGAGGTAATAAAAGCTACTTTGTTAGTGGGAGTATCAAATATGCACAGCCTGGCTGCAGAGCTGAAAGAACTGTGCCATAAATGGCCGGCAATTCTCAAAGAGAGTGTTTTCTGGCCTCATCAATTAACATGAGTATCAAATTTCTGGTAAATCTGAACAATAAGCGATAATTGATTGCTGAACCCACGGAGAGTCAGGCAATCATTGACAAGAGAAAGCGTGTAAACTTGGCATGCTTTATAAATGGCATAGCATCGCAAAACAAATGGCATAGCATCGCAAAACAAAGCAGTATGCTAACTAACTGACCTATGTATACTAACTGAAAAACGACAAAAACCACTTTTCTTCAGCTCTCTATATTCAATATTAAAACTGAACAAACCAAGAAAAAAATTATCTGTCTCTCAAGGACTTTTTTAATCATTCTAATAGTGTCGCTAATATTGTCTCAAAACTGAACAGAGAAAAGAATCAACAACTAGTTAGCTCGGTTGACTAAGAAAGGGAAAAAAAGAAGAAGCTTGAGCCGAAAAAATTGTTTCAAATTAATAGACAGTAGCAGAAAAATATTTTCTAATCCTACTGTAAGAAATTTTCCTTGATTTTTGGTATTTTTAGGTAAATTAACGTTTTTTGTCCAACTGTCGGAATATCGAACTGTCCGAATATCGAACTGTCGGAACAGCAACCTGGCCCCGTTTGAAAGATGATCCATTGAAGGATGAAATTTTCAGTGGGAAGTTACTGTTGCTTGATTTACAAGGTTCTGGCTATGTACTATATGATCGAGAAATAGGTACCATACAGTTGCAATATGGGGAAACTGAAAGAGACATTTCTTTGAAATTAACACCTCAAATGTTGACATTTCAAAGTTCCTCCAGGACCATATATATAATGATGTCTGCAGCATGATGAATTTGAGAAATGATGACACTGAAGGTCACTTGACATATAATTCACCAAATACACAGCAAAATATAGTACACCTCAACATTTCTGATGTTTGCTATGAATTTAACTTGTTCCAAGCCAACGAAATACACCTTCGGACTGTTTTATGTTTCAGAAACGACTCTCTATTATGTTTAGGAAAACACCATTCTTTGACTCTTCAAGTAATTTTATGTTCATATAGTAAAACAATAGAACTATTAAAACGTATGTTCTTTTGTTTGTCTTTTTTAACTTTGTTGTGATGGAATTATTTGTTTGGGGAAACAATATGCATCTTCTACAAGTTTTGAATCAACAACTCCTAAACCTGGAATGTGTTGCCTACACTGCCTTACAAATGCATAATCAATACAATTGAATGGCGTTTCTAATGCCCCTAACACCTTTCCGGTCTCAATCAAATTAGCAGTAATTATATGCAGTCCTTGGCTAGTAGCACCATAGCTTTCTGGAATGAGAACATGTGATGTGGACCATCTGTTGGCAGCAGCCAGTCTTTCTGCTCTCTTACTCGGCCCGGTACTCCACTAAAATAGAACATTAACGTTCAGTTGTTGGTTTATAAACATAATATACCATCTTTCGGTCTGGCTTGTCATGTGAGTCATATTCCTTATTGCTTGAAAGCTCTGATAGTTGCTGCTTGAAGTACTTCTCAAGTCTTTCATGGAGGCCACACCACCATCATTCTATTTTGCTAGTAGTCAAACGACCAAAAACAATTGAGTTCAATGTGTCTTCCAGGTCACCCATAGTATTTCGTAGGAAAACATGGCTAGATGTAATTTTACCAGTTTCAGTGCCTCTGTCTATTCGCAAAGTTTCGGTCAGAATATTTGCTGCCAATGACCAGTGTGTCAGAATAAAAATGACTCAAAAAAGAAATAAGATCTTCCTAGAAAAGGTGTCTAAAGAACCATACACAGCAAGAGGGAAAGTCCAGTTTTGATATCCACAGACCTTGTCATGTCCAACTAAGGACACAAGTGAAAGTGAACCGCCCGATTCAAATGGCTTCTTCTGGTGTTTAAGTTATTTCTGCAAATTTCTGGCATCAAGCCCATCTGGATCTAAATCAGCATTCATATTACGAACTAAATGCATTGAAACCCTGATGCTATGCTGAGTTTGGAGCTTATGGTGGATCGCACCGTAAATATGCACCTTTCCTGGTCCTTCGAGTTCCCTTTGAATGGCTACAGAAACTTGCTGCAGTGATGTCCTGTGATGAATGTAATAGATGCCAAAATATCCAAGACGTCTGTCTAGGGTGGGCAGGCTCCAACAACAGCTTGCATAGTCTCTTTCGAAATATCTAAAATCTCTGATCTCTTAAGATTCTGATTGACATACAATCAATGTCAAAAGTCTTGGAACACTTACTGTATTTTTTGACCTGGATGGTGAGAATTCCCCTCTCCCCTTAAAAACAATGCTGATTTATACAGGTTTTATACACAGTAAGTAAGTCAAATTGCTTTCACACAACTGTCAGCTAACCCAACCGTCAATTCATCGTTGTTCTGGGGGGTAGGGGGGCGTAATCCGTTGTGCTTCACCGGAATCTCATAATTGTCAGATAAAATGCTGCAGTCAAAGGGTGTTCCAAGGACTTTTGGCAGTGATTGTATGTCTGTAAGTCACACTTGAGCTCCATATCTACTGCCCAATGAAAACTGTAATTGAAAACAATTTACACCTAAATATGGTCCTTACACTTGATTTAAAAAATGAAAACAGAGATGAAATTGAAATTGAAATTGTATTTCAAAATGAAATCGCGAGTTGACATTGAATTGTGAAATGCAACGAAATGTTGAATTTAAGTTGGAAAATGAAAAATGCATCCAAACATTTGTTTTGAAAACATATGATAGTGCTGGGCCACCATACATCTGCACTACTATATATGCACACTAAATCTATCTATGAATAATTTCCACTCTTTCTATTCTACCAACGACTACCATATGCCAATGTCACAAGCGAAGATGGCACATAGCTTCATGTTCAAGAACTGTGGTATAGTTCCTAGCGTTGCAAAGAAACCTGTATCAGTTAAAAAGAAAAGATAATAAAGGAGCTTCACCCCCTTCAATTAGCGTACATGCTTGTTTATAAGGAACCTAGCTTAAGGCCCTGGTCCAAAAGTTCCTTTTGTTTAAACCTCCAATAATCAAATTGTAGAAGCAAAAGCTACTTGGCAGTTCCTTCATTTTCACTGCACATTTAGTGCCCTAGAAATGGTACAGACACAAGCAAAGCATTGAGATTCTAAATTTTGCCTATAATTCTAAGTGTAGCATAACACCAAAAACACAAAGAAAGTTAATGAAACATTTAACACACGCATAGTAACCACTGTGCGGATTTTGGCTGCAAATGAATGACCTGACTTCCTAATTCTTGTTTGTTTGCTATTATAAACATTTTTCAAATTGAAAAGTTCCTTAGGGAATGTTCTTTTAGTGGTGTAAGTTCTTTAGATATTTTGGCATTCTACATATAGGTTCCTTATAGCGTGGTTCCTAATAAAATAGCGTGCATCTCCTTTCCCTTCAATATAGTAAGAAAGGTCAGATTCTTACCCTGTGGATACACCTAAAAAGGAACACGTAAATATGGCTCATTCACCAAAGGACAACATGCTGATATCTTGTCTAATAGATTATATTCCGCATTTTCAGTGACTTCACTGCTCAGCAGCTCGTCAAATAGATTATATCAAAGTAAAGGAAAATATACAGTAGCATGAGTGATCAACATTGGTACAAAACTCCCATTTGATTTGATGAAGAACTCTTCCGATCAAATTCACATTTTCATCCAAGAAAGGTAAGGTTACTGCATTTCATTTGCTATAGTCAACTTTAAAACCACCCCTGAGTCCAGTAGTTATTTAATGGTTTAAATTCTAGCATCCACAAACTTCTCCTAATCATCTTTGCAGTTCATAATTCATGTTCAAATTTGCATAAAATTGTTTGAACCTATACATGTATCAACTTCATGAGCTGTTTGCTCCTGGAGCACTTATTCCCTCTCTTAAGCTCCTAAACTACACAAAACTAGAATAATTTGCAAACCGAATTGGCAAATTTTTTTATACTTTTATTTGAGCTGCCCTTCATGGACCCAAACAGGAATTGGCAAATTCTATTTATTTGCAAATAGAGTTTTAATCTGCAGTTTGACACCCCTTGCATCTCGACATAGGAGCAGGCCAGGCCAACAATCGAGCTCGTTATCTTCATATGGTTGACAATGGAAAAAGGAAGCAGGGAGATGGAAATTAGCCCAGCTTTGCTACGATATGGTGAGAGGAGCTTGGGAGCTTCTATTAACAAAACGTTAACAGAGAGGAAAGGAAGGCCCCAAAAACGGCAAATTTAGCGTTAATGACGATAGGGCTTACAATCAAACAGCGACTTTAAAGGACAATGCATCAAATCACATATCATATTGCGCATGGGTTATATTACACATTACACTCTTCAAATACTTTTGCTGAATCCGAGCTTGCTATATTTCAATACTTAATACAAACAATGGTGGAAAAGTTTATTTATTAACAGCTGTAGAAGGTTTATTTAATGAAAGACTACCGATTGCTCGCTAGACGTCGGATTGCTTTCCCTAGTTACCCACTGCACCAAACAAAATGAAGTTGCTAATTAGTCTTTGCAAATTCATTTTGACTAGCAAAATGGGAAACTGGGGGAAGGAAACCCACACCTAGAGGAGAGAGCTATCAGTAATAGTTAGTCTCAAGTCTATCAATAGGGTATAGTTTGAAATATCACTATAACTGCTCAAAATATCTTGTGGAACTATGAATAGAGGTAATTTCCCGATCCCCTCATACCAGTAAATTTTATCAAGCAAGGAATGCAACCGTTCAGAATTGTCATGGCCGAAAAAACACTGAAATCTGTGAAGCTCTGGTAAATAAAAACAGAAAAGTTCCAACAAAGCTGCTCAATATTCCATGGAAAATCAGTGCAATGAACTCAGCCCTTCTGGATATCATTCTGTAATCTGTTCAACTCAAGTAGGAGACTGGGGAGACATTCCTAGCAAATTATGCAGAAAATCCACGCAACAATATTAATACAAATTCAGCTATGATACAACCAACCTTCAATTCATCCAAGACATCGATTCAATTGAAAACTAACTTGGGAACCCCCTCGACATCATATGATATTATGAGTAACTTGACGTCAAGACCACATATAATCCCAGAAATACCAGCGAAATTTAGCATGGATACTGCACGATTCGCGAATCTCGTAGAACAAAAAAATAGTACAGTCATAGAACTTTGGTACAAGTCAACTTCCTAACTCATCCAGAAAAGTACAAGGCAGTGATATGACTGGATATCAACCAATTTAAACATAATCAACAGTCATTCCTCAGCATAAACACAGCACAAATATGGAAATAACACAGTAGGTTTGAAAACGGTAATAAACTCAACCTCAAATCACCCGCAAAACACAGATACAATTCTCACTGTAGCATAGGTTTGATTAATAGACAATTAGAGCTACTACCTAATGATTCGAAAAAGCAATCTAAAAACATAACGAGATTTCAGCAGCATTACCTTTCCATTCACAATTTCACCATCATATATGTCATCATCATTGGACTTAAAGACGCCCTTACCAGTAACTTTACCATTTTCAAAAGACGCTCTAGAAAATATAGACAGAAGAATTATGACCTAGTTTCAAATTGTTCAATGCACCAAAATGCACTGAAAGAGATATATCTAAGCACACGTTAAATGTGTTCTCAACGGTCCCAAATAGATAATACGGTAGATTTTATTACATAAAAATGTCAATAACTTCACATTTACTTAAATTTGACCAGTTTGACTGAATAATACTTTCCATGTACACTACGTTCACTTTTGATATTATCCTTAAAGGAGGATGAGCAGCGGTATATTAGCCCACTATTTAAAATTGTTGTCTCGTCTTCTCAGTTGCATCTGCTATATGAAGACCTAATATAAAGAAGATTTGCAAATTATCGGTGATGTGCAAGCAGAGAAAGAGTGTCAAAAATGTCATGATCAACAGGAATGCATTAAAAAGTGGGCTTGCTGTGCATCCAAATTTGGACTCAAGCGTCCCTTGCTTATTGGACAAGTCATTGATCTCCTTCATATTTCTTGCACCCATTGTCACAGCATTACCACTTTCAGATCAAGCCATGTCTTCTGTTCATAGGAAACGTGAACGACATGCAAGTGTAGGTCTCTGTCTCTCCTACTCCAATTACAACTTACAAGGATTTCCAGTCAGCACCTATAAACCATCCATTCTCATAGCTTATATGATGAACTGTGATAGTCTTCAATGCATTGACATCAGCCTTGTCGCCCTTAAATCATAAGAATGGGGCAGTTTGTGAAGAAATATTTGACCACACCCTTAATGAATCCAGCTGTTCTTGACCACACCCTCTTCATAGCTGCAAGTCCTTAGGTGAATATGAATACTACTGGCTAGCACTGTTTGAAAAAGTGGTATACCAATCTTAAAATCGTAGAGGTCAGTTAATTACTAAATATTTGGATAGGTAGGAAATAAGTAATACAGACATACTGCGAAAAAGATGTTATAACTGAGAGTGCTCCTTTTATAGTCATGTCATGTCATGCGATATCTTTACAGGTGGACTGAGCCCCCCTAAAATATCCAAAAATGCAATTTTAAGAAGGGGGACTGAGCCCCACTGAGCCCCCCTCCACGACACGCCTGATTGACATCTTTCACAATATTTTACAGTTCTGGTTTCAAGTCCTCATGCTTTTCTGTTCTTCTTAAAATTGCAACCAATTGACTGCTTTCTGACGGCATACCTGCAACCATTTCATCAAATTCACAATGACATCAACTATAGTGAATTCTATTATGAATATTTGCATTTTCTTCCCAAAATCAGTTCCATCCCCTGCCAATTCAACCAATATTCTTCTTGTGTTGTCACAGAAAGATTAGGACTTCTGTTGAATCATGAGTACTTGAATTCTCAATAGAAATCTACCAGTAATTCTCTGATGATCATCATTACCACTTACAGCAGAGCATAATTTCCACTACTCATTCAATTCAGTCATGTGACAAATACGTTATTCGATTGATTTAGTTCTTAGATCACAAACATTTAGAAAAGACATAATGATCGATGTTGCAATGTTGTCGTTATGTTACCAAGGCAATTAATCCCCTAGGAATAGCAGACCACGAAATATTTACACTATTTTGACATGATCTACTACTTTATTATATTAGATAAGAACGTACAAATACAGTGTACAAACTCAGTAGTTCACTATAGCACGAAAAAGCGGGAACATTGCTTTAAACTCAGTAGTAGTTACGTTGGTTGGGATAGGAGTCAAAGACAGACTGAAGTTGCAGTCTTACTAAGAAGGATGATCATTAAACGCCATAAAATTGCAACGTGAGCCCTGTGAAGAACTCGAAGAGAGATTACAACTGCTTCTCAACATATATACATAACGAGTAAAATAAACGGTACAGGTAACACTAAATAGCAAGATATATCTGACGTCTATGAGCGATTAATGTGAACTGAATAAAATATCGGAAGTAAAGATTATAATATATGACGGAGTCTGGTACCAGGAATCTGGTACGAGTGTTAAATGTCACATGTCTTTGTGAGTAACAATTGACAAGTCCTTTGGTGTCTCTGAGAACCGTGGTATACAACAGGGTCAAAGCAAGACGGGTATCAGACATTTCTCCACACTAAAAGAGGCAACCCTGCCAGGACTGATATTGTGAGTATGAGGAAACACATCTCCAATCGTGTCCCTGTTCATATAGAACAGATCAAAAGCAGTTTACAGCACAACGTTGTGAATTGGAAACAGTGAAAAGCCTTCAGCGCTACTACAGTCATCAAGTGAGGTATTGTTCCCGAAATACAAGACTGACAGCAGTATTGAATCTGTTTACCAAAGGATTGAAGCATCACTAAATACACCCGATGAGGGGACATTGGATAAAGGGACTACTGCAAAAATTGGCAACTATCGATGGCTACAGAACAGAAATTCGAGAAGATATTCGCTTTTGAAGAAATCAAGCTTGAAGAAGCACAAATGTTATTCACATCAAAAGATGCTGAAAACCTGAAAATAGCGAACAACAAAATCTGTGAATCAATTGCAAGGCTAGAGTCATCCAAGGACAAGGCAACAAACGACCTTATTGACAGTGATGTGTCCTTGGATGACGGGAAGAAGTGGAGTGAGATGCAGCGCAGGCGTATCAACAATTTCAGGAACGAAAGAGAGAAATACAAAGAACTAATGAACAAACTCGACAAGGAAGTGCATAAAAGCAAAAATAGAGGATCAGCGTCGACTAATTCGACAGCAAACAAAGTGGAAGCTTGGGCAACATCAAAAGCTACAATCAATGCCAAAAGTCTTGGAACACTTACGGCATTTTTTGACCTTGCTGGTGAGCGTTCCCCTCTCCCCTTTAAAACAATGTTGATTTAGACAGGTTTTATACGCAATAAATAAGTCGAATTGCTTTCACACAACTGTCAGCTAACCCAACCGTCAATTCAACATTGTTCTGGGGGGTAGGGGGGCGTAGTCCGTTGTGCTTCACCGGAATCTCATAATTGTCATATAAAACGCTGTATTCATAGGGTGTTCCAAGGACTTTTGGCAGTGATTATCTGAGACAGATACTGCCCATGCACTAGTATGACAATAAAATATATATGTATCATAGGGTTTTCCATGGTCCTGATTCCAATGAAAATATTTTCAAATCGATATCTCTGATGGTTTTGTCAGGAGGCAAGGTGGGATACCCAAAAAAGTAGTATTTTCACTCTGCGAGAAAAACAATTTGTCTTGCAAAAGAACATAAGGTTCTACGTCATATTTTCTGGCATGGATTGAAAAGGAGGTTGTATGCTATGAAAACAGAACACTGACGTAAGACGTAGTATTTAGAGTATTGAATGATATCAACTAGAAAGGTCGAAATAGAAGGGTCTACGTTAAGTAATCCTAGCGAAGCGATAGGATCTAGAGATGTGAGGAAAGCTTACTTGATAACCTACAGCAATGCTAATACTGAATTGTACGATAGGGAGAAATTTGCAACTATCATCACTACAGCTTTTGAAGCGTGCATTAGAGGATCTACGGTTACGCAATGGGCATGCTGTCTGGAACAGCATAAGAATGGTAGATATCATTTCCACATGTGTGTTCTCTTAAACAAATTGCAACGCTGGTTGAAGGTAAAAAATTATGTAAAAGATAAATACGGCATTGTCCTCCACTTTTCTGGCCATGGTGGTTACCAAACAGCGTTCAGTTATGTCAAAAAAGATGATAAGGAGTATATAACTAGCAATAATCACCCTGTGAATGTCCCATCTCCAAAAACAAAGAGTGCTACTACCAGACGCACTTCTCGTCAACTGAAAAAGTCAAAAGTCAAGCGACTATCTAATCTTGATGTTAGCAATATTGTGCTAAAGCACAAACTTCGCTCAAGAATAGATCTATTGGCATTTGCAAAATGTAGATTTGACGCGGGTGATAAACGACTATACGAGTTCGTATTGAACAGGGGTGACAAAAAGTTGAATGACCTGATTCATCTAGTGTGGGAGATGGAGACCAAAGAATAACAAGAGCGAAGTAAACTCACAAGATTAGATATTTTAAGGCAGCAGGTCAATATCCAGTGCATTTGCAATGGTCAATGGCTGGATTGTGCACTTGACATTCTAGACAGAAATGCCATCGATAGGGTGGTATTTGCTGATGCTATTGTCACATTGCTAGTTTTAGGCCGTGGCAAGGGTTGGAATGTGTATATCACTGGTCCTGCAAACTGTGGGAAAACATTTATACTTGATCCACTGAGAGTAATATTTAATACATTCCTGTCTCCTGCAACTTGCTCGTATGCATGGCTGGGGGTTGAAGACAAGGAAGTCATTTTTCTGAATGATTTCAGGTGGTCACCCCTCATACTTCCGTGGAGCGATATGCTACTGCTATTGGAAGGCCATGTCGTCCACTTTGCAGCACCAAAAACGAGCTACAGCAAAGACATCGAATTTTCCAGTGACACACCAATTTTTGCCACAGCAAAGGCACCAATCTCCTTCATAAAAGGTTCCTTTATAGACGATCGTGAAACTGAAATGATGCAGGTACGATGGCACTTCTTTTATTTTAAATATCAGTTCCAGCCACAGGAGCAAAAAACTGTCCCACCATGTGGTCATTGTTTTGCAAAGATGTTGTTGCAATAATGGACATAGGCACGTCACTTTGTAAACAATATTGTTCCTGCGTAGCGTTGACAAACTGCAGTGTCATTGTAATCGTAATGGTAGCGAAAGTGCAATTTGCCCACGGTTTACCATTTCTATTTTCCCTTCTATCCTTTACTGGTATTAGGTACCCAAGAGTAAATAATGTTAAAAGTGGTACATCGATAAGTACCTTCATGAGATGACAGTAAATACATGTCTATTATTTGTATCTTAGTGAAATTGATGAAATAGCCACGGTTTACCATTTTACGCAGATAAACATGAATAGGATCGAAGTCAGATTTCAAAAAATGGTAAACCGTGCAGTTTTTCTCGTTTTTCTCAGAAACTCTACAGCAGACTTATTCAAAACTATAGACAACAGTAGTTTGTGTTCATGTACCACTTTTTCCAAGCTTGTAGCAATATTGAAGAATTCCTTCCTATTTTAGAAGGAAAAATACAATGGTAAACCGTGATGGTAAACCGTTGGAAAATACCATCTGATATGCAATCCAATTCAATGGGGGTTTTAAATACATTGAGTTTCATGCTTAAAAGGTGTAAAGCCGCAGTTTCTGTTATGAAAAAGTTTAGCATCGGGTGGTTTAAGCCCATATGAGAGTAACCTTTTTAATTCTCTCATAATTCCATCGTCTCCTTTCATGAGTCAAAGAGCGACTGGTATTCATTCAGGACACCTTGAAGGAATAAAGACAAGGAACAATTCGCTGTAATATTGCATAATTAATTGCTGAAATATTCATCGACAAGCTATATCATTATTGCAAATAATTTCAATGAACTCAATATTTAGTTCTATATCGACCAGACTTCGCAATTCTCTGTAGGCGAAGGGTCATTGTCTCTATAGTGCGGTCAATAACAGACCCATCATACTGGAGAAGTGTACTCAAGACCCTTCGTTTAAATGATTCAAAGTCCTCCCTGATAATTTTTCGCTTTAGTGCATCTTCCCTAAGACTACGCTTAATATTATGAAAGATATTTTCTATAGGATTTACGTCTGGTGATCTAGCTGGTATTTCTACAAGTTCAGCACCTATTTCCTGCAATGCATCTGTCGCTACCATACTTCTTTGGCTTGGATCGTTATCCATAACTAGAAGCAATTTCTCCTTGCCTTTTAGCACTGCACAATCCATTAAGACCTTCTGTAGAGTTGCTTGCACGAACTTGGCAAACCAAGGTCCGTTCATCTTCTCATATTCTTCTGCAAGAACCACTCCTGTTGAATGTGAGATGCCCACCAAAAGATGCAACGAACGTTCCCCTGGTAGATTTTTCGATCCCTTACTCGTGTATTTCAGTCCTTCATTGCTTTTCCTCCAGACTTTTCCATTAGCACATAACGCATCTTCGTATGGCTTGTGATTGTGCCTAAAAGAGACACCGTCCAAATACAGAAGAACGTCGTCTGTCCAAAAGTGTGTATCATAGTTTTTTAGAGCTGTTTTTGCGTACCGCACTCTGCGTTGCCTGTCATTTGGTGAGAGTATACCTTTCTTTCTGGATCTCAAAAAGTGGTACCCAGCATCATTTAACGTACGTATAAGAGTTCTATACCTGATGCTTGTGATTTCACAATCTTTTGCGACGTCCTCGACTCTGACGTTCGGGTTCTCATCTCTCATTTTGCGGAATGTTCGAATAAACCTGGCCTTGACTTTCTTGGTCATCAATGGTGGTCGACCAGTTCTCTTCTTAGTAAGTTGGCTAGAAAAGCCCTCCCGACATATCCTCACGGCACTTGATGGTGAGATACCACAGCGTCGAGCAATCTCCCTGTACGACACAGACGACTCTCGTCTAAGGTAGCAGATATATGCTCTAAGTTTCGTATTAATTCTTGCTTGAAATACCATTTTGTCTCAGCTATTCTCACGTGTGGCGTAGATGAGTATTAAATATATGAAATCTTGCCTTAGATTCCCCTATTTGCCACTTAAATCGTTTCAATTGACCATATTGGACGGACAGGAAATTAGTCGTTTTGAATAGAAACTGTATGCCATATGAGCAACATTTGTCATGTATTCAAGAGTTTCCTGCTACTAATATTTGTTTACTACGTATTAATCACTTGTTTTTATTGCACGAATGCTCGATACTGACAAGAACTGAGACAAAGAAAGACATTTATTTGTGACTACGAAACAACTGCAACTATTAGAATAATAACAGCTAAATTATCAACTCATGATGCAGAATACTATGAACCCCCTTTAATTCTGGATTTTCCCCCCAATTAATGTAATTTTAGATGGCACCACTGAACTCAGCGTTATGGAAAACCCCTACCCCCTACCAACTATTACCCGTACATCTTACTGTTTTACAGATTTCCCTCAGACAATCAATGCCAAAAGTCTTGGAACACTTACGGCATTTTTTGACCTTGCTGGTGAGCGTTCCCCTCTCCCCTTTAAAACAATGTTGATTTATACGCAATAAATAAGTCGACTTGCTTTCACACAACTGTCAGCTAACCCAACCGTCAATTCAACATTGTTCTGGGGGGTAGGGGGGCGTAGTCCGTTGTGCTTCACCGGAATCTCATAATTGTCATATAAAACGCTGTATTCATAGGGTGTTCCAAGGACTTTTGGCAGTGATTGTAGACAGAATCGAAGATGAGTGGTTACAGTGCAAAGCGGCACTCAACAGTGACACTTAAACAACAGATAACCATAACCAGACATCTGAAATAAGCCAAAATGTCCAGCCCAGTGTGAAACTACAAAAGTATACGATAATGCCATCTCTGGAGATTACAATGGAAGTGGATGGTTCTACAATATCAGAAATTAGCAAGTTCGATTATTTATTTTAACTGGTGAAAGGAAAACTGAGAGATAACATATTGGGTCTGCCACACAGTTGGTGGCCATAAAGAAGTTAAACGAATACTAGTTCAAAATTAAGGGAAAGACAGTAAAGTTCACAAAGCACCTTTCGAAATGCATCTTTTGAGTGGAATTTGCTTGATGATGACACAAAAAACTCGACGTCAATTTCTGAGTCAAACGTAAATTACTTGCTTTGACAAGACCCAAAAAGAATTCAGTTTACAGTATAAATGATATTGTCGGTGTCAGACACTTGTCAAAATTGCGACTAAATTTCAGTGGACTAAATGAGCACAGACTCAGACATAACTTCGACTGTCTAGATCCTGTCTGCCTGTGTGGTATTGCTAATGAAGATAGTGAACATTTCCTCCTGCACTGCCCCCTTTTTGAAGAAGCTCGAAGAGATCTCCTTGTCAGCTTATCCGATAAATCTGGATTGGATATAGCAGGACTGGACCCACAATCCCTAACCCATTTAATGCTGTTTGAAAATCCAGATCTGACCCTAATAGCCAACAGAATGATAATGGAGGCAACGATTAATTATATCAAGGCAACAAAGAGGCTCAACTGAAGAGCGTTTCATAAGTAAGCAGCATCCCGTTCCCAAAATCTTCTTTGTGTACCTTAGTTCTTTTTGTAGATAACTTCTGCCTCGCATTTGGTGTTAGGTAACATATCTGATAATTGTTTAATTACATCTTTCCGTGCAGGTCAATACCTAGCACCAAAAATTTATAACATCTTCCATATCCGCTGATATTATTTCCTGACATCAAAACAGAGACAGACATTAAAAAAAATATTTTATTCTTTTTTCTTTCTTTTTTCTTTTTCCTTTTCTCCATAATTTGTTTGTTTGTTTGTTTTCCTCATAAATTTCAAATTATGAATTGTAAGTGTCTTTCATGCTGGGAACTACGATGACCTAGTATCCATTCTCGCCATGATCGCCACAGTAGTTGTATTTTTGTCTTTTGTATTTTAATTGTTTATAAAAAAAAGGTCACAAAGCACTTATCAAAGATTTGGAAAGTATACAGTCAGTTACAAGTGTTCACAAATTCGAGCAAGTACATGACTTTTACAACAAACTGTAATGAATAGTGAGAATTTTAGCAATGATGAAGAAGCTAGCAACTGCACAAAGCACCGTCTACACATTGATGGACAAATTGGGGTCTGTAAGAGAGGTTATTGTGGAGAAAGATGACAACTGGGAAGAATGGGGATTAGGGGAGTTAGTGGAGCATAACGCCAGCTAGATATGGATGTAGAGATCAGGACAAACTGCTATTCAACATAAAGCAAGGGAAATTGATGTGCATCTCCTGTGATTCAACCGATCATACAAGTACAAAATGTACCAGGGTGCCTGACGTGGCTAGTCAAAGAGAAATTTTGAAATGTAAAAAGGCCGGTTTTACTTGGGCCACCCTGGGACATCAAGTTTCCAGTTGCCGTACTTATGGCTGCCACAGATGCGGTCAAAAACATCACACAACCATCTGCACTCTTCTACAGCAATCATATACAGGTGCAATGGGTAGCAGTTTTCTGCAAAAAGGGATGAGCGGCACACACCTTGCAGTCTGCGCTATACATTCAACATTGTACACCTATGTCAATGGAGAGAAAGTCGGAATTATGATCGACACAGGAGCAAGTAGCTCGTACATATGCAGTGACATGATAGCACTACTTGGTTTGAAACATTGGAAATTAAATGCATTAGCGCTGAAAAAAGATGTTGTGACATTCCTGCCCAAATTATGCATCGACCAGATCAAGAAGAACAAACCCAGAATGCGACAATTGGTGTTCTGCGAAGAAGGCATTACGTCACATCTTGTCTGTCCACATTATGCTTGGTGCAACAGATTATCAGAGGATTAGGACAGGAGAACCGTCAGTGATAGGTACCTACCCTGACAGAGATCCAGGTGCAGAATTTACAACATTCGGCTGGACACTCATTGCTGTGAATCCCTGTGGCACAGTAGGTGAAGATAAAGTCAAACAGTTCTTTCTCCAGAATGGACAAGAAGAGTTCGAGAAGCTTTGCTCTTTAGATGTTCTTGGAGTTACAGATCCAATTGACAGTACACAATTTGTGCACTCTGATTTGAAGGCTCAAATATCACATTATGATGAAAGTTACTATGACACTCGACTGCCTTGGAAAACAAGTCAAGTTGCGCTACCAGACAACAAAGCTCTATCAACTAGGCGACTATATAGCATCACACAACTTCTTGAGAAAATTGGTAAACTGAAGGAGTATGATGCCATCATGCTAGAACAGATCAGTCACGGGATATTGGAAGCAGTACAGCAACGACCTACAAATGAAGCAGCCATTATGTACCACACCAACTAGTGATAAGGGAAGAAGCAGAGTCAACAAAACTGCAGATTGTGTTTGATTGCTCAGCCAAATCGAATCTTGCAGCATTTTCACTGAACGACTGTCTACAGACTGGCCCAGCCCTACAAACCATTGCTATTTGACATTATGCTTCGCAACAGATCTTGAAGGTATTGTGTGACAGGTGACATGAAGAAGGCATTCCTTCGGATACAAATACATGACACTGACAGAGATGTTCAGAGGATCCTGTGGTACAACAATCTCACAGATCATCAAATTCAAGAGTACAGATTCACAAGGGTGATTTGCGGTGCATTCCCAAGCCCGTATATCCTTGGTGCAACACTTCAAAAGCATTTAGAGAATGTTGAGACACACCCTGAGACAGTTCAAGCCTTATTAGAATATACATATGTCGACAACATTCAAGGGGGAGGCAATTCAAAAGAAGATGTGCTGAAATTCAAAATAGAGTCATCGCAAATTTTAGGTTCTGCTGGGTTTCAGCTACACATATAGCATATCAACATACCAGATGCTCACTCACATTGTGACAATGAAATCGATGAAACATGCGAAATAAATTATTGGTAGAGGACACAATTCAACAGCAAAAATATTGGAATTGGCATGGAACAAAGCCAGTGATGAAATACAGGTCAGTTCTGATAGCTGTCAACATTTTACCAGTCCCATTACAAAGCGAAAAATGATTTCTGCAATTAACAGCGTGTATGATGTGCTTGGTTGGGCTGTACAGGTGATAATTACTGCAAAGATAATTTTTGGAGGTCTCTCTTCATAAAAAACAATGGGATGAGTAGCTACCAAGTGAAATTGAAAAGGAATGGTTGCCATGTATTACGTATTTGAAGAAGATGAGTGAAATTTCCATTCCTCAAAGTTTTACTACTACTAGAAACAGTACATTCAATCCACATCGCTTCTCAGATGCTAGCAACCTTGCTGCATGTGTATCTATCTATGTGGTGGAGTATAGTGAGAAACAATCCGTGAACCAAACACTACTTGAGGCAGTCAATAGTGGCTCCAAAGAATTCCACGATCCTTCGTCTAGAACTTGTTGCTTCACTTATGCTTGCCAAGCTGCTACATAACGTCCTTCATGCTTTACACTCCTACAACTTTGAATCTGTTAATTGCTGGACTGATAGCCACACAATGCTTTACAGGTTGGTGAATCGAGGCACATGGTCAGCTTTTGTTAGAAACATTCTCAAGACGATTGGTTAACTGGGAGATTTTCAATGGAAGTACGTTCAAAAATCAGATAATCAAAGTGATATAGGCACCAGAGGAGCCGTTCCAAGCAAACTGGATCTTTCTGGTTCGAGGGATCACAGTGGCTGAATTACAATAATGCATGGCCAGAGCAACCAGATATTTTGCCAAGTGAAGAGACTACAACGGAAATGATCAAACAAACCAAAGTTATGGCTTGCATAGAAAACAGCATAACAGATCATATGCTCAAGCAGTACACACTGACGCAATTACTAATAGTAACGACCTTTCTACGACATTTCTGTGCAAATGCAAAGGGTGCAGGCTACAAGGGACCATTGACAACGGATGAAATACAAAATGCCGAAAAGCTTTGGGTGCATAAAGTGCAGGTTGACCTTGAAGAAAACATTTCACTGCCACTTCAATTTGACAACACTGGGATATGGAGAGTCAACACAAGAATACAGGGTTACAAGCCAATATATATACCAAGAGCAACTGGCCTCGACATTTTTCTTGTTTGGCATTCCCATGAGCAAATCAGTCTTGGGGGAGTCTCATCGACAATGGGAAAGGTACGTGAAAGGTGTTGGATCCCAAAACTAAGAATGACTGTGAAGTCAGTAGGATACAGGTGCTACACATGCAAGAAATACAGCGCAAAACGATTAGCAGCTCCACCCACTGCAGCTTTACCAGAATTTTGAACAACATTGACAGAACAATTTGCCGTCGCAGCAGTAGACTTTGCCAGGCCACATCTTTATCGCAGCAAACAAAAAACTACAGAGAGAGCGTACGTCATCCAATACACATGCGCGTCAATAAGACCAGTGCATTTGAAGTTAGTCACAAGCATGTTCAATTGGTTCAATAAACGATACCTTCCGTTGTTGACTATGTCACCTATTGCTTTGAAATCAGTCATCTCTCAACTGCAGAAAGTCTAACAGTTATTCAACATAAGAAGACAATCTTTGCCAAATACGGTACAAACTAAAACTTTTTTTCAATAATTTTTTTCGATTCTTGCTTGTGCGTCATGTGATTTATAAACTTTGCCTGGCTTCTCAAGCATTCTCTACAATTCTGCCTGCATAACATTCCTTTTGTATTGAGTCAGAGCTTATATAAACAGGAAATAGTGTTGAAGAGCTACCAAATGAGATCGAAGAAGAGATAGGTGGTTTTTCAATTGATGAGGTATCACCTAACCAGAAGTTGTCACAGCTAGCAGGTGTGTAACTGCTTTAAATACCAACAGAAAGCTGTTAGCCACTAGCAATGCTTTCAGTATTTCGATGAACTCTTTGTGCAGAGCAGATAAAGCTCTTCCATTTCCACCTCCCCTTCACAGATCTACAGCCCTGGAAAAACCTGCTTTAATTCTTTTAACCTTGGGTACTATCCTGTCTTTCCCAACAGTATATCAGGCTTTTAGAATTTGGAAACTCTAGGTCACTGATACTACTTCCTTCTCTTGAGGATCTTACTCAAAACGGTTCTGTTTCCTAATCATACCTACTTTTTGACTAATTACCAATCTAATCTTCTACCCAGCAGGTTTTGTATTCAGTGATAACGTGCAGCAACGGAGTGACTTCTTCAGTCCAACAAAATTATTAAAATATTCCTTCTTTTCTCCCTTCCTTGAAGTGGTTTATAGCCAGGGACATTGCAGCACTTCTAGATCTGGGTTTGAAAGGCAAAGTAAAATGGTCACTTATTCTCGGCAGAGATCTGAGTGATTCAAGTGCGCATGCACAAAATGCCGTGCAAAAGCAGTGTTTTGGTACAATATGAACACAATAGCAGACCAAACTACATTTGAAATGATAACAGTGTATCCAATTGATCTGCAACATCTATGTATTGGATGAAAATTGATTCAGTACAAATGTGAAGAATCCTTAATAGAAACGTGTTAACTATCACAAGCATATGATATATTGAGGCTGAGCTTTCGAAACTGATTATCATAATCTAGGTAGAAGACAGGAAAGTCTCTAATATACTCCTATATGTTCAGTGCTATAATGCTATTCTTATGCTACATAGGGCTTTGACTCCTATAACAATGCACACATAAAATTACACTATATTACACATCATTTACTATCGACACTTAGTCTTCTATCTATTTATGACTAATTATCATTATTCACTTACTTTGTACTTACACATTTGAATATACAGGTTTTCAATCAATGTGTACTCAACGCACAATGATTGCTCATCAAAGATTTGCAGATATAATCATAGTCGGTGGTGGCCATTGCTCTTTTTCTGATATATATTCTTTATTGATTCTTATACACAAACATACTTACTCAAGGACACATCCATCATCCAGTTTAAATACACCAATTTCGCTTTTCTGCAAAGTTGGAAATAAGTCAAATTAAATTTTAGTGTCGCTTGAAGTAGTAAGATTCAACAAAACAATAACACAACTAATGTACGAAATGAACAAGCAATAATGCTAAGATGAAGTTCGGCACTGGATTATAGAAAAACTGAAAACAGGATCATTAACGACAAGGCAGTAGGAACTCAAGCTTACATCTCTGAAAATATTGATCCAGCAAGCTGTTATAAAGTATCACTGTACAAGTGTATCACAACATAAAAATTGGAGAACAAAAAAGCTATCATTTATAATTTGTCTTGCTTACATGAACAGGCACATCCTTAAAAGAAGTACTCTATGATATTACATTTGTGTCGATCCCATCTGAAGGATGAAAAGGAGGTGAACTCAAAGAAATCAGCTTTCTTCATAGGCTATACACGGTTGCCAATACTAATTGAGAAAAATTGCCTGATTTCCCCTGATATTTTCAGAGAAATACTATTCATTTCCCCCCGATTTTACATGATGTTTGTATAACTATCAATAAGGACTTTATGACTTCTTTGAACAGTTATGAGGATAGGAAGAGCTTTGGCCCCCATTTTTATCATCCCAATTGTTCGCTTCATAAAACACAGAACTGTACTTTTCTTTAAAAAAACAAAGCTGTCAGTATGCTAAAACAATGTTCCCGCTTTTTTGTACTATAGTGAAGTTCTGTAGTACCAACAGACTTTTCCTTTACTCTATTTCTAAGAAAGCAACGGTTTTGAGGTGGAAGGAGGCTGCCGATAGGTTTGTGTTAAAGAGCTGAGAGACATAAAACCTTCATTTCCACTCAAATGTAGAGATACATTTCTTTGCCACTAACAAGGAAACTGATGTTGCTTTTTCTGATAAGACTTTACCAATATTTACTAGACACCTACCTCCCCCCAAAAAACAATAGATCACACACTGCCAATAATCATTTGGAAAATCCAAGCATCATAGTGCTTAACACATTTTACCCAGTTTAATTGAACAACACTCAAGCGAAGAAGTATTGAAAATCAAAAGGAACGAAAATTTCTTGAATCTGTAGCTCAATTTCAAACCCAAACAGTGTTTGAACATTCTGAATAAAACAGCGCGATCTAATACTAAAAGATTCACAAAAAGACCAAACATAATTTTACCCCTTTTAGTTTGAATAACACTCAAGAGAAGAAGTGTTGAAAATCAAAAGAATAAACATTTCTTGCAATTTTAACTCAACTCCAAATCCACATTGTGTGTGAATATTATGAATAAAACACAGTGTTATCGCCTACTGAACTTCCAAAGTTAAGTAAAGAAAAGTTATAATCAGTGGAAACAGGAGCTGCAGATGCCGAAGAGAGAGAGTCAGATACAACATATTTTTCTTGTGATAAATGGAAACAACTTCCCTGATTTTCCCTGAATTTTAGATAAATCTCTCTTTTTCCCCTGATATTCCTTGATTGAACATAAAATTACCTCATTTTCCCTGATTTCCCTGATATGGTGGCAACCCTGATTATAGCGATGATTAACTTAGTAATCTATAAGTACGTCTACCTAATAGAAACGCACACCCTTCCAATGTAACACCGTTATTTGGTATTTCCTACTATCACGACATTGGCGATTAAAACTGCGTTTAATACTTAGCTATACACCTATCAAAGACTGTGATTATTTGAGCCCTAGTTGTCTTTGTATTGGTATGAATATGAATAGTAACATAAGCAAGTCAAGTACAATATAATAAATACTGGAACAGCGATTATTGAATCTCTGGTATGATATACATTTCCCTATGTTTATATTATTCTGCTACCTAGTAAACAGAACACGTGTATCCTTTTTATTTTTGGAGTAACGAGGCCATATTTTGATTTCGATCAATCAGTCGATATGATTGATTTTATTACTAACCAATGAAATGCTTCCATTTCAAACACACCCCCTGCACAACCATAGTGAAGATTAGCTTTTTCCTCCATAACTATTCAAGTGATCAGAACGTATATATTCATGCGAATAACATGAATAATTCTTAAACATGTATTTACACTTCACAGCCTATGGCTAGGCAGGCTAAACGTATGAAATAGTAAAGGTTGGTGGTACTTTTAGTACCTGACTAACATATCTAATTTTTGGGGTCCATCTTATCATCATAGAAATGTAGATTATGAACAGCTTCAGAACTGATAGCATCTTAGAGCATTACTAAATTTTTTTTGAGATTTTCATGATCACCTTGGCTTCCTTTCTAATGTTCTATTGACCACCCACAAGTAGGCATACCTACTGAAAACGAAACTTGGCTTTCAAGGAAACAAGCGTATACGTTTTGCTATGAATATTGTAATACTGTAGAACTGTCTAATCCGAAGCCAACGATGAAATGGCCGTCCACCATCCTACCCGCTAGAAGCTGGCGTGAATATCAGAGTGCTTGAATTGTCTCCTTTTCCTTCCATTTCTTTAGGTGACTAGTCCTTATACTTTTTACACAGGACAACCATCAAACATAAAACTTGAATGCATCCTTGATGCAATAGATTGATGCTGCTAAATATCATACCTCTTTCTTGATAAAATAACTAAATTATTAGCATACCACGAACCACCACCCTTCCTTTGTAAGGCAAGTTTTGGCTTGTTCATACGCACTGGATAGGTTTACAGTACCTTCCATCTATCTCTGCTGCATAAAACCCTGTGAAATGGTGTCAGTATCCTTCGCCATTTCTGACAAACATCACCAAATTCCTCATGGTGGCTTTGGGATTCGTTTGAATGATAGCGGAGGGACATCTCTTTGTGTGAATAGACAACTATGCTCATATTGATTTAAGACGTATGGGTGCTTCAGGAAGGATCTCTTGTATATAAGTTAAACAAAAGGCACTATTTTAATGGAAACCATTCACTTCTCGATTTAGGGCTATAACACTTAAAATGCTGTAGTAAACAGCTCATCTTTATGAATGAATGTGCCATTTTTTCCGGGAAAGGTTATGTGTCATGATTCACTCTATAATAATCCAATCACAAGATGGTGTTGCAAAGAGATATGCAAATAATCTAAAAATCTAATTGCTCGATATTCTACTGTATTTCTGTAAATTAATCCGCTCACTGGTCGAGAACTGAATGTGGCCGTGTTATTGGAAGTCCGGCATAACGCCTGTGAAAAATAAAAACCTTAGCATTGCTCATATTCCCCTTAAGAAAAGACTTTCTATTAACATAACAAGTCATTACCTTGCAATCTTGAATGCCAATTTCACCATTTGCAGAGCATACATCAGCAATCTCACTGTGCAGGGGCATGCTGAGGTGTCCTGAAGCTGTAAGAAAACCAAATAGTACCCAAGGTGTTGTGAGTGAAATATCAATTGGAATCAATCAAATTCAAATCGCTAGCAAAGGAAATTACATCAAAATTTTAAAAACTCAATACGGTATTTCCTGCTAAAGTAACAAACTTTCTCAAGCATCTGTTTTTATGCGAGATAGTTGGGAATGCTACAAGTCGTCTTAAGTAGTCACTTGGAATTCATTGCCACACTTCCTCAATTCGTTGAATCAAGTCATTTCTAGCTGTTGGATGACTTCTTGGATCAACATTTAGCTTTATTTCATGAACCGCCAAGTGTTTGGATTACATTTAACTCAGGGCTTCCCCCTAAAATGGCATGAAGGCACTACCAACGTACTGCTTACCACATACTTTGGTCTAATGTTTCCAGTAGAGAGTCGCATGTGAATTGACTTCACTCCCTACCTTCAACATTAGATCTAAAATTCAACCATTTACCATTACACAGTATAGCGTCAGATTTAAAAATTACAAGTCTACTAGGATATCTTCTAGTGCAATGTCAGTTACATATATGTATATATATTCATATATACAATTAGGGGTCAAAAGTATTGCACAGGCTCACCAAACTGATCATGGGACATAAGCTGTTGGTATATACCTAAATGTAGTCCTACTCGATTCTATGCCAATGCGTATCAATGAAATAACAACCATTCAAAGCAGAAATCAATAAACATTGAACAATTTCAACACAAACAAACCAATGTTGCTTTAAAACTGTGATTAAAGAACTTTATCTGCAAATAACATGAGTATTTAACGGCTTTTCTGGGACAACAGGGACTCAACCTGTAAAGTTTGACGGTAAAACTCTGAGATATACTCCTCTATTTCTGGAAGGACAGGTTATCAATCTAGCAAACTACAGGTGTTAACTACCTTAAGCTAGAGAAACAAACAGGTTCTTTGTGTTTTGTAAGACTTTATATAATAATTTTAAAACACAGGCCTTCCCTACGAAGCAAATAAATTTTTTGCTGAAAGCGAAAATGAATGTTGCTCTGACATTTTCATAAAATTTACAAGCCTGAACTTCTTTGGGACTTTGCATACAAATCTCTCCCATGGTCTAGTTAATGTTTTTGAGCGAACACCTCTTCAGCTGCAATCTAGGACGCCCATTATTCTCAAGTTCTTGTAAACCCATTTTAACCTTCTATACTACACCCCAGTAATTGCTGCCATACAAGCACAGTATATCCATATTCCTCAATATTTTAACAGGATTCCTTTCTTCATCTGACAATCATATGATTATGGTAGATTTCTTTAATAGTTTGACATACAACAGAAATGAAAGATCATATCTCTCATACTTAATATATCACGTAAACAGTTCAGCACATACTTTCCCGCCAAAACATTAGCCACAGAACTCTGGTTTTCAGATAGGTACTGCAGTTATGGTCAACATATGAATAAAAAGTTACGAGCACAGGCCTATTGAATATTGCGCCCATTCAAATACACTATTGTTGGTACTGAGCCCAATGACTATACATAAATACTGCACCAAACAATTTAACTATATATAGGAACGTGTGTTGAGATGCTTCCTATAAGCTGAAATGCTCGTTCAGTGACATCCTTCGTTGATCCGTTGTTGGTGAGTATCAGATTTAACGTGCTGAGAACACGGAGGCAGAGAGAGGAGACGTTGATGTTGACGGTACTCTGACTCTACTCTGACTAAACTTTACGACGTAAATTACATGTATATCTACAGAAACATTGAACAACCCAAAATAAACACGAATTACGTAGAGGAAGGGTTAGGTGGTTGTTAGTTGTCTATTGAATTGATTCGTGTGGCAATGAATGCGTAGAGAACAAAAGAAGAGGAATGACCAAGTGTGTGATGACAGGAGTGAAGTATGGTCATGTCCTAGGTGTGTGATGTTGTGAATGCGAATGAATGAAAGAAGGAAATTCGGCATTGAGCAAGAAATGGCCAACGTGTACAATGTTAATGTTCACTACATATAAACATAAGTCAATAACAAAAGATTAATCAGTTGTACTTACACTTTCCCAGTTGCAACTGATGCACTGCAAAAAAGTGGTAAATCATTAGATCTTTACAATACAGATTATTCCTTACTGCATTTGATACCCACGAAAGAACGACAGAAAACCAACTTTTATTCACCAATGAATAAGATAAATGCATTCACCCAAAAAATAAATAAGATCTTAGTGGCACTACAAAGGTTCATCGACTTAGATAATTACATATATTGAAAAGAAAAAGAATAACAAAAATATTTGTCGCCAAAAGCATCCGGAGAGGGGAAGAAAACAAAATGTCTACATTAAATGCTACTTCACCTGACACCATGTTAAGGAGATTACGCAAAACCAAGAGCTTTTGTATGAGTCCTCGTCTCTGTTATAAAAGTTTTCTTTGTAAATACAAAGATTTTTAACTTAATTGACACGCCTTCATACATCCTCTAGTTTATATTTAAAACAATAAAGACAGTACAATGTATATAAGCATGCAAGCAACAGTTCCAACACAAGGGAAGGGGAGTGCCAAATACATGTGAGAATAGGCAAATTGGCAGCTACCTTTCCACAATTAGGTACGCTATTAACCAACATATGCAGTCAGTTCTTGATCAACTTAAATCATATACACATTCTATAGTATGATGCATATTGTGAAACAGAATCTTATATTGTTTTACTGCAATCTGGAGCTCTCATGTTATTTGCGTGGTAGCTCCTTTCTATTCTTTTATACATACATGATCTGAACAAAAGACAAACTAAATGTCCTATTCACTGCAGCCTTTTTGAGATGAACTATAATAGCGACAAGCACACTGTTGTGTAGATGTAGTTAAATCCTCAAAATTTGCCAAAGGATACCAAACGTAGAATATTTCCAAAGAGTGTCTTTTCCAAGAGCATGGTAACTGAAGGAAAGGTTAATTGAGACTGGCTTGTATTGACTGAAAAAATGAAATGTCTCTACTCCCTCTATGGCTCCCTATTCAAAAATGATCTTGTATCCGTGGCATTACCTGAATTTACTTATCTTCAGTTAGGATACAAAGACAACTGGTAGAACCTGTATGATAAAGTGGAGATGCACAAGTAACGCATCAGCCATATTGACAACTTCTAGATATGGAGAGATTTTCTGGTTTCTTTTGAAAGGAAGAGGAAGGCAGTGATAGTCTTTAACAGTAGGCTATGGCTTCAGAAAGTAACAAAATGAGACAAATTTTGACATGTTTCCTTGAAGTTACTCTTTTCCTACCAGAGCAAAGTTTGGTATGTAAAGTCTCAAGTTCTACACTAAATGAACAAGACAATGGACCGTCAATTGGGACTTTGGAACTCCTGAGCTCTTACAGCATAGTCCTAAAGCAGCACTGGACACTGCAAGGGTATATCAAACAAAAGGAGAAAGGTTGCAAGCTCACTACCCAAAAATGAATTCCTAATAACATGTGCGATAACGTTCTATATTACATTTCAAATGAAAACATAAATTAAAAGAATTAATACAGTTCAAAATGGAATCATTGATGACTCTCTAAGCACTAAGTCATATAAAGGATCACAGGAAACGGCAAAATCTGGAAAATAGCTTTTCCCATTGCTGCAAGGAATTCGATTGGGAATGGTCTAAAGTACTGCATGCAGTCCATCTCATCACAAAAGAAGAGCCGATCAGTTAAGCTGGGAAAGACATCGTTTTATTGCGCATTTTGCATAACAGACATCACCTCATGATGAATCAAACCACACCAGTCAATTTGAAAAGACCTAGCAATTCTGCAGGCAGTGAGTTTGACTTTGACACTGACTAGTTGGATTTACAAATATATACTAACATGAAGACTCTTGAAATGAAAACTTTGATGTCTGATAACACAATTTTTGCATCCGAGATGAATTTCCAAAGACCCGGAATCAATAAGGAAACTGGTCTTTTGAGAAGCCTGCAGGACAGGATTCTACCTTTTGAATGACAATTGTACCAACAACACACAATATTCGAAAACTTGCTAGATGGCAAAGAGCACAGGGCTGGCCATAATGATTGAAAGATCCCACGAAACTCATAAGAAGATACACAAGCACAAAGTAGACCAGGCAAAGAGCACCAAGGTCCCATGATGAATATCACACAAGAAAGAAACAAGATGTTTACAACTACACTGGTAAATAACAATGGAGGGGAAAGCCACTAGCATTGCTCTCGAGGATCCCCAATATAAAAAGAAACAGAAGAAAAAGAACACTTTAACCTGTCCTACATCAGTATTTTCAGAGATAGTACAAGACACGGTGTGGCTTCGACATAGCTTTCAAAATCATATCCAACCTTCCCCTTTGCAACACCGTGCTTGCCTAACTAACGCAATTTTATGCTCTCAAATAGGCATTGGACGAACTAAACACGTTCTAAAGTTGGAATGGGTTTGTCTTACTGACACCGGATGCTAGTTTTGACAAATAAAAAAAAATTCAATGTTACAGTCATTTCATTATAAGGGCTAAACACTTCCCCCTTTAAGAAATGTTCTCCGTGACAGTTATGTTATATCTTGAGCTATTACTTCACCAGTTCTTTTGATTTCTTCCTCTTTAGCTACATTCATTTCACGGTGGCCACAACAAATGCTTCATGGGACAGCTCCTATAAACACTGTACATCGATTACCTGTTAAGGTCTGGTTCATCTTCTAGGCTTTCTCGTCGTTAACATATCGTTTCTCGCGTATCAAAGTTATGACTGTAATCAATTACAGTCTAAGGTAAATTATCCCATCGACTTTGATAAGGTGGAATAACTGCTGGATAGTTCTACGTTAATAAGCAATAAAGTACTTTAAGATCTCTGCTTTAACATAAGCGATATCTATTAAGCGAGGTCTCTCTCCAAGCACAACAATATTTCAAAGCAACAAACTATAAATCAATAGGGGTAAAATGTCTTTTCCTGGTTCTTGCCAAGGATCAATGTGAAGAAAATAGGCCAGGCTGAGAGAACGCAGGGAGCAACCCAACGGGGAACTCATTTCCATATCCTTTTCTAGTACAAAATTTTGTGCTGATTCCAAAAATCTTTGGTAAACGGGCGTCACCAGGTATAAACGGAAGTTATGGGCGTGGCTTTGAACGATGGTTAGCCATTCTAAGAGTTAGCATATCAATTTTCTGCAAAAGCAGTCTGAACATGTTCTGGATGCACGCTATTAATTCAAAAGCTAACAGTAAGTAATAAACTATTTGACAAAAGCTTGTTAGTAAATAAAAACAGAAATCATGGGCATGTTTTGCGTGAGACCATGGGCGTTAGTCAATGAAAAGTTGGTCTGCGAACAAAATAGAGAGGTGATATATACATGCATGTCTAATGCATGCTTTATTCATAGTACAGCCAATGTCTCTGTTAGCTTATATAGCTCTCCACTGGGCTTTACAATCTCCTGATCTAAGCAAAGAAACCTCGCTTGAAATCCTCGCTCGCTAACAGACATATACAGCAATCTAACAGTGTTCCAGATAATGGGTTTGATGTAACAAGGTATGGTGTGCATACATACACACATACATACATTTGCTATTTGCTAAAGCAGGTTGTCTAAAACGCAGCTTTTAAGCTGGTGTGGACCTACACTTAAAACCATGTTACAAACGTTCACTGCAATCCATTCTTCTCTGAAACGAAAACTATCTAGCTCACACCCAGAGTCAACAAGAGCAAAGCGCATAAACCTAGATGAGTCTGAAAGACTTTTTCCAAAACTATGTTTTTTCTGCAAGCAAGGAAAGACAAAACTCAACAAGAGAACGCATTATCCTTACAAAATCCCCAAGGGAGCAGCATTATTGACAGAAGATGAGCAACTTTTGCTTCATGTCGGAGAGGTTGATTTAACTGCAAAAGAATTTATGATGCAATAAATCTTGCTACAACAACTACATGCGCCAACTTACGAAAAAGACAGTTTATGAAAAGGATGATTTTGGGCATCAAAAGGAGGTAGGAGACTTTAATTCAGTCAAAAAAGCTATTCAGAGTGTTATTTTTATAAACAATCAAGCGTTATCAATTACTTCCTTGCATACATTGTACAAAGTTGGTTATGGTTTAGCTTGAAAGAAGTTATCGTGCCAAGCTAACGAAAAAATTATAGATGAATATGAAAAAGCAATTATTTTTCTAAGAAATGGTGATGCTACACCAGAGGTACAATGCCTGCCAAAAGTCTTGAAACACTTGCTATGATTTACGCTATAGATGAGCTATAGCATCCCCTCCCCCGTTAAACAATGTTGTATGAAGCAAATATGAGCAACTCGAAGGCCAAAAGTGCTGCGTGTGTTTAAAGTTACTGGTTCTCGCTTTCGAATCAACATGGTTTTAGGGGGAAGAGGGTGTAAATTTTAAGTGGTGTCACAGAGAAGCGGCAGTAGTCAGAAATCAATACGATTGTGTGGGTGTTCCAACTACTTTTGGCAGGCATTGTAGTTGCTAGCACTGCTGGATTACAAGCTACAACTGTAGGTAATGACAAAGAAATGATTTGATAGCTTGCTGCCGAGCATCTCAGGAATGACATAATTGCGCATGCATCATATGAACTCGCTTGGCCTCCAAACAGTGACAAGCTTAGTTGTACCATGGGAAATCCACCCTCAAGTCTAACCAGTTTGTTCACCCATTTGTTAAAGTCTAAAAATAACAATGCTACTAACACAACAAAACGCTTAATTGACTCGCATACTGCTGGTATAATACATGGTATGTCTAGAGGAACGGTTACTACTTTGAAGCACTCTCTGCTTGGCGTAGGTCTTCATAACTTAACTGGACTTAAAATACCTATTAAAATTCTCTCACATTTGGGACACTCAATTGACTACAAAGTCGTAAATGAGATTGAAACCACAGATGTAGAATTAGCTATGATGAGATTGTCCTTGAATGATGGCATACAAGAGAGTCTTGTAAGAGAAACATGTTTGAAATTCTGGTGGGCTGACAATTTCAACCACAAGTTAGAAACGCTATCAGGGCATCGTGTTATTGATTCTATGCACATTGTTTAGTTTTCAGAATCCGGATAGAGAGAGGTTCACGAAAAGTCAGTATTATTAAGAACGAAAAGAAGATCTCTGCAAAACTGTCCCCGCTAAAGTTCTAGATGTTAGAATCTATAAAAGAAAAGATCCTGTTTCGGTATATAATGAAGTTCAAAAAATGATCTCAAGTGATTGCTTACTAGCAGATTTCGTTGAATTACAAGTGAAATGGATGTTATCTAGAATAGTTTCGTCAACGGATCAAATTGTTCCGACCTTTACAGGGTTCTTTGTGAAATCTGCTGGAAAAGCTGACGGATTGCAGATGACCAAAGTGACCTATCTTCCTCCAATCAATGCACCTATCACTGCATATGCAACCATTTACAAAGTGTTTGATATTATACTAAGAAGAGCAAAACACGCCGAATTACCATAGCAAACAATACCTTTGACGTTGATGCTCCTATTAATGCACACAAAGTCCTATGGAATCACTCCCAAACGCTTCAAAAATATCATTATCCATTTGGGGGACTTCCATTTTATGAAAAATGAGTTCAATGTTCTAGGAAGCAGTGTATGTAGCTCAGGCTTCGAAGATATCACTTTCCAGGCAAATATATGCTCAACTGGGAGCTTAAACAGGGTCCTCGCTTGTTCTCATCAAAGTTGCTGGGCAGTGCACTCAAACATTGCAGAGGCTCTAGAACGATTGTCGTTTAAACGTTATTTGTCTATTCATGACAAGTCAGATGTAATGAAACAGTTAGTGAGGAAGACATTTGTCTGTAGTGAAGCAATAAAGAAACTGCTAGAAATTCCAGGGTTAATCATTTTGTTGGAGGGTTATGGGTACTTTAAAAATTGTGTACGTTATGGACATCATGGAATGACGTCACAATTTTGGCTTGTTCATTACCCTAATTTCATGTCACGTCAACACTTATTGCATTCCGCAGTTCAGTTAAACAGCCTTTTGTTGAGACTCCATGGCTTGAAAGCTGCATTGCCATTCTTTTTAAATTAAAAGCAAAATCATGCCAGATATCGATCAGAATATGTGAAAACTCAAAACGTTGTTTAAACCTTACCTTTAGGGCCTCCAAGAGTAGATATTGTGGCAGACACATACAAGAATGATTCAACAAAGAACTCTGAAGGAATAAAGCGTGAGCATTCTGCAAAAGTTCTTATAAAGTCAGCAGAGTCCAAAGTACTATGAAACTTCTCAGATTTCCTCAAGAACGGAGAAAACAAGAGTAGAATAATTGATGTCATCAAAGATGAGATGGTTAAGCAAACAAGTGCCATTCTTGACAAGATGAAATGCAGTGAAATTATGTTCTCTGTTGACAAAGTTTGGATTCGCATGACGGAAAAGTCTACTGAAGTTGCAGATGAGCTAAGTAGTAGCCAAGAAGAAGCAGACAAAAAACTTCTTTTGCATGCCAATCACGCACTTAGTGCACAACCAAACAAAGCAGTGCATATAAGATCTCAAGCAGGCGATGTTGATATCGATACCTTGTTTCTTTCCTTGTTTCCAGAGGACGCTGGAAGGATCTACATTGATTACGGTACCGGAAAGTCAAGAAAAGTTTCATAGTTAAGCATGGTTGATATGCCAGACACTCTGAAATCTGCATTGATCGGATTTCACACATTTTCTGGCAATGACTACATCTCCTCTATTTTTCGAAAGTCAAAGCGTATTTTGTGGAAGAAGATGGAAAAAAGCAAGAGTTTTAGCAAAATTTTTGCAAAATTAGGAAATCAATGGATAACTGATGGTGCACTTCAACCATTGCTTGAAGAATACGTTTTCTTTCTCTTTATGGTGGGAAAAATGATATCAACGAAGTGCGTTATACAATTATCAAAGATATATACGAGAAGAAAGGCAGGATTGAGGATTTTTCCTTGCTGCTACCATGCCGTAGAAATAAAGCCCAAGGAGCCAAAAATGCAACTACATTGCCGAAGTGTGGAAGTCAAGTCTTCAGTCCATTATTCACTTTGATATCATCACTGCAAATGGATGGTCGGAGGAAGGGGAAGATATTTGGATAAAGGAGAAAATTCCTCAAAATGTAGTAGAGATTCTAATGCATGCTGAAGAGGAAATTGACTTTGATGTGACTTTCAATGCGGAAAGTGATTCAGATTATGACTCTCATTAGTTAAAACACCAACTTGATATGTAAATAGGTACAGCTCTCTATTTTGTTTGCAGACCAACTTGTCAGTGACCAATGCCCATAGCCCCCAACACATGCCCATGATTTCTGTTTTTATTTACTAACAAGCTTTTGTCAAATAGTTTATTAATTACTGTTAAATTTTGAATTAATAGCGTGCATCCAGAACATGTTCAGACCGCTTTGGCAGAAAATTGATATGCTAACTCTTAGAATGGCTAACTATCGTTCAAAGCCACGCCCATAACTTCCGTTTATACCTGGTGACGCCCGTTTACCAAAGATTTTTGGAATCAGCATAAAATTTTTTACTAGAAAAGTGTATGCAGATAAAGTTCCCCGTTGGGCTGCTCTCTGCGTTCTCTCAGCCTGGTCTAAAATGGTGCTTGAACAAAAGGTGGGAAAAATTCTGGTAGGCAAGGTTGGACCAGGCAATGTAAATGGTGGTACAAATTGCATGTCTGCTGGCACCGTTTGAGCGAAGTGAAAAAATCTCACTGGATTGATGTTACACGACGAGATTATGGGTGGACACATTGCTGGCTCCCTGAGACGATCATATGCTAACATATTTGGTGGTAACTGCTGTCATTGTAGTCAAGTTCTTACACCAGCTTCAGGTTCACAGCTGGCGTCTACAAACAAGTCATTAGTATGTTCTGGATGAGCAGGCTCAAGCTCAGGCTCAGACCCTACTACTGACCCTAATGTCTCCTCAATTTCAACTCTGTATGTACTATCTTTGGTAGGTGTGTTGAGTTGTGAACCTAGAGAGCATGTTCCACTATTTTGCTTCCTACTTGTGACATGAACTGGAAAATGCCATGAAAAGTTTTCATCATCAACATTCTCGTTCAAAGATGTATCTTATTTCTTCGTCTGATACCTCTTTTATGTTGCTCTCTTTTGTGGTATTTGGCTGGCTTGGGTCTACCATGGTTAGTTTTGTTTCTGTTACTGGGAGGTAGTCACAGGGCAACAATATGTTACGATGCAATACTCTTGTTCTTCCATTTCCGCTCTCTGGAACTACTTCATATACTGGACTGTTTCCATGCTGTTTTGTCACACGATAAATAATTTTCTCACAAAATGAGCGAAGTTTTCCTTGCCCTCTACGTTCACTCATATTCCATACAAGTACCCGCTCCCCTACCAAAAGCTTTGCATTCTCGGTAGCTAACAGAAACGCCTCTTGCATAGCACTTCTCCACTGTTTAATAAATTCGAAGTAATCTGCCTCTTCTTTTGCTTGTTTAATGTTAAAGATTAAATCGATTAGGAGGCGTGATGAACTGCCAAAGAGCTGGTAAAACAGTGAATATCCTGCAGCTTCATTCTTTGTGCAGTTATATGCAAGAGCCACTTTGTTTACATAGTTACTCCAATGTCTTCCTTTCCTCTGGTAATATGAGAAGCATACTCAACACTGGCTTGCAAAAGCACTCATTTGGCCATTCCCCTCTGGATGATATGGTGGTGTCCGGGGACGTATTATACCGCACAGTTTCCTTAACTGTTTGAACAGGCTGTTCTTACATTCAGCACCTGGTCGTGGTGAATTCGGGCAGGGAATCCTTAACGCAAAATAAAGTCATTATAGATCTTCTTGGCTGCAGTGATTCCTGACTTATTGGGCGTTTGGTATGCTTGGGCGAACCTGGTAAAGTGGTCCATCACCACTACGATATATTCACATCCTCCTGATGATTCTGCCATGTGCATATAATGAACTGAAATCAGTTCAAATGGCATTGTTGTAATTATGCTTTTCAATGGTGCCCTCGGGAGTTTTAGCGGCTTTCCTTGCTTCAAACAACCACATATATTCGGGATGTGATATATGGTGTTGTCTATCATTCTAGGCCATAGGTTTCCTGTTCTATAATGATATCACAAGGGTTCCAGAGCTTTATTTGCTGTGGGCAGCTGAAAGAATCTCGGTGGGCTTGCGTGTCACTTCCTGAAATTCCTCTGTCTGATTTTCCGCAGGTCGCTACTACTCAAAAGACATCTACCAAGGTTCAACTTTTCTAAGGACTACGCCATCCCACTTATGCGCTGTTGTCTAACAGATGCGCATTGCCCTGCATTGCCCTGCATTGCCCTGCATTGCCCTGCATTGCCCATATTCGATCAAAAAAGTTGCGCATGCACCAATATGCTAAGTATGGCAGTAACCCATAAAGCATTGGCCTGTCATGGTAATAACAAAGCTGTCGAAATCTATATAACCCTTCTAATACATATATAAACCTCTACTGTATACAGAATTCACAAATTTAACGCAGGTTCAAAGTTGTTGTATTTCTAAGCAGACAATTGGTCTAAATTATGCATAAACTTTAACTTCCCATAGCACATTCTACTTTTGACGATTGAATTGCAAGAAATGAAAACATACTTGCATGAATACTTCTTTTAAATTCTTCAAGTAGCGTTTTAAATTCTGCAATATCAGATGCCATATCTACATGAAAAAAAAGCAGTTGATAATGACACTTGATTGTAAGAAGTCAACTAAATTTGTGACAAAACTGTGAACATACAACCTATTGATTCCAAAACACTAAGACTCTTATTCTGATTAAGGATTTAAACTAGCATCGAAAATTACAGATTTATTTCTACATCACAAAGCACAGGCTCCAAGTTTTTGTTTGGATGCAAGCTAAGATAGCATTTACATTCTCCATATCAATTTCAACAAACCAGAGCATTCGAATCTATAAACAAATGTCCTTGACAGCTATACTTAGGCCCATTTGCCGATTTTTACTACCCCCTCTGAGAAGTCATCATCTAAAATGTGCCCTCACATACAACTTAAATCTTCTTTTGTAAATGATAATGTTGCTAATGTTAGCAATAGGCTGTGAATGCAATCTGTCAAAATATGTCTGCAGTTACAAGTTTTAGGTGTGTCAATATGGTCGCTATACTCACCGTTGTTGCGGAGAAGACTTGCAACAACGTCATTTATAAACTTTCAATAGTTACATGTCCTTGAAAACTTCCAACTATGGTACTCATCATATCTATTGTACGTGCTTGCAATTTGAGTTAGGTCTATTGTGACAGATTCTACCATCCTCCAGGCAAAGAATTTCGTGCTAAATATTCTTAGAGATAATTCAAAAAAGTCATTTTACTCATTACAATTTCGTCAAAAGAACACAAACAATGGACCCAAAGGGAAAGCCTGTGACATAGTTTTACCTCATCCATTCTCCTTTCAACGGTATATGATGGCAAATTTATTTAATAGTAACTTTCCAATAAAACAACCCCATAATGCTATGGAAAAAATTTAGTCACTTGACTAAAACAAATAAGCTAGTGGCAATGTTCTTACCAATAGAATAAAAAAGACTAAGAACGTGGTATGCCCTTATTTCACTGACTGCGTCAATAAACTAATACATGGTTTTATTTTGCCAACTTAGTTAAAAAGATGCTAATATGATACCACTCTTCAAAAGTGGGGAAAACCACAAAGGAAACTTTCCGCCAAAAAGCACGCTACATTGTGTGTCTAAAGTATATGAGCGACTACTTGACGATCAACTAAATTATCACTTCATAAACAGAAGCAGTACATTGTACAGTATATCATCGGGGTTCTGAAAAAAGATACAGCATACATAATCTTTTCTATATGGCTATCAAAATACTTGGAAAAACCTTTTGATTCAAAGAGCATTGTGGGTACTATTCTAATATATCTCTCAAAGGTTTAATGATTGCTTACCATACGAGGTAAAAAGAGGGGTTAGGTTACATCATAATAGAGAGTTTACGAAACACGACGCATCGGGTCATGACGCGCAGGGAAAGTCTGGGTCGAGAACAGCTAGCGCGTATTCCAATTTCCTGTTACGAAATGCTACGCCGCATTGAACTTTGGCGCTAAAATTCATTCGAGCGCGCGAAGATTTCAAAATGGAGGCCGAGTTATTTATCATGATGGAGGAGCAACTGATGGATGAGGAAGAATTTTTTTTTATACGACGTGGCTTAGTAAACGTTAATTTGCATTTAGAACTGCCATATTGGAAGTACGAACGATTTAGTTTGGATGATATGACAGATGAAGAATGTTGGGTAGAAATGCGCTTCAAGAAATATGATGTATACAGACTTGCTTGTGCGCTAAATCTCCCACATGTTTACCATTGCTACAACGGTCTGGTTGTAGATTCTGTTGAAGCTCTTTGTATTTGCTTACGGCGCTTTGCATATCCTTGTCGCTATGCAGATCTAGTTCCACGATTCGGTAGGCCAGTGCCACAATTGTGCATGATGTTCAACGTTGTTTTAGAGGACATTTATAACAAGTTCTCACATCTTTTGACCGATCTAAATCAGCCATGGCTTTCTAGAGAGAACCTCAAGTCATTTGCAAATGCTGTCCACAACAAAGGTGCTGCATTGGATAACTGCTGGGGGTTTGTGGATGGCACTGTTAGGCCTATATGTAAACCAAGCCAACACCAGCGTGAAGTTTACAATGGTCACAAAAGGGTTCATGCTCTAAAGTTCCAATCTGTTGTGGCTGCTAATGGTATGATAGCAAGTCTTTTCGGGCCTGTTGAAGGAAGAAGGCATGACAGTAGAATGCTTGCTATGTCTGGACTACTGGGGCAGTTAGAGGAGCACTCTTTTTCCCCTGATGGCCAGGCTCTCTGCATTTATGGTGACCCTGCATATCCACACCGTGTTCACCTTCAGCGCCCTTTTGCAAGAAGAGCAGCTCTCAGTCCTGATGAAATGGCCTTTAATCAGTCCATGAGTCAAGTTAGAATAGCAGTTGAGTGGGTTTTTGGAGATATCATTACATATTTTAAGTTTTTGGATTTCAAAAAGAACCTAAAGATTGGTCTTAGTTCTGTGGGAAAGTTTTATATTGTCAGTGCTTTACTAAGGAATAGCTTAACATGCCTGTATGGTAACAACACTTCCCACTTCTTTGATATTGACCCTCCATCACTAGATGAATATTTCAGGCATAATGCTGTCCCTTAGAAGGGTACAAATGTGAAGGACATTGAGTTGATGCTCATTTACAAAACACAGAAAACAGTTTTTTTAAAAACTACCACTTTTACCAAGAAGTGTGCTATTGTCCACCTACCATCCACACATGAATGCTACCTTACATTTCTTTCTACACTTGAAAGAAATGAACTGTATTGAAAAATTGAATTTGCACATTTTGGGGCTCTTTGATGTCTCCATAGAGTCTTGAAAAAACATTTAAGGGACAATTGACTAGCTGTCTTTCTATGCATGTATGCAACAATTTAAAATTCATCCTGAGAACTACAAATGCATTATGAAATGGATAGTAAAGACAGGGTTGATTTTTAGTCCAGGGTTCCAGATATGGATACCATACAGTAAGATTGCAAAACAGAACTTGAGCAGCAATTAATAATAAAAACCATTTACATAAACTTATCAAGAAGATTTTTCATAAGGTCTAGCATTAATTTGTTTTGTTCCCTCATTTGCTTTTGCAATTCCTGCTGCTCCTGTAGATGATGCTGCATCATTGTTATCATCTCATTGTCTCTCTTTGCTCTTGCTTCCCATTCCTTTTCTTTCATTTCCAACTCTCGTTTCTTTATATCCCATTCTCTTTCTTTCTCCTTTTCTTTCATTTCTAACTCTCTCTTCTTCAGTTCAATTTCCTCTCTCTTTAGGTTTAGTTCCTTTTCATTCTTCACTCTAAAGTATTCCAATACTTCCTTGTCACCATCATTTCTTCTCCTTTTCTTTCCACTTTCTTGACTCTCCCTTGCTCTTGTTTCAGCCAACCTCTCCATTGACCTCTTCCTTACAGATTCAGCAGTCTCCCTTTCCTTTTCAATTGCACTTTCCTCCCCCCTTGCTACTTCATGTTCTACTTCTTCCCCCCTTTCAATTATATCCCTAATAGCCATATCTAACTCTGTTGGCTCTGGAGGGGTGATACCACTAGCTCTCTCCTCTTCTGCCATCCTTCTTTTAAAACCCCTTTCCAACTTCAAATATCTGTCCCTAACTGCTCTCTGGTCAACCCAGAAACGTGGACTTCCTAATGTATTTAAACTACTAGCAATCCTGTCCCAACATTGGCCACGTTCCCGGGTACCAAGTTTAAAACGGAAGGGTTCCTCTACCAATATTTCCCTGCACAATAACACATCATGCTCACTGGTCCACATCATTTTTGGCCTGAGTAACAAAATAGCAGATGTAACACAATGAAAAAGACAACACTGTGGCTGAATATAAGATCATATGTACAGATGTCCTAAGCCATATTCACTATTAGAAGTAGTGTTTTTAGAACATATCAAATTCTCAAATATTACAAGAAATGCATTTGTAAGCTAGGACTGAAACTACAGTAAGTTAACATGCAAAACTTGTCACTGATTACTCCAGCATAATCAGCAACAAGTACAAATAATAGTCGGAACATTCTGATTTCAATTACGAAAGCTGCAGAAAATAGTTTCAAAACTGGAGAAGTGACAGCATAGATACATTAATAAACATCTTTATAAAACAAAATTTCTAGTCAGTTCTTCAGTTTTAAGTACCAACGAACCAATTGGATATACACATAATACTTGAAGTTCACAAACTTTGTAGCACTCTGTTGGTTGGTCAGCTGGTTGCTTTGGTGCGCCATTTTGTTTGAAGCTCGATGGAATAAACCTACATATATGATAAAATAGGAAGGTTTAAAATATAAAAGTGGCACACCTTTGCATGAAGGTAAAGCCGAAGTAACGAAGATGAAGAGATATATATACTTTGACTTTATACTTACAAATAAAACACTTGCGTTGTTAAGATGACGTGGCTGTTCCAAATTCTCCGGTACAGAAATGTGGTTGACGTGCTGGGCTCCAAGAGGATGACGTGACCGCGCTCGTTCTAGACTCCTCTAGCTCTTCGTGACCCGATGCGTCGTGTTTCGTAAACTCTCTATTATAGCTCACATACGCAGATAAACAACTGGCGTGCCAAAAGGTTAGTTCTGGGTCCTATCCTTATGATGTATCTGATAATGACCTAATCTTTATCAAGAATCATTCATATTCATGCAACTTTGCAAGCTATAAATAACTGTGTAGTTTTAGCTTCCTCTAAACACTTAGTATCTTCAACGCTCAAAGCTGATCTTAAAGGGACCCTAGATTGGTCTGCTATAAATAATATGATTGCAAACTCCGGAGAGCTTCAATTCATATTCCTAGGTATGAAAGAACCTGAACACTAGGGCATAAATGTCAATACCTTGAATCATATGTACAAGAGACAAAGTGAAATTACCAGGATTTACTGTTGATACAAACTAAGCGTTTGCCAACACGTAGATGATCTCTGCATTAAATTCTGCAAAGCACAGATGCATTCTCTAGACTGTCCAACGATATTGACGATATCCAAGCAAATACGTATTTCATTGCTATTGTAATGTCAAATTTCAACTGCTATCCTCAGACTTGGCTATGTTTCAAAAAAGGTGCCAGCAGAAGCTTCTATCGAGTACATACACTTGCTTTACAGGCTTTATACCAGGACTTAAATCCACTTCCAATACCTACAAAAACTGCTCTTGGTCGGCTACAAAATCCTCCACCAACAAAATTCCTTCATATCTCCGGAGAATTTAAAAATAATACCCATAACTTATAGCTTAAGCAAACGAATTTTATGCGAACTACCTTAGAGCTCCAATACAATAAATATAGGATAACTCCCTAAGAATAAGAGAGGATACTTTGTTGTGAAACACTCCTAAAAGATGATTCAAATGATACAGAACATCTAACAGCTTTCAGAAAGGAAATTAGAACTTGGGATTGAAACAGTTGTTCCGCACAATTTGTAAGTAGACATTAGTATTTGTTGAAATGCTACTTAATATGTATTTCTTTAGGTGAATTGTAAAAAGTTGGTGTGGATTAGTTACATTTCTGAACCTATGCAAAAACACCTTTGTCTACCAATTTATGATGATGGTGGTGGTGGTAGTGGTAGTGGTGGTGGTGGTGATGGTGGTGGTGGTGGTGATGGTGGTGGTGGTGGTGGTGGTGGTGGTCGTAGTGGTGGTGGTGGTGGTGGTGGCGGTAGTGGTAGTGGTGCTGGTGGTACTGGTGATGGTCCTGGCGTTGGGCTGGTGCTGGTGATGATGATGGTGGTGGTGGTGGTGGCAGTAGTGGTGGTGGTGGTGGTGATGATGATGGTGGTGGTGGCAGTAGTGTTGGTGGTGGCAGTAGTGGTGGTGGTGGCAGTAGTGGTAGTGGTGGTAGTGGTAGTGGTAGTGGTGCTAGTGGTGCTGGTGGTGCTGGTGGTGCTGGTGGTGCTGGTGGTGCTGGTGGTGGCGGTGGTAATGATGGTGCATAGAGAGACACTGCCCTTAAGATGATAGCGAGTAATTTTGCAGATTCACAATTGGGGCAGTTGTTGATGACTTGTGGCAAACTGTCCAACCAGGCTCTGGCAGTGAATAACAGACTCTGCGGATCAGGCTGTGTTGTGTCAAGTAACTGTTGGGGTAACAGAGTGGATTGAGTGTAGCCAACTCGGTCACCTCTGTTAAAGCATTGACTGGCGGTCCACTGACCCCATGGTCAGACTCAGGCTCGATAGAGCATAACGAGCAAGATGATGATGATGATGATGATGATGATGATGATGATGATGATGATGATGATGATGATGATGATGATGATGATGATGATGATGATGATGATGATGATGATGATGATGATGATGATGATGATGATGATGATGATGATGATGATGATGATGATGATGATGATGATGATGATGATGATGACGATGACGATGATGATGATGATGACGGCTTCCCGAGAACAAACTTACGTGTGGGGTGATGTCACTCGGAAATTGTTTCAGCGAGATTTGTTGGAGGCTGGAGGGGATAACAAGTGATCAACAAAAGTCAAAGCTGGTCTCAAAAGGAGAGAGTGTAGTGGCCACATGTTACCTTTCCCAAAAGATATCATGGGCCTATGCCCTGATTGGACTCAATTAAAGTATGGCAATGAGAATAGCAGAGACTCAAACAAGCAGAACAAGGCAAAATAAAGGAAGAAGGGAGCAAAGGAAAGAAAGACAAACTAAGAAAAGACATAAACTTATACAAAATCATAGATTCAACAACAAAGCGACAACAAAAATGTGGACATGGAATGTGCAGAAAACATCATTTGCAGCGAATAACAGAGGAAGATTGAAACGAATATCAGAATACGCCTGGATGAACAAAGTCGATATTTTGCTGCTAACTGAAATCACAGCTAACAATAATGATATCTTTTGGATGGGGAGCATGGTAAAGAGGACAGTTATCATACATAACAGAAAAAAAGCCATTACACTTAGTATAATTTGGACAGATTTGTGGCTTGAAAGTGGAAGTCAGCATTGGAGGACGGACAGAACTACAACAGTATTTGCCAAGGCCTACCGTCTAATGTCAGTTTATCACCCATTATGGCACTACAGACTGAAGGAAATCAATGAATATAGGCACGCAATTGAGGAACAGATACCAATGAGACGACACGATGAATGGATAATCATGGGAGGAGATCATAACGCGTCTGTAGGCAAACGTGAACAAAAGTCAAGCCATACAAGAGCCAGGGGTATATATGGTTGTGGGTCCAATAACGAAGCAGGAAATGACGCAACAGCATGGTGTGAAGTGAATGGCATGACTTGGGCAAATTCTTTTATGAGCCACCCTGATTGAGGGATATGGTTTCACCAAGGCTATGGATGATGGTATGAATTAGATGGATTTTTAATCAAACAAGAGCAACGGCAACGGATTGTAAAAAAACTGAGAACAGTGAAAGAGGACAGTTTCTCAGACCATGGACTAACGGAGCGAATTACAAGAACAGTGACCAGACCAAGAATAGTGACAACAGGTAATAAAAGGCTATCCATCAATCATTTACTGCTAAAAGACCAAAACAAATCTGAAGAAGGCCATAGAATAAATAATAGAAGATGGAAAAAAACAGAATTGGTTTAATTTAAGTCAAATGATAACAAAGGAAGCCGCAGGTGTAGCGGGAAGGGTGCCAAAGAGATGGGGTTCACTATGGCTTGAGGGGCACAAAGAAGAGGCGCAGGCAGAGGACAGACGGATGACTGAGATTAGTAGCGAGAAATTTTCATTGATTGAGGCATCAAAGCAATTCCTAATGAACGAAGAGACAGAGCAGAAAGATCTTGCAATTAAAGAGAAGCGAGCAGAGAGGATACGAAGAAGGAAAATATTTAGGACCAAATTGAGAGGACATGGTGGCAATAAATCATAGACCAATGCCAACAAGCAGAAGAACAGAATAATTTAGGTAAGATGTATCAACTACTAAAAAAGCTAGGAATGAGAGATTCAAAGACGGCATCAGCGAGGGAATATTTTACTCCACAACAGTACAACTACATTTCGAAAAGGCATCAAAAGATAGAAATGAGGAAAGTAAGGAAACAAGGAAGAAAGCAATAGAAAAGAGTTAGGATATGAGAGACAGTGAAGCAGCAAGAATTGAGGCAGATAAACTCTGCAGCTCAATAACACAGACAGACATACTTAAAGAATGGTCAAAAGTCAAAGATGGGGCCCCATGATTATATAATGTCAGGATAACGCATGAAACATGTAATTACAACTACTCAACAAGCAGTATGAAATGATATACTAGACATTGCCACCAAACACCCGAATGAATGGGAATGAGCAGTAAAAACTGGTCTGGTAATCCCCTTTGATCAAAAAGGGGAAACGAGATGATTTTAACAACTATAGGTCTGCCTCCTAAGCATGGCAAATAGAATATTAGCAAGAATCATTGCATCAAGACTAAGGATATGGGTAGAGAAAATAAGAGTGCTGGATGAAAACGAAGACGGATTTCGAGTTGGCAGATTGACAGCAGATGCGGCATAAATATGCTTGAGACTACATAAAGAAGTAGGGCTATATGTAAATGAGAGTAATAGTGAGGAAGCCTGGACTCCTGTGGCAACACTTTTGGACATAAATGAAGGGTATCCACGAGTCAACAGACCAATCCAATGGAGCATGCTAAGAAAATATGGAATAAAACAGAAAAGCATTAGATTACTAAAAGGACTGCAAGTGGAAGCTGAACACAGAGTAAGAGGTAGGGAGGAAAACAGCGATTCATGGCGACCATTACGAGGATTACGAGAAGGATGTGCTATGTCTCCTATACTCTTTAATATCTCTCATTCAGCGGTAACGAGGCAAGCGGCAGAAGAACGGGTAAAATTGCACAGGAAAGAGGATTGAATGTAGGTATAGAGTTAAGTTGGCGCCCAGGGAATTCTCTATCACCGAAATAAATGAAGCAGGTGATAAAGAGCACAGAAAGAGAAACTTTTAGACTCAAAGAAGCTTTATTCACTGATGATACAACACTGTATGGTGAAAAAGATGAAATGAGACAAGGCAAGGAAATTGTAAAACTAAGCAGAAGAAGTTCTGAAGAAAGGTGTCACGACGGCAAAGTAGAACATCTAGCATTAGGCACAGCAGCTGGAAGTGAAACATGAATGCTTGGGATATGAGTAGGTAGGAAACAAGGTCTAAACAAGAGGGAAATAAGGGAAGGATGCTCTTATGATCATCAAAAAATTGAAAAATTTCAAACTAGCTAAGAAAACACAAGCAATGATAAGTCAAGCCGTAGTTGAATCAACGGTGACAATCAATTGTGAGACAAGGGCATGGCAGAAGCAAGAGAGAAAAGATATGCAAAAGATATTAGACTTGGGGTTATCGTTTTGTATGGATGAATAAGAAAAGGGCACCAGCTCTTAAGCAAATGGAAGAGAATAAAAGTGAACATGTGGGGAGTAAGGAGAAAACTTGGAGTCAGATCAATGGATGCTAAGATCGAGGAAAGAATATTGAGAAGGATTGGTCATGTGACAAGGATGGAAAACAATCGTCCAACGAAACAGACAACACTTGGCTGGTATGTACCACCGGTGACACTGATGCCACAAACAAAGCCAAGACATGGAATGTTAGAATATTGGAGGAAGATAATCTATGGAGGATTCATAGAAATAGGAAGACTAGAATGCGCGGTAGGTCACGTGGAGAGTAATGCCAATAGGGAGTCAAAATGATAGCACAACGTTGGCAAAAAGACAGTAGCAGCACTGTGAGCTCCAAGTAAACAACATAGGCTAAATGTCGTTTGACGCGTAGTTTTGCAACATGGCACCTCCTCACAATAAGTATGGATATAACAATTGATGCACACTAAAGAAAATCTAACTTCTGGGCGAAATAACCTGTTTTGTCATCCGTAAGTATACGCGGACACGGGGTTTTTCCTTATAACTTGTAGCCCCTGTTACTTTCTATAAAACGCTAATTCGGCTACTAATTTATATTGGCCTTATTTACAAATACTGTGTGCATATCTAGCTAAAACTGCTACAAGACCAATTACTGATTATACTAGATTCCTGCATATTTAGAGAGGAATAGCAACTTTCTGCATCTGGGTACAAATATGACAAACAATTTCACTCAGGTCACTATCAATACCCCCAAGATGTCACTTTGCCAGAAACCTTCAGGGAACAATTCAAAAAGCATTACTAACTTTTTAGCTTTGATTTAATATAACAGCAATGCAAGATTTAATCAAATAAATAATTCTAATCATATTTATTTAGCCATAATGTAAGTGCAGTAAATAAAACTGAAACAACAAATGTTTCACAAGCAACAGGATGTAAACTAACAGAGTGCACAAAAGTCTTCACTTTTGCAGCTGAAAAGGTTATCTATTACGAAAAAGTATTCTATCATTCCCAGTCTTACACAATCAGACCCTGGTATCTGAATAACAAATGTGACCCGTGATGCTTTTTCAATGGAAACTTCACCAAGTCTGCAATAAGATGAAAGGGTAGGGTATCACAGGGTACCTTTGATGGGTCTTTTAGTCAAAGCTTGAAGCTAGAGGGTAACATTCGTGTTCTATTGGGCATACATCAAAGCATCAAACATCACAGGAATGCATTGATACATGTGGGTACATTCTGCCATCCCTCGGAAGAAAAGACATCAAAGGAATACAAAAATCCCGTGACGAAACACTTTTTTATTCTATTTCTTCTCTAACCGCATTTCTGCTAAATCTGAGAATATAAAAAGTCAAAGATAACAAGGCTGACTAATGAGACTAATGATATAACACTTCTCATAAATGATATATCCTCAAACATCTTTGTTATCATGCCATGTTGTTTGGTAACTATGTTCCGAAATATAACCTTTTCAGAATTATATTGAAATACTACAATTGTCAAAAATTGCGCTTCTAGAAAATTTTACGAATTTGATATATTCCTCAAAGATTTTATATAATATTCATATGTGTATATACTTCTCAAAATATATTATACTTCTCAAAAATTACATGCAAGTTGGGTTGATACAACCATCCTACAGCTGTCCATCTTAAGTATGAAAGAAAACTACCTCTATGACACTAGCTAACTCTCAACTAACAGCTACTTAGGGGCAGGTCATTAATTCTTTCAGTAGAGGGAGTGGAAGACATCTAGAAGGGGGTCAAACTTCTTCACACTCTGCGGGAGAGGGAATGAAAATTAAAGAGCATTTCAAAAGGAGTATAGAGTTTCTTCTGAAGTACCTTGAACAGGGACAAAATTTTTTACATAAATCTGAGATGAGGACAAAAATTCAATCAAGTATATGAGAGTGTGTTCCACCCCTCCCCACAAGTCAATAATAACCAGTGGCATGTCAATGTCTTTGATCAGAATACAGCCAAGTTACCTAGGTGCATTACATGTAAGGCTCACCCCGGAGATTAACTCAGTTACTTTGCATTCACGCCAATATGACACACATATAGGTCATGTTGTTGTCATGTTGTTATTGTTGTTGTGATGCAGACTCAATTTAATATCTTCTGTGTGACAGGTCAAAATGGAGAGAAATAATACGCAAGAGGAAAAAGCATTAAAAAGAGTGGGAAGAAGAGCAATCAACATTTCATGGAAAACACTATTCACAGATGTCAAGAACAGACAGGAATATGGGGCAGCAAAGATCATTACTATGTCAATAGGCTGAATGAAGACAAACGTTTAAATCAATCACAGGAAGAAAGAATCATGAAAAGATACCTAGAAAGAACAGACAGTAGGGAACAAAGTGTGAATGGTGTAATACTGCAAAAGAAGAAAAAACATCGATAAGTGGCCACCAAAATCTTTGCACGGGGGCCCCGACAGGAATTTGCCCACATTTAGGAGAGGCAAAATCTGTTGCAAACATGGCCCGCCATAGAAAACCATGCAGACATAGAAACGAAAGACAGTATACTTTACCGGAAGAAGAAAGAGCGCCATAGAAAGAGAAAAGAGACAATGAAATAAAAGGGGACTTAATAATTTGCGAACTTTATCATCAACCAAGATCAAGAGCACAAGGTAGTAGGCATAGGAGAATCTGTAAGGAGAAACAGGCCAACATCGACATGGGAATTGGACGGTGGATTCCTGATAGGGAACGACAGCCAACGACGACAACAGTGACGACGACGGTGACGACGACGGTGACAACGATGGTGACGACGATGGTGATGATGATGATGATGATGATGATGATGATGATGATGATGATGATGATGATGATGATGATGATGATGATGATGATGATGATGATGATGATGATGATGATGATGATGATGATGATGAAAATAAAGCAAGAACGAGACTAAAACACTTCAAATCAAACGGCATACAAAAATCCATGGTTAATGCATGTGCAATTGGCAGTACCTGCTTTCAACCAACGGGATCAAGCTAATCAATACTTCGTACAGTTCATCTTACATTCCATCATAAGTTTCAATTAAATTTACCGCTAAGTCCCCATTTCATAGATAGTTTATGGCAATTGCTCCCAAAACCACACTTTCCAAATCTTTGAGGCCCTATATATCAACTCAAACTCCAAAAAAGACTAGAGTAGCAGCGAAACTGCATTCCGAAAATCGGTTCTATGTATTTTCTTAAGTAGCTTCGAAGGAAATGTCAACATAGTGTATTGGAAAAGAAAAAAGTAAGTCCCAACTATTGATCATTAAAATAATGACAACAAGTCATGGTACTCTCAAAGTCTTAGGTTAACTCTTGGATTTACTTTCGATTCTGAACAATTGCAATAATATAACATTGAATATATTCCCTCCAACCAATCAACAACAGAGCTGTAAGAATAACTATATATAACTATAATTGATGATTACAATTCTCTGCATTCGAAAGGAAACAGTTATACCTTCATAAAAATCACCAAGTCCTCATTACTTCGGGCAGACTTGAATTAAATACTCAGAGGATAATGATTGCAATACTTACTGTACCAACAATATCTGCAGTTTGCTATCGCAATGCAGAATTATGGAATGGGCTCGGCAGGGAAACAAATTTGGCACCCTATTTAACAAACTTAAAATAATTTGTTAAACAGATGAATTTTGTACATCTTAGTTTCCTTTTTTGGTTTCATTATGCTAACACTGGAAACTATACAATAATACTATACATGAAAGATTTTTTTTATATGGTTTTTACAATACAGTCAATCTAAACGGCCAGTTACTTATAGCTAAAATTTTCTACCTCTACAAATATTCAAGTGACAATGAAATGATGCTTTAACTTACTTTCTGGAACAGATGTTAAAATCCCCCCATCTCCAAATATTGCATTGGCACCAGGTAAAACATAAACTGTAGAAGCCCTTTCACAAACACCTGAAAGAAAAACATGCCCATAGCATCATCTCTTTCCTGAAAGTCAGCATACATTGCAAAGGGATAGTGAAGCAACAGATCCTCGTAAGGCCAATCTGCACTAAGAAAACCCTCAGCGAAATTGCGCAGTGAAATACTCCTTGGGAAAATGCTCTCGACAAGAATTTCGTAAGCCAATTTCCAGTATGCAACATTTCCAAGCGAAACTTCTCTCTTGAAAGAATCACTTTCAATGTGGACTTGTCTTGTGAGGAGCTTCCAAGCATGCTCAATTAGCATCGAAGATGAAATGTGCTGCTATATCTAATTTGTTATATATAATTCGTACCTACAATAAAGGTGTCATTTTGGCATTTCTACTGTAGTAGGTAAATTCGTAACTTTTTGATAATAATATTAAAATTTATCAATTCTTCTGTGGGGATAGTAAAATACAAAAAACATGTTTGTAGCGTGCATCAGTGCCCCAGTACATATTTTCTTATCATCCTTGGTCCGGGGAGGTATTTTCGTTGTCCCTCCCCTAGTTAAATCTTCCTGGGTTTCTATGAAAGTTGATATGAGAGTTTATGGCAAGTCCTAAACAATTTACTTCCAAAACATGATTTCTGAAAATGGGAGATTTTGTTTACTGCACCACAATTCATACTATATGAAACATATTGCCAATCTGAAAAGGAAATTCCCTAATTGCACTTGCTGATACCTACTGTGTCAAGATGCCAATAAAAGATTGTGAATGTAACCTAACATACTCTCCTTTAACAAATTCTTGAAGCAGCACTGTGTAGATGAGATCTATACAATTTTTACTTCCTAATATCCCATGTGTCACAACAGAGTTGGTATACGCTTTCTGCATCTAAAACTAAGTAATAATAACTTGGATTCACGTTTCACTGAAATAGGGATACTTCTTAATTACGTTGCAGTTTTCCATAGTTCCGATTTGGTTATAAATTTAATTCATTTTCAGTTCAATCCAAATTCTACTACATACAACGGATAACATAAATCAATTGCAACACTAAAGTAGACTTAAGGTTTAATTGGCAAGTTACTCCACAGTGTCGTCCAATGTATTGACTACATTGTACACTAGATAGTACAATGCCTTCCTAACCAAGTAGAAATTGCCACAACACGACAGTCTCATTTCGTATTGATTGATGGATGAATTTTATGAGAAGAAGTTATGACAGAAGATGGGTGCTATCTTTTTGGCTGATTCGAAAACAAATAACAATTTAAGTTTACAGACATCTGAAAATCTAAGTAATCTTAATTCTTTAAAGATAGGAAGATTATGTGCTGGATAGCTTTATCTGAGATTGCCCTGGTGGCTCTCTTTTGCGTTTTGAATATACGCTTCTATATCTGCAATCTGTTGTTTCAGCACTGCAACTTCCTTGCCATGGCTGCAGGTACACTTCTCACCCTCAGAAACGCGGGTTTCTTTATGAATAACATATCTCCAAATCGCCTATTTTGTTCTCTGTTTCTATCTTTTTACTTCTATCTGTTAAAGTACATCTTTCCCTTCAGATGCACGTGATCCACGAGGCTTCAATTCTACTGGTTAAATTCTTTTCGCTACAACAGTTGGCTGTTGTTCATATAGGTCTTCTTATAGATATCTGAAAGCCTAAGTAACATTAATTCTCCAAAGATAGGAAGATTATATGCATGATAGCTTCATAACAAATCACCCTTACGGCTCTCTTTTGCATTGTGAATATGGGATCAATATACTACATTTAGGTTTGACACAGAGCAATAATATTCTATATTGAAGAAATGAAAGGAACATAAAATTTTATACATACACCAAAGTGCATGTTGGGTTTCTAATCCTAGAGAGGATTTCAGACGCCCTAGTTGAAACTTTGTAAGTTCACTAGGATGCTGTTTTCAACGAAGGTGCTCATCTACCAGAAGTATTATGAATTTAACATATTTAGCTCTAGTGAGCTGATACAAAGTGTAAAATTTGTGCTAGTGTTTTTACCTGTTTTCTACCGATTTTTTACCTATTGCGTTTTATACCCATTTCAAATTACAAAGAAGAAGGAATCTTTAAAGCAGTAGGGTGGAAAGTTATTTAATTGGGCTAACTGACATTAAATACAAGTCCATTTGCATCAAGAGATCTTTTAACATATTAAAGCTCAGTATTAACCTTCTGCAAAGGTTACCACGTGCTTGGGGTTCAAAGCAAATATTAGTATCATCCGCAAAAAGATAAAATTTCACCATTTTGCAGCATTGAATAGATCAATACTAAACACCAGGAAAAGTAGGGGTGCAAGCACGGATGCTTGAGGGATACAGAACGTTCAGTAGGTTTGAGTTGATCCCATTCATTGAACCATTGGTATCTACATGATAAATAAGATTCTTAGAGGCTGTTGTGTCTCCCATGCACGGTTGTTGACTGCTAGTCAAAGACAAATGAAATCTGGCTAGCCAGAGAAAAAAGTTGCCAGCGGAACGAGAAAAGAGTTGACTTCAGATCAACCTTTTTCGCTTCACCCTTTTCTGGCGAGATTGCACCAGAGTCTCATTGCGCATGTCTGTGACGTACTTTGCCACAAATTTGTCGTAATTAGCTCAGCTATTTCTCAGTGGAGGTTGGCCATTACGTGAGGTTTTCACAATATCCAGTACACTAGTATCTCCTTATAGCATAAATACACAGACAAAATTTAAATATGTATCACGTATATGCATAAAGCCCCATTTACACTAGGTTACACTAGACGATTTGTACAAAAAGACTAATCCAAGAACTAGCAACACCTCAATAACGAATAGCATCATGACCAATCTAAAAGCTGTCAAAAGAACAAACGAGGTTGGTAGTAGAAAGTTAGGCAAGTCCAAACTTTTGCACAGCAAATATAAAACATGTTTGCAGTAGGATTTCTTGTCACACTATGAGTTTACCCGGGAATCAGATTGACAAATTTATACCAATCTTCTAGTGTACACGGGGCTTAACGTATGTGCAAGAATACCAACCAGAGTTGGATATCATGAGGGACACAATTGCAATAGTAATCTATTTTTGAATGGTTGTCAATTGAAGATATCAAAGACAGGAGTAAACAAAAGGAATGATGATAAAAATAGCATCTACTTTTTGAACAATCAAATATATATAACAAAATGAGCTATAACTTCTTCTTACGTATGCTAAATATGTGTACAATAGATATTGCGTCAAACAAGTGCTTGTGGGAAAATATTTTTTACGCTTTGTCAATCACAGGGGTATGAATAGTGAATAGACTGCAATGAGCAGTGCTATGATGGACTACGTTGTTGCTAGGGTATGTATATGCTGTGACTGCTGTTGAGACGACTGCTCAGACCCCTTGACTATAGAGAACTAACTTGTGAAAGGCTTCATGTTTCTTTAATACATTAGTTAACTTTTCGACAAGAGATTTATCTATCAGTTCAATCATAATTCAAAGAAAAGGGACTGGATAGGAAGCTTCGGTACTAAACAACTGACCCTTTGTTTTATGTTGAGCACAATAGCCCTATGCTCACGTGATCAAAGGTGCAAGCTGACACAAAATAGTCAAGATCTCCTAATACTACACTTCCGATTCTTCATTAAAATACATCTTTATATCAATAATATTTGCTTCAAGTGCTTATCAAATCTTCTGTTCTTATCCGTTTTCATATCCTGTCAGCAATATATAGATCGATTTTATCGCTATTTGTCTTGTAACCTCTGTAAACGAAATTTTTCACTGAAGCCCTAGACAACTGATTACAATTTCAAATGCTTCAATGTCTGGTAACCTGGTATAAAACTGAAGCATCTTTCTGTCTTCGTTAGTTCTTTCAAAGGAAAAATTTGTTCCAACTTTTTCGGCTTCAGTTCGTTTATTTCACCTTGTTAATTTTCAAGTCTCCCCCTTTACGTTCAACATTAATTTGGTGAATATAGTTTTTGACTTGCAGAATTTCTCCATTGCTATTGCATGCAAATTCCGCATCGCTGCTTTCTAAATCATTGTATGGGCTGTTCTCTGAACGTAATTGGTTGTTCTCAACTTTGAGGTTATCTATTCTCCCTAGCTAGTTTTCATCAATAGAAGAAACAGATTTCCGCTTTTCAAGTACTGGATGTTTGAGGCTGGGCTTGCTGTGGCTGTATAGTTTCTGGCACGCTTGTAGGGACATTATGTAAATCAGTTCTTTTTCCTTCGGTAAAATGGCTAGAACAGACGCCGTATCCGTCAGTGACTACAAACTTCTTGCACAATACTTTATGGTGCCATATCTTATTCTGATGTGTATCTTTAGGAATACCGTAACAAGATAACTCCTTATTCCTTCTAGAGTTCTTAAAGCACCCTGGAACACAGTAAGTAAACCCTCCACGGAGAGACAAGTTCTTTTCTTCCTCAATCATGCCCCTTATATTTGCAGGCAACTGACAGGGCATGCCTACACCACTAACAAAAGTTTTAAGCTCTTCACCACTATTACCATTCGGGCACGAGCTTTTAGAAAAGCTATGGATAATTCTTGCGGTCAACGCAGATTTTTCACAACTATCACCACCAGTAAGTAAACCTTCGCTTGATGATCCAAGACTGATACTACTACTCCAGAATGAAATGTGGATTGGAGCGATACTGACGTCATTATGCAAAATATCAATTCAGCTATACTTCAATTTCCATATTTAGAAAAGGATTTTTACACACATCAGAGAAAGGAGGCTTTCTAAGTTGAAATAAATTTAACTGGTTCTGACATATATGAAAAAGCACGTTGGGAAAAACAAATAACTATTATTGAGATTTTACTTTAGAGGCTGGAGAAGCTACATTAAATAAATGTAAAGTAGCGTAATTCAGAAATGCAATCCTTCACCAGTTCTTCCTATTACTGATACGAAAGGCACATCATGTCCATGAAGGAACAAACACATCATGAAGTCAATCAACAACAAAAAAATATAAGGCTGATGAAACAAAATATTGGCACTTAAGTATAAAATTGACGCATTGAAAGTAGGAGTAATCCAAATAGTGCATAATTGAAGCTAAAAATAGAAAGTGCAACCGTTAAGTGATACAGCAGGCCTCAGCTAAAAGTGGTCAGATAAAACTGCTTTGAGTTGTAATGCTCTAATCACATTTGTGCTGTTGGAACCAATGATGTCAATAGTAATATCATTACCTGATTCATTCTGAGTCTCCATTTCAAGACTGGGTTGCTGAACACTAGCAGTACATTCCATTTCTGCAAGAGTAATATCTGTATTATTGAAAAAACTTGGCATTATCAACAATTTGTTTTAGTCTGTTACACTTATGAACAACTGATTATATGTTCTATTGAAACACAATTCCAAAATGATTGTGAATAATTCCAAAATTACCTGATTGATTTTGTGTTTCAGTTAAATCTTCATCATGAGTAGGTTCATCATCAGTTATTTGTCCTATAAAACAGCAAAACATTTATCATCAACATCATTTTCTAAAATGCTGCTTTAAATATTTCATCCCATTATAAGTAGCAAACCAACAATGACATAAGAAGCATTAAGCCCAACTAATTAGATTTTCAGATAAAAACTAAACAAATTCAGTATGTGCCAGTCATGGGGATATTCAAAACTACAATATAGTAAACATTCAACGAGTTGAAAGAGGCCTACAAGATGTGTGGAGGAATTCATACACGCTATTCACGTTCCAACAACAACAACAAAAGTCTCCTTTACGGCTCTACCTATATCACTACTGTCTGAGAGCATTCTTGGAAATACAGAATTTGTACGAAGCACTTTACAGATACGAGAACGCCCATATGCCTATAAGCAGGCAAGATAATAACATGATTTTGTTGCCTTTTGTTATGAAAACATGTGCACTGAATGGGAGTTTTTCTACAAAGTTGATCATATCAAACCAAAAACACTGATATGTGAGTAGATGAAAGGAAGAACAACTGTATGTTCAAGTGCAAGAACATCTGCATATTAGAGTTAATCAAACACCTTCAAGGAAATAGGCTATCACTGTCGAACGAAAGGCGATCATGGAATTGACGATAAACCGGTGAGTAACGCTATATCCTCGAGGATATGCAACATCAATGATAACAAACTTCTTGCGAAATGGAATGTGGCTGCTCGTTGAGAAAAGTCAGGAAACACCCAACTACTGTGCGACATATACTACTATCAACTAACATCTAGGAACAACAATCCCTTTGCTGATGAATTAATAACTAAACAAGTAAATCCTATACAAGGAAACAATGTTTCATTGAAAATTTCCATTCCTCTTGGAGCCCAAAAATGTAGTAAATACAATCAAGTTGAACAAGAGAAAAGAAACAGCGCGATATTAAAACCAGCCGTCAATTATGCCTGTGCAAGTACTGATGGTGATTTTCAATGTGATGGAAAACAATCTATCTCAAACAAGATAATTTCAGTTGATGAATTAGCTACAGAGAAAATTTACGTTTTTCTGCTATTTCTGTTTTCTTTTCAAATCAGGCGCCTACCTCATTTCAGTAACAATATCAGTTCAAGAGAGCGTCTACCTCTAACTGAGTTTTCGTTTTGAAATAACAACTGGAAGCTTCCCTTTTATTAGGCTAGAACTAAACAAACCTAGTGCAAGGTATCTTGATACCTGAAAAAGCTAACAAAGCAAACATGTTGTAATTCTAGCATACATCAGAAGATCTATTGACCCAGTTTATGAATCAAAATATTGACCCAGTTTATGAATCAAAATATTGACCCTTGGTTTAAAAGCTGCACCCCTTTTGGGACATATTCTAACATTATCTGCATTCAAACAGACCCTCAAAACTTCGACTCGGTGATACAATGTGGTGAATCTTGCAAAGGCAAGTTTGTAGTCCTTAGCATTTGCAGTGTGAAGGTGAATCTCCAGTGGAAAAACACTCAGAGAAATTTTGCTGTGAACGTTTTGTCAAGAAACAGTTATGACGAAAAATTTTGCAAGTCATTCTCCTCAATGACATTTCTCAATGAGATTTCGTAGCAACACGAATCATTTTCATCACTCTTGAGTGTCTCGTGAACGGTTGTTGACAGCTGACCAAAGGCAGACAAAATCTAATTTGTCCAAAATAGAAACTCGCCAGTGAAATGAAAAGAAAGTGTAACCCAACTAACTTACATTTGCTCGAACTTCTTAGCATTTCATCATGTCTTTTCTCAATGAAGAAAGGCTTTAACACCTTATTTTACTGATCAGTTGGCTTATGTCTGTGAAATATCAGGGATGTCAAGATCTAAGTCACCTTTCAGAAGTGCCATACCTTTCCCTAAACAATCTATTGTCGCTTTATATTTGGTACACCAGAACGCATACATGCATAGGCATTATTTTCAAATTGATTAATAGGCAATGAAAGTCCTATGGAATGGAATCACCAGCGGCGAAAAACAATACGATCACCATTCCTCTAGCATTAACTGCAACAATCTTGGCACAGACTTTTTCAGTACTACTCATTACCATTTGTTTTGTTCCTTTCAATATTTCTTCCAAGGAGGTCTCTGTATCTGTCTGGAGCTGGTTGCTCAGCTTGTCCTATTCCACCTCTAGAATTCTGTCTCTAGCACTGACATCTTCTCCTACCCTTCAGTCATCTCTCTCAAATCACACCTCTATTTACCACATATTTTATCATCATCTGTCATCTTTTCGAACCGAACTCAATGACTTTTGCTTCTTCGCACTAAGAGTCCTACTCTTGCAATTCAACTTTGCGCCTTCTTATAAAATTCAAGTGTGTCTTTGATGCTACTTTTTCTGCAACAAGGTCATCTATTAATAAAACTTCTCGTAACTTTCCCTTTCATGGGTTTCTCCAACCAAGAACACTTCAAAGAGATTCTGGCATTTTCTTTCATTGTACTACTTAAAACTTTATTCTGAATGTCAGTTCAAAATGCTTCACAATAGCATCTCAATCCAACCTCACGTGAAAGGCACTCATGGTGCTCCAACGTGCTGATTTTCATTCAAAGGCACATTTGATTGCATTCTCCATCAGACTTTTATTATTCTCGTGCGGTGACGTATAACTTCCTTATTTCGTAACTAATCGGTTTCTTAGCCTATTTCACCCTTGCGTACTTCTTCCACTATGCTTTCTATTTCTTACTCTTTCAAGTTTCTATCATGCAAACTTTTTCAGTACTTCTGGATATCTCTTTCAGCTGTCTCAACTACTAATTTCATCTCGCAAATGCAAGAACTTGTTGTATCAAGACCATGTCATATCCAAGTTATCTTGCCGTTTGACTGATGATCACTTATCTACAACATGGCTCATTTAAACTATTGAAAAATTTGCCACATTTATGACAGATGCTTGACTTTCCAAATAGTTCCATTCTGAGTCACCTGAAGCTTCCTACATCAAAAATTTGGTCTCAATCAAGAGCTTCAATCAACTGGATTTATACAATGCCATATCAGTACTTCGCAATGCCTTGAAATCCACGCCTAACTGTAGCATAAGGTCTCTTTGAATGAATACTTACTTTGGAGCAAATATACAATACAATCTTTACCAAAACATAAAAGAACAATTGAAGGCAGTACGAAATGAAAATCCTGAAAGTAGTTAAAATGAATTGCCTTCTCAAGGTGCTATGCCTTGAACTATTTTTGAAAATGCTTTACCCAGTTCATGCTCCGTCTGGTCAATAGCTCAAAGGAATTGCCTAAAAAATATTTACAATTTCACAGCTAGGTATTTGAACAGCATTCTTGCTACTCAAAAATATCTCCTTCTATGAAGTTTAGGTCAAACAGTTGATTGTTCTGTCTATCCTCATCTAGATTCCTTACTTCATGTGGTAGCCGAATATAGGAAATATCTTGAAGAGTGAAGAAGATACACCTGGTACCACAACTCTGTCCAGAATGTCGGTGCCTCCTCTTTTCAAGCTATAAGTGGAGTTTACCTGTTTGCTGAGCTTCCACACAATCCTTCACCAAGAATAATCACTGGTCACCAAGTATAATCACTGGTGATGATCTTAGGGCCGAGTTACACGTAGCGATTTTCAACTGGATATTGGATGAAATGATAATAATAGGATTATCACTATGTTTATTTCTTCGTGTACCAAGCTAAACAAATATTGCAAAATGAATCGTAGAAAATCTAAGTGCGGGCGGAATATAATCAAATTGGTGTGATTTTAGTCAGAATATCGGGTGGAAGCTAAAAGGTACTGACAGTGGCTTTACATAAAGTAGAATGTTGTGATCATTATAATGGTGACAAGTGAAAAGGTAGACCCCACCATGTTGCAGAGGTATGTCTACATAAGTTGTGACCAAAGTGTACAACTTGATAAATATTTCTTTTAATGTGTTCCCCGTCTAACAACTACACTGTCAAAATATTTGTCAGCAATATCCAGGCTTCTTAAGGGATAGTCCCTGAATTATATCATTATAAACAACATGCACCTGACGAGCAAGCACTGAAAGTATGTATGTTTTGTTGCTGTACTTGTTAGAAATGACACAACGTGTAGACAACACTCTATTTTATCTAGAATCTCTTTAGTAGATATGCAATGTAATCTGCATAATCTCTCTCTAGACTTACACACAGAGTTTTTGAAAGTGAAGATTTCTTGTAGAAATGCACGTCAAGCTCGTAGCCAAGGAGGTCTTGGGGCACGCCCCTGCCCCTCCTGTAGTTTTGAAACCGGTTTCAACGCCCCCCCCCCCCCAACAAAAATTACAGTACTTTAGTGCACTCCAGTATTGTTGCTTCGTTTTAGCAGACAAAAACCATATGCAATGTGGAAAAAACAGTTGGATTTCGTACAAACCTGCAAAAATTGCATTTCGTGATCAGACAAAGTACTATGGCCTTTCAAGCCCCTTACAGCATCATTACAAGGAAGTAGAACTCGTAAAACTTTCGATGCGTTGCTTAGGCAAATGAGACAAATCTTGTTCAACACTCTGAAATGTGGGGAATTTACATATAAGAACGTAAACACTGGGTGCCTACTGAGAAAATGAACCAAGTGGAATAAGTACCTGCTGCAAAAATTCACAATATAAATATGTTCTGTGATCTGGCACTAGGTAGTCGTCATAAAACTATGTTACTTGCAGACTCACAAATATTGAAATCAGGAGAACATATTACATATCATGTTGTAGGCATGCACACAGGAATTCTCGTGAACTACTGCTTTCTGTATATAAAATTTTAAAATTTCCACAATATGACATTTCTTTTTCAAAGTTTCTACTTTTGTTCAACCAAAATATATTTTATACATTGTATGAAGCTAGCCAATTATATATTTCCTAATTATGCAAGGTGCACGATGTTATGGCAAGGGATCATACATTCATGAGTTCGGAAAAGAGAGGGAGATGGGGCCCCATCCCCACCCCCATGGGGGTACAATGAACTTACCACAATTTAGACATCCGTTTTATCATTTTGATTTATCGACAATGTCTCAAATATTAGTAATTAATACACTGAATTCAGAGGTCCACTTGTAGGTTGGATATAACTGGTCGTTGCTGATGTATACATTTAATACTAGAAGTGGTGAAAATGTCAGGTACAACAGCCGCTGAAACAATCAAGGCCCAGCGGAATTGTATCTTCTACCTCTAGTGTCCTGGCATCAAATACCATAGATGAATCATGGCGGTGCTCTATAATTCCATCTTTTCCCTAATTCCATCTCTTGCAACATTGCCTTTTTTAAATCTCAATCTCTCCATCATCTAATCTAACATCTTCAATCTTTGTCTTCATCTTGCCCTTTCCTAGACATTGCAGCCTCCAAGATATTCCTCTCTATCCCTAGTCCTCTAAACTCATGCCCAATAAACTTCCACTGTCTCCTTCTCATAGTGGTCAAAAACTGTCTTTCTGCTCCCACCATTTCCAAAACTACTTCATTCTTTAGTATGTCTTTATATGATATCCGAATGATCTTTCTCCAGAACCACATTTCTGTCGCCTCAAGCTTTGTTCCATATATTCTGTTTATTGTCCATGACTCGCTTCCATACAATAGCACTGACCAGTCGTAGCACTTCAACAAATGCTTTCTAACGTGCAATTCTAAGTTCCTTGCACATAATAAATTTCTGATATCAACAAACATTTGCTTTGCCTGACCAACCCTACATTTAATGCCCATATCAAATTTCCCATCCAATGTTATCCAACACCCCTAATTATTTTAAATGATCCACCTGCTTTATCTGCACGCTATTCACTGTCATACTGCATACCGGAGCCTGTGCATTTCTACTGGCAAGCATCACATATGTTTTCCAAACTTTTTCTTTGAACCAAGTCTCCCGCTTTCCTTTGTTACAACATTCAACACCATCTGTAGCTTTATTCACTATCTTCAATCAATGCTGTGTCATCCACGTATCGAAAGTTAGTATAGTTCACTTCTTCCAGATCGACTCCATTTACATTCTTATTTTCCTACTGGCTTCTTCACTGTATAGATTAAACAAATCTGGTGACAGAATGCAGAATAATCGCCCTACCTCGTCATTATTACTTTTTGAAATTTTTTCCAACCTCCCGCACTTATTCCAACTCCCCTATTTATTAATTCTGAAGATTTTTCATTGAGATTTTTTTCCCACAGGCCTTTTTCAATTGCCCAGAGACTGACCACAATTATTTTGAATAATCGCTTACACTACAACTATAATTTCCTTTACCCTGCCTTTTATTGATAATTCACGATTATTCAGTCTTCCTAAGTTGTTCTTCGCAATACCCATGTGTTCTATTTTCCAACTCCCCATTTGTTTCAATCCCCCAATTATTACTTTTCACAGCATTTTCCAACCATTAAATTATTCCCAATCCCCCCCTCCATTTTATTCGGTACTCTAGAACAGCTCTCCCATAATCCTGACTGTAGCTTTCTGGTGGTAATACAGATTTCTTATCAGTCTAAGATCTTCCCCATCAATATCCACCCTTGCTATCAATTCCAGTAGCCTGTCATGCTTCACACGATCGAACGCCTTAGCATAGTCTATGAAACATATACACAAGTCCTTCTGTATTTCAACACGTCTGTCTATCATCGCTCTAAAACAGAGTAGCATTTCTCTTTCCCTACTCAGGCTTGCATCCAAACTGTTCATCCGATAAGTTTTTGCTAATGGTACTCTTTCACCTGTTTAGCATTGCACGTAAGGTTATCTTCGTTACATGGCTCATAATGCTTATGGTTCTATGTGCTTTGCAATATATTCAGAATTGTGTAGCACAGGTAAATATTCCCCTGAAACAGTTCATACAGAGAATGTGACAAAAAGAAGGTACTATCGAGATTATCTACCAAAGCACAGGTCTCGGCTGAGACTGTACTTCTTACCAATCGCAGAATAACACCTGATTTCCAAGTCAATGGATATGCATTTTTGCTTTTTCCTACAGCAAACACTATATACCCTGTAGTTGCTTATTTACTCGACGCAAAATTTTGCTAGCTTTGCAAATATGTCCAGTTCTAGGTGAACGAACGACGGAGCTCACTTGACCGACGTCAAATGGGATGTCGGGAAGATTCTGATTTGCAACCCAACTCAGTTTTCAATGAGTGAGCAGAACTTTGAAGTTTCTTCAATGGTATACAGGTCTCCTCTGTGCACTTGCCTATCTCTGGGAAGAGTGTAGCATTCAATTGATTTGATCGACTCACCTTGATCAAGGTGTATACCACTCTCGCAGTAGTTTTCAAAATTACGTTATTAGTACGCTATAAGATATAAAAGGAAAAAAGACGATATTAAGAAAGTGTTCCCTTGAGGAATTTTAAAGTACTGTTGATGAATTGTACACAGTTCTTTTGCGCTGGAAGTCATTTTCCTCGGATACCTTGACCTAATTGAAATACAATTTAGGAAGGACAAACTTTGAATGTCGCTGTAGAAAAATTTAATGAAGGTATCGCTTAGGGCCACGAGGCTTTCATAACTTTTTTCCTTAGAAAAATACTACTGGAACCTGGGAGAGTTTGAAGCAAGTGTGTATTCATAATCGTTCAGGCGTTTGAATTGTTGTTAAGAATGCCTGTAATTGGCTGTTACTTTGCAAGAATGTTAAAGTTTGTTTAAAACTACAATGCAGGGATGCTCCTATATTGGTGCAGTGCAATACAGACAGAGGGGCATGACACAATGCAATACCTGAATGCATATAAACCACAGAATTAAATAAGAGATCATGGAAATGCATGAATGTTGAAATCTCAAATGTTTTTGAACTGATCAACTTTCTTCAGTCTCAAAAATCCAGCAGTGACCTTCTTAACTTTATGAGCAATCAAGCACAACTTTATTAATACAACAAAAATGTGCAGAGTATAGTCTCAGAACTATATTAGACCTCTCCATAAGGATTTCAGCAGGTGTGTGACAGATTGTGTGCCTAATAGCAAAATTGTGAATGCAGGAGTGCAATTTATTTTCACTGTCTATTGTCAGTGTGTGTGATGTGGTTAAGGTTCAATCAAGTGCATGATGACAAAAGAACCTGGCCTCATAGAGATGCATGCTGAAAAGCATATTCATCATCATATGCCTTAACCACAGAGGCTTGTATATGTGTCACGTATAACTCTGGGCACTAAAGAAAATTGGCCCAGATGTATGACACATTATTTGAATGCATATGGAGTAAAAAGTCAATAAAACATAACCTCTTGAGAAAGACAAATCAATGAAGGTGATGACTCAACATGTATATGAATGAAACAAACAGGGGTCTTGCATTTTTTAAAAGTACCTCCATTTTGCTTAATGCTTATAGTTCTAATTGAAGAGTGAACATGAAATTAGAAAACAATTCAACAAATGACTCTTTCATGCATTATCATGCATTTCATGCATAAATCCAATAAGCTGCGAAACACATTAAACTCTATTTGTTACTCCTTCATTTTCATCAAACACTAGTCCAGACTTATGCTTCTAAGTAAGTTTTTTTCTACTGTCTAAATATAAACCACAATGCCCCCTTTTTTGGATGTATAGTATTGACATTATCATTTCTTAATGCTAATATGACACTGATGTTCTTAGTGTTGATAATGACATTGTTCTCACTTATGACTAAATGTCACTCTTTCACAGGCAAAACAGTAAACTGTCTATTCATATTAAAATAGATTCCATATTACATGGGTAAACATTGATTAGTTTAGAACCAGTTTGCATGCATGTTGCCTGGTCTCCGCATTCTGCAGGAGATTCCAGCAATTCTGTGCTAATGTGAAATTGCCACTTACAAGTAGCTACTATTAGAGGCTGGTCAACCTATGAAATAGAAATTGAATATGCCCTAAAGTGTTAATCTTGATGCTTTTGATGGAGTTAAGCTAGATTTAAGTTCTTTACAGTATTTCCATAAATTTATTGATCATTTTCATTTACATAAAAAGAAATAAGTCCAAAGTAAATTTGGAGCAGTATCATGGATGTGGATTTGCAGGTCAAAAGCCCCTGATGTTGTCATGAAAAAATCTTTATAGGTATTTTGATAAGTTTTTAAAACTCGCTACAGCAGCAGAAATAGGACAAAAAAGCTTCATAAGATTGTCATTTTTGCTTAAAAATTATTAAAATTTTGCTCAAGTCCATAAATAAAGTAAATCCATGATAACTCCTGAATGAAGAATTTGTGTGCTAAGTCAGTAGTTTTATCCTGAAAACTAGTTTTCTTCCATTTGGCTGTTTTAACATTTTTTCATTAAGAACCCTTTTCAAGATAGCAAGATGCTTAACACTTACTAATGAACATTACTATACTGTGGGCCAGAATGCATTCTTTGTAGTGCATAGGGAATATCTTCCCTCCACCATCGACTGCTTCCATTCACATATGCACCACTACTTGGTAGTTGAATTGCAGAGTATGGCCTTTCTGGACAAGATCTCAATTATGTACAAGCATGACTTCCATTTTAAAGAACATGGCAAGAGCACACATGAGATGGTCACTTTTGTTGATCATCTGCACAAGAAGAGAGATTTGTGCACACTCAATGCCACCATACATGCACACATGCACATTCAGTTTGTTTGCTTAGAATCATACATCTATGATGTTGTCAATATTTGAGCCATTTTTCACTTATCCCTTCCCCTAATCAAGGGACATTGTCTCAACAAGTTTCCCCCAATTTCAAGTGATGAACAACATTGAATTTTGGTAACCCCTCCCCCCTCCAATTTTACCCAAATAATGTATGAAAAGCAGAGAGAAGACTACCATCAAGACAGCAGCTACTGTTGACACTTTCTCCTAGATAGAATTTGAAAGTTTCTAAAGAAAAATTTGTAATTTCAATCCAATTTTAAACACCTTTGCCGATCACTCATCTTAGAACAACAGGATTAATAAACATTAAGGCAACCTCCAGATGATATATTCTTAGAGACTACCATGACTTTGCATAAATTTCAAGAATCCTCGTGACAACATCAACAAGAGGAAACTGCCCCTCCCCCTCAAAGCATATATCGAAAACATCAAGTAATGGCACTATCCCCTCGCCCCTACTGGATGATGTCATATCTGTATAACCCTTGATACAGTAAATGCAAACATGTACACCTGGCTACTACCCTTCTACACATGCGAGATCTCATCGCAAACTACCATATTCCTGGGAGTGGCTTGATGTCAGATGTGGAAATGTGCAGTTAGTCACACACAGCTAGAGACAGTACACCTCCCAAGGATAATTGTGCAGCATCAGATTGATGCTATGAAGGTGTGTAAATACTTAACATTTATACCCAACATACTTTTTGCACAGAACTATTTTCCGTAAATGAGTAAGTCTGGTTTAAGCCAGATTACTGTGATGCAACGATAAAACTAGTGTCTGTGTATCACTTGTATGTCTGGATCAAGGTAGTTCCTGATCGCTTACAATAATCAGTTAAGAACATCAAATGCCAGGGACCGCGGAGCAGTCTGAAAATGGGGGGGGGGGCTAAAATTTAGCGAAGTGGCTATATTACTCTATTATTGACATCACGATTAAACAAAAAAGGAAATCCCTGTAGCACAATACTAGTGCTCAATTCAGATGCCGCCTTTGAGTACCGGAAAAACTACAGTAATCAATCACTAATGAATTCTTCTGAGCTCTTTAAAACATTATTGTTCATGTTCGAAAAAAGTGGGGGCTATAGCCCCCCCAGCCCCCCCCCTGTTCCGCGGTGCCTGAATGCCGTCTGCAAGCAAACCAAACTAGTACAAAGGAAATATACGCAATTACGGACTGCCTATATACAGTTAGGAAAAGCAATTACAGCGGATGTTAACAAGACGTGACACCGAATTTCCTCATAATTTATACATCACATAAAAGCACTCATCATGAACATTAATATGCAATAAAATTTGCGAGATTGCGTATGAGAGAGAAATTATAAAGGAAAACAGTCAACGCTTTGCGTACAAACCCCTTACAACTTGACAGTGCCTAAAACCGGAAGTGTGATTTTCATTTGATTTGATTTGATATATTTAAGAAGGGTAACCCTTCAGCAAATGCTGTTTTTCAAGGGGCCCTTCATTTAAAAAATACTACAATAAATACAATAAGTAAATTACAAAATATTCTAAAACCCTAATTACAATGCAAGTAATATAATTTAAAAGTAGTAAATATGCAAAAAAGAAAATAGTAAAATGGAGTAAAAAAAGAAAAAGGTAAAAAATAAAATTAATAAGAATGGAGCAGCTTTTTCAAGATGACCAAAGATGATGCTAGTTTTGCCTCAGCTGGTAGGCTGTTCCATAATTTTACCCCGCAATACGAAAAACCCCTTTGTCCAATTAAAGATGTCTTTTTAGGTATTCTAAGATCAGTTGAGGTATTACCTAGGGTACGGGCCTCCCCGGCGGAGTTTCTTGTGAACAGACAGCCTAAGTATTGTGGAGCCAAATCATTAAGAGACCTATAAACTATTGTGTTAGATTCTTCAGCAATCAGTTTATCAATGGTCTTCCACCCAAGTCTCTCTATAAGTGGTCTGCTCGGGGCATCAAATTTGCTGCTAGTCACACTTCTTGCAGCTCGGTTTTGGAATTTTTGAAGGCGAGTTTTCTCCATGAGACCACAGGCTCCCCACAGAGAGCAGCAGTATGGGAAGTAGGGCTCCACAATACTCGAGTAGAGGGTTTTTAAAGAGGCTTTTGGGAGATAATATTTCGCATGTTTTAGCATTACCATTCCTCTCGACACCTTGGAAGTAACAGATTTTATGTGTTCTTTCCAACTTAAACTGTCATCCACATTAACGCCAAGGTATTTGATTTCATCGACAAGATCAAGTTCTCTATCACGGATCATTAGAGTTAGCTTTACGTCATTATTCTCAAGAATTCTTCTTTTAGGTTTTGTACAAATGAGCATAGACTTCGTCTTTGCTACATTCAACGATAGTTTATTGCCCTTTAACCATTTATCTAATAGCTTTAGATCCTCGTTAATTGCTGTTTCTAGCTTTGAAATATCATTGCCCATGTGACATAGGCTAGTGTCATCAGCATACATGGATACTTTACCTTGGGTAATTTTGGGAAGATCGTTTATGTAGATCAAGAACAGAGCAAAGATACTTAAATTCGTATCACGTACGGAGTAGAAATGACGATTCTTTCATATATTTCGTCGGTAGAGACACCATAGTATGTGAAACATACACAATCTAGGCGAGTTGGCTACAAGCAAATTCCATGTCACGGTTTGTTAACATCCGCCAGCAAGTACTTGCTGGATTGTGTACAACTGAAGTTTGCAACGGAGCTACCTTTGGCTTGGGAGGTGTACTCTCCCTAGCCGCATGTCGCGCGCTTGGTCTCAGGTGTGCATTTCAACTGTGACACAAATAAGAAAAACGGCAAATTCTGTATCGAACAGTTCCAATTACGAAAAAGGGCCAATTCCAGTTTTGCTTGGTAGAAGCCCTATTGACGGTACTTTGATAGAGCCTGTGTCAAGCAAACTATAGTAAGGTAATTCCAAAACAAAAGGACTGTCTATGTAGCATCGATCGGTGATCGCCAACCATTTTCACTTCTGCGCCCGAATTTAAGCATCTTTGCTCTGACCACGCACCCTCTACAACAGATCCTAGGCGGATGTTAACAATCCGTTGCACCGAATTTTCGCACATACTATGTATCATTTGAAAGTGCTCACTGCGTACGTTAAGAATATGCAATAAAATTTGCGGCATTGCGTATGTGAGAGAAATTATAAAGGAAGACATTGAACACTTTGCGTACAAACCCCTTACGACCCGACAGTGTCTAAAACCGGAAGTGTGATCATGTACGCAGTGGAAATGATGATTTTTTCATAAATTTCGTCAGTAGGGACACCAAAGTTTTTGAAACGAACACAGTCTAGGACTGACCCTAACCCTGCGCTCCACGACCCTGTCCCACGAGAAAATAGACAGCGTCGAGTTGGTTAAAAGCAATTTCAACTGCAACGGATTGTTAACATCCGCCAGTGTGCACAACCTATGAAACAGATCACACACTAACGCAAAGTGTTGGTGTGACGGTCTACATTCTAAACGAAACCTGAGATCAAACTCCACATACCCTCAACTTCCCCATCCATATTCCAGACGGAGTCCTAGTTTTTTCTTTCACATAACAAATATGAGCTTTGAGCCAACGTTCGCAGGTTCTTGGGAAAATGAAAGCAATCTGGACAGGTACTCCATCTTGAAACCAAAGGAATATTGAATATCTATTTGACATGCGCGAAAAATAAGCATTCTTGCTGCCATTCATGTATAGAGGTCATTCAAGTAGATGGTACTCTCCAAAATGGCTAAAATTTAACCCCCCTCCCCCCTCGTGCGCACACGTATGCTTGATACGCACCCCCTTTTGCGTACGTATTCTTGGTTGTTTGACCCTCTCCCCTCATCTCTAAAAGAAAGTTTCTAGACAAACAAAACCACGGAGAAAGACTTTTTAAGCATTCACGAGACATGAAAATGATCACTACAAATATAGTTCATGACAAATCTATAATATTTTTCAAACAATACAGCATTATACTAGAACAGGGGGTGTCAAAGTAATTTGGCCCAAGGGAACATAGGACATAATATGGCGCCACAATAGCCGGGTAGGTTGACAGAACCCGAGAGGGCTAGGTAATTGAGGCTTTTCAAATATACATAATTCATCGCATATTTCCTATCTTGCATGCTAGACAACGGCGAAAAATTGGATATTCAGCATTGTAAATGCCACTAGTAAATGCCGCTATTACAATGGGAAAAATATCGCTAGGTTTTAGTTTATTCAAAATTCCTAGGGAACCACACTGACAGATTCAGCCTGGGCCGTATGTTTGACACCCCTATACTAGAAGTAATTTTAACTGAATAGGTACTACATTAATTGTCTTTGAACCTCCCTTTGTACCCACTTCATATATAGATATATTTTCCTCATTCATCCTTTTAATACTGATGATGACTCTCGTGTGAGTCGAAACGTTTATTTCTTGGATGTGTCGTAGATTAATTTTAAAGTCGCAATAGTACCACTGGATTTGTCGTTATAAAACCAAGACGAAGAAATGTCTCTTTTTTTGGTTGTGGTCTTTGTACTGAAGTTTATTTTAAAGCTGCGTTTTCCATCAACTATGTCTTTGAAGGGTCCTTTGAAAATGAAAATATTGCAGGATGTATACAAAAAGGGGATAATTTTTTGTTTTGCGTACGTACTTAATGTGTCAACCCCCCTCCCTCCTTGTACGCATTCGTACGCAATTGCTTGACCCCTCCCCCCCTTCGTGCGTACGTACTAAATGAACGATTCCATACAACAATCAACCTCCCTTGACAACGGGAACCATATTGAAATAGAAAATTAAAAGTGTTTGTTGTCAGCATTGTTGCTGTATTATTACCTTTATCACTTGCAAATTATGGGCAGAAACGTTTAAAGAATATTTACCTTAGCATGTTCGTGCATTTCACGACAATGCCAGAAATCTGGGGCCTTTGCCACAGAACGCTTTATCAACATGTTCCTCTACCGTTCCTTTTAATCTATTATCCATAACTTTCAATATCACCTTCGCCACTTGACTCTTGATGCTGATTCTTCGATGCTTACCGCACTCTGTTGCTCCTTCCTTTTTAGAGAGTAAAATAATTCCTCCATCCTCTTCGGAATGATGCTAGTACGATATATTTTTATTTTCCAACTCAGTAATCTATTCTATTGCAAAATCTTCTGCCGCCCCCCCCCCCCCTATTTCAACAACCACACCATCACTCCCGTCTACCTTTCTCCACTTCATTCTCCCCAAGGCCTTTTCCATTTCTTTTTTCAAAATATAAGGGCCTATAGGAACGTGTGTACGTTGCTTCCTATAGACTGCAATGTTAGATAAGTGACATCCTTCGTTGATCCATGTTGTTGGTGTTCGTGATGTTGGAATCTTATTTAACGTGCAGAGAACACGGAGGCAGAGAGAGGAGACGATGTTGTTGACTGTAGGTACTCAGACTCTACTCTGACTGACTTTACAGTACAGATAACATGGATATATACAGAAACATTGAACAACTGAAATAAAGATAAGTTACGTACATGAAGGGTTAGGTGCTTGTTAGTTAGAATTTTTGTTTGTTAACTTATTTTATTTCGAGTTCACTTCTAGCTATACATATATGTATATATATATATATATATATATATATATATATATATATATATATATATATATATATATATATATATATATATATATATATATATATATATATATATCATATACATATACATATACATATACATATACATATACATATACATATACATATACATATACATATACATATACATATACATATACATATACATATACATATACATATACATATACATATACATATACATATACATATACAACTAATCTAAGGAGGAATGACCAGGTGTGTGATGATTGCGTACAGAACAACAGAAGAGGAATGACCAGGTGTGTGATGACAGGAGTGACGTATGGTGATGTCCAAGGTGTGTGATTTGAGAATGGGAATGAATGAAAGAAGGAAAAGCTTACGTCGAGTAAGAAATGGCCTAAGTTACAATGTTTACGTTCACTACAAAAGCTCCCCCCTTAGAATGCAAGCGGATGAGAAGCATTCGAACCGTAAGGGAGAAAGCACTGTAGGATTTTAAACAGTGTAGGAAAGAATGACATGACGAGATGATGATATGAGGAGACTAGGGTTAGTTGCCCTATTTAGCTATTGATAAGCACTATGAAAGGTTACATGTAATAATTGAAAATACAAGAATACGATAGTTTGAAATGTGCGTAAAAGGTATAATGAAATAAATGCGAAAAGTGAATACTAAATGTCCAAACATACTACAAAAATGTCCCATTTGCGGTGGCCATGAAGTATGAGATGTTACCAAGGTTTTATGAGTTGGATTACCAGGAACCAGGACGTCGGCGTTCGACGTTTGTGCGATTTGCGAGGTTTTTTGCGTAGGATCAACCAGGAACCTGAATGTCGGCGTTCGACGAGTGTGTGCGAGGTTTTGTGAGTAGGATGATCAGGAACCTTACTTGCTGTGTTGGTTAGGCACTACGGTGAGTCGAGTGCGTTGAAAGTCGACTGCTTGTTGCTTGCTGCTTGATTGCTTGCTTGATAAAGCTGGACCAACGAAGGATTCTCTGGTCACGTCTCGGTCACCATTATAGGAACGCGAGTTTGTGTGCTTCCTATAGACTGCAATGCCCGTTCAGTGACATCCTTCGTTGATCCGTTGATGGCGAGTATCAGATTTAGTTTCAAAGCTAAAACTGAAATAGGACACTGATATGATAATGTTACAAAACAACCAGCCTTTCTCTATACTACACTTAGTCAATGGCAAGTGCACTATTTCACAGATCTTTTAATAATTGTCCCCAAATCCTATGTCATACAATAGCTTATCAATTTCATCCTAGTCAATCGTTTCTTTTTTACAGGTAGTCCTTTCATAAGTGGAAATAAGCTTTTGCAGTACATTGCATCCTCACAGATTTCTCGTGTTTCCCCGCTATGTGGTATAGACGCTATAAGGTTGTCATTCATTGTCTTCGTTGTTGGAAAGAACTGTTCATCCATCTTCTGGATGTCAGGCCTATGTTTCTTTGGAAGGGGTGAAGCTCCAATTGCATCAGGAGTTAAAGGTGATGGAGCAGAGCAAGATAATGGTGAAGGTGAAGAACACAGTGAAATGGGTTTATCATCCATGCTTACTCTGATACATGTAGAAGGCATACTGCTTTCTGATGGCTTGCACGATATTCTGTCGAGGAAAAATCTCATCACATCAAACAACTTGCATTTTGGCAAACGTGATACAACACCACCAGACTTTGTCATATTCCTACGCTTATCTATGCACCTCTTGAAGTTATCTTTCAAGTTTTTTGACAGGTTTCTGCAACAACGCAACTACGATAAAAAGAACAATAGGATTAGTATTCTTGCAAGAATTCTTCTGTTGATAGACTGCCATAAAATAACTGAATACCAGATGATTTAAGTGATTAAAATGATTTATTTATCATATGGTTAGGGGATATGCTTCAAAGAGAGAGTGTTTGACACATCATGATCATAGTACAACAAGAGCTTTCGAACAGATTTTTGTAATTTTGTCGTTTTGTAAGTTTGCAAAATCCACACAATTTATATAAATGACGAGCTTATTTCCCAGTCAGCGAAGTTACACAGATTGACTGAATGTGAAAAAGACTGCTTTATAATGTGACAAGACAAATGTGATGTGATTTTTTGTGATTTCACATCCCATAAGCATGGAAGTCCACTTATTTCTTCAATAAATAGCTCTTTGTCAAATTTACAGCCCTAGTTTTCGTCGCCAACTCCTCCCCATGGATGTACTCCTCTTCCAAATTATCATAGCGTTTGATCTGGTCTGCTGTTAATAGCAATATGTCTTCTTCAAAGGCAGAGATTGCATCAATAAATCGACAGTCTTGGTATGTGATTCATGTTTCTTACTACTGTTCTACCAAAAGTTTGAGCGTTATTTCCTGCCATCTCGGCATGTGGCGCGGAGGCCAGGATGTAGGCCTACTTTTGGAGTTCTTGTTCTGGCAAAGACAAGCTAAGCGATTTGGCAAAAAGTAGAACTTCAATCACTGCCAAAAGTCCTTGGAACACCCTATGAATACAGCGTTTTATATGACAATTATGAGATTCCGGTGAAGCACAACGGACTACGCCCCCCTACCCCCCAGAACAATGTTGAATTGACGGTTGGGTTAGCTGACAGTTGTGTGAAAGCAATTCGACTTATTTATTGCGGATAAAACCTGTCTAAATCAACATTGTTTTAAAGGGGAGAGGGGAACGCTCACCAGCAAGGTCAAAAAATGCCGTAAGTGTTCCAAGACTTTTGGCATTGATTGTCTGAGGGAAATCTGTAAAACAGTAAGATGTACGGGAAATAGTTGGTAGGGGGTAGGGGTTTTCCATAGCGCTGAGTTCAGTGGTGCCATCTAAAATTACATTAATTGGGGGGAAAGTCCAGAATTAAAGGGGGTTCATAGTATTCTGCATCATGAGTTGATAATTTAGTTGTATTATTCTAATAGTTGGAGTTGTTTCGTAGTCACAAATAAATGTCTTTCTTTGTCTCAGTTCTTGTCAGTATCGAGCATTCGTGCAATAAAAACAAGTGATTAATACGTAGTAAACAAATATTGGTAGCAGGAAACTCTTGAATACATGACAAATGTTGCTCATATGGCATACAGTTTCTATTCAAAACGACTAATTTCCTGTCCGTCCAATATGGTGAATTGAAACGATTTAAGTGGCAAATAGGGGAATCCAAGGCAAGATTTCATATATTTAATACTCGTTTACGCCACACGTGAGAATAGCTGAGACAAAATGGTATTTCAAGCAAGAATTAATACGAAACTTAGAGCGTATATCTGCTACCTTAGACGAGAGTCGTCTCTGTCGTACAGGGAGATTGCTCGACGCTGTGGTATCTCACCATCAAGTGCCGTGAGGATATGTCGGGAGGGCTTTTCTAGCCAACTTACTAAGAAGAGAACTGGTCGACCACCATTGATGACCAAGAAAGTCAAGGCCAGATTTATTCGAACATTCCGCAAAATGAGAGATGAGAACCCGAACGTCAGAGTCGAGGACGTCGCAAAAGATTGTGAAATCACAAGCATCAGCTATAGAACTCTTATACGTACGTTAAATGATGCTGGGTACCACTTTTTGAGATCCAGAAAAAAAGGTATACTCTCACCAAATGACAGGCAACGCAGAGTGCGGTACGCAAAAACAGCTCTAAAAAACTATGATACACACTTTTGGACAGACGACGTTCTTCTGTATTTGGACGGTGTCTCTTTTAGGCACAATCACAAGCCATACGAAGATGCGTTATGTGCTAATGGAAAAGTCTGGAGGAAAAGCAATGAAGGACTGAAATACACGAGTAAGGGATCGAAAAATCTACCAGGGGGACGTTCGTTGCATCTTTTGGTGGGCATCTCACATTCAACAGGAGTGGTTCTTGCAGAAGAATATGAGAAGATGAACGGACCTTGGTTTGCCAAGTTCGTGCAAGCAACTCTACAGAAGGTCTTAATGGATTGTGCAGTGCTAAAAGGCAAGGAGAAATTGCTTCTAGTTATGGATAACGATCCAAGCCAAAGAAGTATGGTAGCGAAAGATGCATTGCAGGAAATAGGTGCTGAACTTGTAGAAATACCAGCTAGATCACCAGACTTAAATCCCATAGAAAATATCTTTCATAATATTAAGCGTAGTCTTAGGGAAGATGCACTAAAGCGAAAAATTATCAGGGAGGACTTTGAATCATTTAAACAAAGGGTCTTGAGTACACTTCTCCAGTATGATGGGTCTGTTATTGACCGCACTATAGAGACAATGACCCTTCGCCTACAGAGAATTGCGAAGTCTGGTGGATATAGAACTAAATATTGAGTTCATTGAAATTATTTGCAATAATGATATAGCTTGTCGATGAATATTTCAGCAATTAATTATGCAATATTACAGCGAATTGTTCCTTGTCTTTATTCCTTCAAGGTGTCCAGAATGAATACCAGTCGCTCTTTGACTCGTGAAAGGAGACGATGGAATTATGAGAGAATTAAAAAGGTTACTCTCATGTGGGCTTAAACCACCCGATGCTAAACTTTTTCATAACAGAAACTGCGGCTTTACACCTTTTAAGCATGAAACTCAATGTATTTAAAACCCCCATTGAATTGGATTGCATATCAAATGGTATTTTCCAACGGTTTACCATCACGGTTTACCATTGTATTTTTCCTTCTAAAATAGGAAGGAATTCTTCAATATTGCTACAAGCTTGGAAAAAGTGGTACATGAACACAAACTACTGTTGTCTATAGTTTTGAATAAGTCTGCTCTAGGGTTTATGAGAAAAACGAGAAAAACTGCACGGTTTACCATTTTTTGAAATCTGACTTCGATCCTATTCATGTTTATCTGCGTAAAATGGTAAACCGTGGCTATTTCATCGATTTCACTAAGATACGAATAATAGACATGTATTTTACTGTCATCTCATGAAGGTACTTATCGATGTACCACTTTTAACATTATTTACTCTTGGGTACCTAATACCAGTAAAGGATAGAAGGGAAAATAGAAATGGTAAACCGTGGGCAAATTGCACTTTCGCTACCATTACAATGACACTGCAGTTTGTCAACGCTACGCAGGAACAATATTGTTTACAAAGTGACGTGCCTATGTCCATTATTGCAACAACATCTTTGCAAAACAATGACCGCATGGTGGGACAGTTTTTTGTTCCTGTGGCTGGAACTGATATTTAAAATAAAAGAAGCGCCATCGTACCTGCATCATTTCAGTTTCACGATCGTCTATAAAGGAACCTTTTACGAAGGAGATTGGTGCCTTTGCTGTGGCAAAAATTGGTGTGTCACTGGAAAATTCGATGTCTTTGCTGTAGCTCGTTTTTGGTGCTGCAAAGTGGACGACATGGCCTTCCAATAGCAGTAGCATATCGCTCCACGGAAGTATGAGGGGTGACCACCTGAAATCATTCAGAAAAATGACTTCCTTGTCTTCAACCCCCAGCCATGCATACGAGCAAGTTGCAGGAGACAGGAATGTATTAAATATTACTCTCAGTGGATCAAGTATAAATGTTTTCCCACAGTTTGCAGGACCAGTGATATACACATTCCGACCCTTGCCACGGCCTAAAACTAGCAATGTGACAATAGCATCAGCAAATACCACCCTATCGATGGCATTTCTGTCTAGAATGTCAAGTGCACAATCCAGCCATTGGCCATTGCAAATGCACTGGATATTGACCTGCTGCCTTAAAATATCTAATCTTGTGAGTTTACTTCGCTCTTGTTTTTCTTTGGCGGTCTCCATCTCCCACACTAGATGAATCAGGTCATTCAACTTTTTGTCACCCCTGTTCAATACGAACTCGTATAGTCGTTTATCACCCGCGTCAAATCTACATTTTGCAAATGCCAATAGATCTATTCTTGAGCGAAGTTTGTGCTTTAGCACAATATTGCTAACATCAAGATTAGACAGTCGCTTGACTTTTGACTTTTTCAGTTGGCGAGAAGTGCGTCTGGTAGTAGCACTCTTTGTTTTTGGAGATGGGACATTCACAGGGTGATTATTGCTAGTTATATACTCCTTATCATCCTTTTTGACATAACTGAACGCTGTTTGGTAACCACCATGGCCAGAAAAGTGGAGGACAATGCCGTATTTATCTTTTACATAATTTTTTACCTTCAACCAGCGTTGCAATTTGTTTAAGAGAACACACATGTGGAAATGATATCTACCATTCTTATGCTGTTCCAGGCAGCATGCCCATTGCGTAACCGTAGATCCTCTAATGCACGCTTCAAAAGCTGTAGTGATGATAGTTGCAAATTTCTCCCTATCGTACAATTCAGTATTAGCATTGCTGTAGGTTATCAAGTAAGCTTTCCTCACATCTCTAGGTCCTATCGCTTCGCTAGGATTACTTAACGTAGACCCTTCCATTTCGACCTTTCTAGTGGATATCATTCAATACTCTAAATACTACGTCTTACGTCAGTGTTCTGTTTTCATAGCATACAACCTCCTTTTCAATCCATGCCAGAAAATATGACGTAGAACCTTATGTTCTTTTGCAAGACATATTGTTTTTCTGGCAGAGTGAAAATACTACCTTTTCGGGTATCCCACCTTGCCTCCTGACAAAACCATTAGAGATATCGATTTGAAAATATTTTCATTGGAATCAGGACCATGGAAAACCCTATGATACATATATGTTTTATTGTCATACTAGTGCATGGGCAGTATCTGTCTCAGACAATCACTGCCAAAAGTCCTTGGAACACCCTATGAATACAGCGTTTTATATGACAATTATGAGATTCCGGTGAAGCACAACGGACTACGCCCCCCTACCCCCCAGAACAATGTTGAATTGACGGTTGGGTTAGCTGACAGTTGTGTGAAAGCAATTCGACTTATTTATTGCGGATAAAACCTGTCTAAATCAACATTGTTTTAAAGGGGAGAGGGGAACGCTCACCAGCAAGGTCAAAAAATGCCGTAAGTGTTCCAAGACTTTTGGCATTGATTGTTGATTCTACTTAGACGCGTTCGACTATTTCCGCGGCGTCTTCATGTCAAGTAGCAACTGCGTATGTGCTAGAGCGTTGACTAGTAAAACAGGGTTGTGTGCTCTCATCGGACTTGTTCTCACTTTATTCACAAGCGACTGTGAATGACCTGGAAGATATAGAGGTTGTAAAGGTGGGAAGGTCTGAGATAAATAATATAAGATGTGCAGACCATACTGTGCTGATTGGTGACACAAATGCAAACTTGCAGAGTCTGGTTGACAAATTATATGTGGAATGCAACAGAATGGGATTGAAGATCAACAGCGGTAAGACAGAGGTGATGGGCATAACGAAGAGTAAAGGGCAACTGAAAGAGTGGTGAATATAGGAGGTCAGATAGTGAAGCAAGTTAGTTCGTTTAGATATGTGGGAAGTTTGGTAAGTGAAGATTATAATGTGATGCAGAAATATGTTCAAGGATACTAATGGGAAAGGCTAGGTTTGGACAGATGATAGGGGTATTGACAAGCATGAGTTTGAGCAGTCAGATTTTGTTAAGATTCTTGAAGAACTACATATGGTCTAGGATGCTTTATTGTTGTGGAAGCTGGATAATTAGTGAAAAGATGAGAAGGAGACTGAAAGCGGCAGAAGTGTGGTTCCTCAGAAGAATGATGAGAATCCCGTGAGCGGCAAGGAGAACAAACCAGGATGTGATACAGATCGCCGGCACAAAAAGAGAACTGATAACTGTCATAAGAGAGAGACAGCTAGGGTTCCTTGGGCAGGTGTTGAGACGGAGTGGCTTAGGAAATACCTGCCTCCTAGGACTGATTAACGGAAAGAGAACACGGGGAAGACAAAGACATAGATACATGGATGGGATCAAGGAAGCAGTAAATATTCAAACGACACAGGAAGTTTTGAGAGCTATACAAAATAGAAATGAATAGAGATCCATCGTCGCCAACATCAACCTAGGCACAGCTCTGTGGTAAGGTAAGGTAGCTGAATTGTGCATTTGTGAAGCTGTCAATTAGGAGATGTAATATTCCAGGACCCATGAATGTCGGTACTCTAGCAGGATCGTGCAGTTTCTGACTAGCTCTCTTATATAAGCATGAAATGTGACTTCTGAAATTAAGTTTTGGTCTAATATTACTCCAAGTGGTTTTTCTACGGCCCTTTCTTCAACAATAGCCTCTCCAATTTTGATCTTAATATTACTTTGGATTGTCCCGAAAGTTAGTAGCTGACACTTTCCTCCATTCAATTTCATAAAGTTTTCAGGAAACCACTTTGAGAAGACAAGAGCACCAGTTTCTAGCCGTTCTAATACGTTATCTAAACAACTGTCAGCTGCAAATATGATGGTGTCATCGACAAAATTGCATATTGCAGTGTCCATTACCATAAAAAAGATCATCAATATATACATTGAAAAGAAGAGGCTCAAGGACTGAACCCTGTGGTACGCCTGCACGACTCTCGCCAGTTGCTGAATGAACCATTTAATTTTATTCTTTCCTTTCTTCCTATGTAATTATAGATCATTAATTTAGCTTGCTTACTAAACCAGTAGTCATTGATATGATGAATAGGTCTGTTGGAGATTTCTCTCCAATTCTGCTAGTTCGAAAGGTTATCAGTCTATATCGCAGAATGAACTGAAGAAAACAACTCTCACTCCAATGTAAATTTAATCACTCATAATCAATTCGTCAGTTCTTCTCCTCGTGGCATGCATACTCTAACTAATACCGAAATCTAAAAAATTAGCATAACAATATAATGTGCACTGTACCTACTGTGTATATACGTGGGTGCACGGAATTACCCAACACTCCCCCCTCCTTGACTATCTAGGATTCAAGCACAAGTTGGGTCTTAAGACGCGCATCTTTAGCGGCTATCCTCTGCGAACGTCTGCGCGCGGGCAGTTCTTCCTTCACTTGCTCTCTACTTTTCGCATCCTCTACTACCTCTCTACCTTCCGCTTCGTCCTTCCTTTCTTGAACATTCTTCACAGCACACTCTAAAGGAACTAATTTTTGAACAGGACGATTTAAAAGTTCAATCTTACCTTTTCCAGATCTTCGAACTCGTACACCACGTACCTCATTATCTTTTCCTCTAATCAGCTCTTCTACAACAGCGATTTTCCATCGTGCTCTTTTTGCGCTATCCTCGTGTACCAAAACAACATCTCCAGGATTGATGTTCACTGACTTGTGGCTGTTCATTTTGTGAGTTTCTCTCAGGTTAATCAAATACTCCCGCCTCCATCTATTCCAAAAATGACTCAATATTCGAGTTAGGTGCAGAAAACGTTTACTAAGAGCTTGCTGACAATCTATTTCACAATGTTTAAACTTACCTTCTATTCCTGCAGGCAATGATAGCAATCTACGTCCCACTAACAAATGTGATGGAGTTAAAATTTCTCCATCTGCCTCGTCAGAGATATATGAGAGTGGTCTTGAATTCAAAATACATTCCACTTCACAAATCACAGTGCTAAGTTCGTTAAATGAAATACTAGCACTGCCAAGAACCTTTCTAAGGCACCTTTTGACACTCCTAACCATGCGTTCGTAATGCCCCCCTTGCCAAGGACTTAATTCTATGTTGAATTTCCATTGCATTCTTCGAGACTCAAGAAAACTGTTTACACCCTTGTCATTAAAGAACCTTCTTAAAAGCTTAGAACTAGACTTAAAAGTCTTAGCATTATCTGAATTGATGATACTTGGCCAACCTCTCCGTGCACAAAATCGGCGCAAGCAATTCAGGAAGGTCACAGCTGACAGATCTTGCACTAGTTCCAAGTGTAAAGCTCGTGTTACACAACAGACAAATAAGCAAATGTAAACCTTTTTGTACTCACCACGCTTTTCCTTGACGTACAGTGGTCCTGCGAAATCAATACCAACATTGCTAAATGGTGCAGCTTGCGTCACTCTGTAATCTGGCATTGCGACTGTTGGTGGGGACTGAAATGGCTTAGCTTCTAACTTTCTGCAAATAAAGCAACGTTTCAAAATTTTCTTTACGAATTGTCTACCCTTTGAAATCCAAAATCTTGATCTGAGCTCTGCTAAAGTAGCATTTACCATATAGTGATGAACTCTACGGTGGCAATCTTCCACAATTAATTCTGTAAATCTGTGCTCTTTTGGAAGATAAATGGGGTATTTGGATTCTGAGCTTAAATCTGAGTGTTCTAATCTTCCCATACATACCAGAATGCCTTCCATTTCCGCAATTCCAAGGTGACACATTGTCTTTCTGAACGATGAATTTTGTACAATTGTCGATTGAACTTCCTTTATCCATAGTCTTTCTGCCCTTATAATGTCTATAACACTCACCCCTACATTCACACTCCTTCCATCTTTCTTTGCTTTAGCATTTTCTACAAATCTCATCACGAATACTGTAACTCTTAGTAACTTTCTAAGGGTGCCATATCTGTTTATATCTATCACTCTGCTTACCCCTGTTGGATTTCCTGTCACTACAATCATTACATTAGCTTTCTTTTTCTCTCCTTTTACTTCCTCTGAATCTTCCAGTGTCAATCCTGTTGGCCAGTTATCTTTACTCTTTCTTAACCATTGTGGACCATTCCACCATAACTCGCTGTTTTCAAGTTGACTAGCTGTGACCCCTCGTGAGCCTAAATCGGCAGGGTTGTCTTTCCCCCCTACATGCCCCCATTCTTCTGTCTTAGACAATCTCAGAATCTCTCTTACTCTAAATTGTACCCACTGCTTCCATTCGCCGTTGTTAAGAATCCAGTAAAGGGCAGTTTTGCTGTCTACCCAGTACCTGACGCAATCTATTTTAAGTTGGGAACTAAGGGCGTCGCGTACGGTATCTACAAGCACTGAAAGGATTCTTGCCGATAAGAGCTCAAGTCTTGGTATCGTTAATGCTTTTAGTGGTGCAACCCTGGTCTTGGAGCAGAGTAGTGTCGTATGCACCCCATTCACTGTTTCGTATACTAGATACACTACTGCACAGTAGGCTTTACTGCTTGCATCGCCAAAGCCATGGATCTCACACCTACGAATTTCTCCCTCACTCTCATCATAGAACCATCTGGGCAACGTGATTGAGTTCACCCTTGCAAGGTCATCTAACCATGCATTCCACTCTGTACATCTGTTCACCTGAATAGGTCATCCCAGTCTAGCTTTTCTTTGCATAAATTTTGGAAGAAAACCTATGCCATGATGGAAATGGGGCTTATAATACCTTGTGGGTCGAAAATGGTGGCTATTGTGCTCAATACGCGCCTCTTAGTTGGTCTCTCTGTAGCAGCATCCTTTCCTACTTTGGCAAGGTCAAATTCTAGAGTATCCTTATCATTATCCCAAGACATTCCCAGAATCTTACATTTCCCCCCAGTGCTACTACTTTGCCCCAATATCTCTGTAGCATAAGAGCTCTCATCTGACTTCCCTTGTTGTTTAGTTTCCGCTGTATCATTCTCACTTTCTTCAATTCTTTCTGCTAACTTGATGCTGTTGGTTTTCCACTTTCTAAGCCTGAAACCTCCTTGCTTTAATCGTTCACTTGCTTTCTGGTAAAGAGTAAAGGCTTCGTCTAAAGTCTTACAGCCTGTAACTAAATCGTCAACATAGAAGGATTCTAACGACTTAGATGTAAAGTTAGGGTCAATTTCCTTGTATCTTTCAAGGTGATGACGTAGCACTGCGTTCAGTAGGAAAGGAGAAGAATTAACTCCAAATACAACCCCAAAAAACGAAAAGCAACGATCTCTGAATTTTCTGACCAACAATTCTTAAACCATAGAAATCTTAGGCAGTCACGGTCAGCAGGGTGAACCTCAATGTTTAAAAACGCTTTTTCAATGTCTCCTACAAGCACAACCTTGTTCTCCCTGAAACGCAAAAGTATGTTAAAGATGAGGGGCGTTAGAGGTGGCCCTATATGCAGACAATCGTTGAGCGAGGTCCTTGTTTTTCTATCTTTACAGGATGCGTCGTAAACAATCCTTACTTTTGTCGTCTCAGCCTCAGCTCTTACCACAGCCATGTGTGGAAGGTAGAACGTTTTCTCAGCTGGTTCCAATTCTGTTACTTGCTCTATCACTCCAGATCCAGCCTGTTCATTTATAATTTCATTATATTTAGCAAGTGTGGGAGGATCTTTTCATAGTTTCTTACCAAGGCTCTTCAATCTTATTAGAGAATTTTCATAATTAGTGGGGAGTGCCTTGTGTCCAGCTTTCCATGGAAGGCCTACAGAATATCTTTTTCCTGTAAAAATAATGTTATCAATAACATGTTCATGCACTTCATTTTCTGGCCTAATTCCGATTGTTTCTAAGTCCCACAATTTTTTAACTGTCTCTTCTATCTTGCCTGATTTCGATGGAAATGATGGTAGAAAATTAACATTAATGTTTTCGATAGAATTCAAAGTCATACCTGTCAGTGGACCGGAGAGGACCCAGCCAAGAGTAGTCTTTACAGCAACCGGCTCATTAGGCCCCCCTCGTCTGATTTCGCTCTCTTGAAAATTCCATAAACTGTCTGAACCAATCAAAATGTCTACTTTAAGTGTTTTCTTGTGCCTGCAAATATCTGAGAACCAAATGTTATGCAAATGGGGGTAGGTTTCTTTAACTACTTCAGGGTGTGCATTTGCAATAGAAGATATTTCATCAACTACATAACACTGCATAGTAACTTTCTTCTTTCCATTCACTGGAACCAGACTGACTTCTACCATATCTCTTGTTTTTACCTCTGCATCCGTACTCCCAAAAGGCAGAATCCCTAAGTCCTCTCTCCTCACTGGGCGCCGACCTACTTTCGCAACAACCTCAGCAGTTATAAATGATTTATGGCTACCTGTATCGAATAGCACTCTCACTGTTTCTTTCTTCATTCCTTCCACATTTGCCAAGGCTGTTTGCAGCGCAACATTCCCCCCAGATCCAGTACTTCCCACCCAGGATGTCGCGTTAGCATTAAGGGGCGAAGGTGCGCTTGCCTTTGCTAGGGCTTCCTTATTCCCAAGCGCAGCATCGGGCCTATATCTACAAATTGATGTGTGGTGTCTCCCGTTACATACCCTACACTTAAATTTATCTTTATTTCTACATTCAAATGATCGGTGACCTGAGTTTAAGCAAATAAAACACTTTGCATATTTGCGTAGGATACATTTTCGTTCTTCAATGCCTTGTACTTTTTCACAGCTCTCTGCTGCATGATCTTCAAGGCAATAAACGCAGTTGCCCTTGCCGCCATCTTTCACAACGTATAGTGCTGTGGCTGTCCCTCCATGGTACTCTTCTCGCCTGCCATGTCTCGTTTGCTGATTTCCTCCGCCATTCTTCATCAGAGGTACGTAGCTTTCTCTAATGTTCAGCTCCTTTTCCAATGCAGCAAGTAATTCATCCAAGGACCACGAAGAGAGACTTTTTTCACTTCCACGGATCATATTGAATCTGATTGACTCTGGTATCTTTTCCATCAGCTCTGGAACTACTATGCTTGAGTATTTAATCTTGTCCACACCAAGAGCCTCGAGCCCACGAAAGTGCGTCTCTATCTGGTCATGCAGCGTACGTAGGCGATTAACACTTTTCTCATTGAAAACAGGGGGTAGGTGCAGAAGATGGTTGATGTGAGCACGTTGGATCTCCTCTGGTTTTCCGAATCTCTTCTTCAACAGCTCAATAGCGGAATTGTAGCTTGCATCTGTCAAGGGCATGCCTGCTATCACACTCTTCGCTGGCTCTAGGAGAAATGATCTCAAATATTTGAGCTTATCGACACTAGCTAAACTCTCATTTTCATGGATTGCGCTCTTGAAGCCGTCCCAAAACTCCTGAAATTCATGGACTTTTCCAGAAAATTTGCTTAATTCCAATTTTGGGAGCTTGACGTTTATGGATCTTGATCCGCCACTTGATTCTGAACTGAGCGTGGTATCAGAGCTATGCGCCGCTTGCGCAATTAGGCCTTCTTGAGATTCACTCCCTTGACTTGGGGGTAACTGTCTGTTCGCTGTTAATTTCTGCAAGGTATCTTCAAGTACATAGAGAGCACCAGAGATTTTCTCCTCGTACTCCTGAGTATCATCCAATTCTTTATCGATGGCATCTTCATCTGCATCTTTTTCGGTTAAATCGTCCAAAATTACTTTATCTGATTCCTTCAACTCCTTCGATTTATCCGAAAGTTCCGTTTGAATAAGCTTAAGTTTGCCAATACCTCCGGCATCTACTCCATCGATTCCATTTTTTAGCATGTCTTCGACTCTACCTACCAGCTTTGTGACACTCCTTCTGCACGTTGTACGTGACTTTTTCACTTTGTCAACTTCAGCCATCCTAACGAAATCAACTGTTCCATCCGGCTCGGTGGACCAATTTGTTGGAGATTTCTCTCCAATTCTGCTGGTTCGAAAGGTTATCAGTCTATATCGCAGAATGAACTGAAGAAAATAACTCTCACTCCAATGTAAATTTAATCACTCATAATCAATTCGTCAGTTCTTCTCCTCGTGGCATGCATACTCTAACTAATACCGAAATCTAAAAAATTAACATAACAATATAATGTGCACTGTACCTACTGTGTATATGCGTGGGTGCGCGGAATTACCCAACATAGGTCGCCCAAGTGCATCTAGTTGTCCCTAAGAGTGGCCAATTAGCACCTATTCACCATTGTTTACTTGAAACCAACATTTACTGGGCAATACATCCGTTAGAATTCTTTCAGCACATAAGCAAGAAGGATTAGCCTTATCAAAAACTTTAATTCACAGCGCACTTATGATTTGCTCTAAAACTAAATTAGGCTTAGAGCTTGACAGAATAAAACAGCTGCTAATTGAAAACGAATTTCCGGAAGATGTCCTTCTTTCTTGCAGTTCGTAGATTTTTTGACAGGGCATATTGTAAAGCAGTTTTTTATTCTTAATCACTGAATATATTACCCTGTATAAATAAATGAAAATGAAATGAAATGAATGAAATTCTTGTATTAAGCAAAAACTACTAGCCAACAATTCATCAGAAAATCAGTTTGGTGCTGAAAAGTGCCCGGTTTACTAAAAATTGACATGGATTGGAAATGCTTCATCAAAATTTGAAAACCAAATTAATAAAGCCATTAGGGACCCGTCATTAATTCATCCAGGGGTGGAGGGGGTCGAAGACATCTGGGAGGGGGTACAACTCAGAGGGCGGGGGATGAGAAATAAAGAGCATTTCAAGAGAAGGACTATGGAGTTTCTTCTTAAGTCCTGGAGTGGGTATCAAAATTTCTAAATAAATCTGAGAGGGGGGACGAAAATTCCATCAAATATACAAGAATGTCTTCCACCCCCTTCCCACAAGTAAGTAATGACCCGTCTCTTATACCCTGTTTCTATGCTGTGAAGCCCCGTGCGGTTTATAATACTAGGGCCATGCTACCATCTGCTAAAGAAGATAGCGTTGCTACCGCTCAAGAATGTTGTGTAGATTAAGAATTTTCATGCCGGTATGAAGCTCGGTGCGTAGGACGCATTACGCAGAGACTAGCAGGTAGAATAGAACAACATGTGCCCACGCAAATCAAAACAACACAATAAGAGAACAGCCACGTTGTGCGTGCAAAAACAAGCATCCTACAATGAAATGTGATTCGGCCATAGGAAAACATCTTATTACAAATCCAGTATGAGCGAAGACATATACAGAAGATAATTTTCGGATCATTAGGCAAGCAAGATCGTCCTTTCATTTAAGTGTTTTGGAATCAGTTTACATTAAGACTCAAAATCCAGTTTTGTAAATTCATTTTGTCATTTGAACTCTTCAAGTAAACAATGGTGAATAGGTGCTAATTGGCTACTCGTAGGGCCAACTAGACGCTGTTTTCATCATATCACGCGTATCCATCTGAATTTGGTTCACCTTTCGGCATCATTATATTTCGGTTGACCTTTCGGTCGTTATCTGACGTTTAATTCTCTGACAAGTGTCAGACGATAAAACCGTTCAGTATGCGTAAAAATTTTCCCGCTTTTTCGTTCTGTAATGAAGTTCTGTAGTACCAACAGACTACTCGCGTATGATTCTTTCCAGAATTCAGTGTCACAACTTATAGTTTTGCTTAGTAACGGCAGTGCCCTCCCCTGCGGAGAAGTCCATGCAAGTTAATTATGAAGGGAAGACAATGGAAAAAAGCCAAGACGGGAAGAGATACGGTATAAGAAAAAGAAAGCTGTAAGGAAAGCAAAAGAAGAGATAGAACTCACAGGAGGACAGAATAAAGTTTGCGTTAATTACATTAGAAAAATAGTTGCCTTAGTTTGCGTTATGAAATTTGGTGAACTTTGATTCAATTCAGGCCATATGATATAATTCTTTTATGAAGAAAGAACTCGGAAATCACGGTGGTGAGGCCTAAAAGCTCTCCACCTGTTACAGTCAGGAGAAAACGGAGTTTACAAATGGGCGTGAAAATAAACTCTTTTCGTTTACACAACTCTGTTTTTTGAGCCTGTGTGTAAACTGATTGCTAAACACGATGAACCAACTGTGAGGAAGATCAGTGGGTCGGCAATTTTGATAACAGAACATAGGCATAGCTCAATCTCATCGTGACCAAATTAAGACTATAGAGGTATGAATTCAGTGTGAAAATAATCGAGGAAAACTACAATTTGAGTCCAAAAACTCATGCTGTCCCATTAGCTGATGGTTGTGATAATTAAAGTAGGGATTTATAAAAGGTATTTTGGTCTCAATGATTGTTATTAATAAATATTATCAATATTTGCTTGGAATGTAAATCATGAATTAACTCAAATTGAATTTGATGTGATTAGTCAATCTGAAATATGTTTAATGATTAGTAAATGATTTTGATCAGTAGTTTCGAAGGTCATACATAGATGTACTAAAGAAAATAATAAATTCATAAAAAACCATGGTAATAATATAATAATATAAGGTAGAGAGCATGAAACAACATACGAACAAGAACATACTACAAGAGTATGCCATCTAAGTATCTCGTTTAAGAGGATGCTAATAATCTGTATGCATGGAAAATGTTAGGGTTCCCTTCCTACCAACATTACTTTCAGATTCTCCACTCACTTGGACATTCATACTATGGATTTATGTGCTAAATATGAGGAAGGCACGAAAGGTGGACTGATATTAGAAGTAACATTCCGTTATCTTGAGAAACTTTATGTTTTTAATAACACTGTTTAACACAAGTTTTGGTGATAAGATATGAAATGTGTTTTTTAACCAATTTGATGGCATAGGAAATCAAAAAATTTCCTTAGTTCTGCAAGGCTGCCGAATTTTCGTTGTATAGAAGTGGCTGTGTTCTCCTTTTATGACCATCGCCAATATATAACTCCCAAACAGAATTCATTGAAACAAATCAGTTTCAAAGTAGGTTCAATAATTTATTTCACTTAAAAAGCTTAACTAATTTTACATGAAAACAAACCAAAAGTACTATTTTAGAGCCAAAAGCTATAAACTATTGAACTTTTACAACCTTAAAAAGCAAGTAAAGTTAAAAATACAATGGAAAGCTTGATAAATATCATAAAGTAAAAAGTGTAAAACTGAAACTATTAAAGAAGAAACGGCAGAATTTCTATGAAAACACACAGGCACACACATACACACAAGCGTGAGTACGCACAAAAACACATTTTGAGACTAAATCCTACGAAAGTACTTTATATGAAATCATTTAAGAAGGAAGGTAAATACTAAGCTTACAGAAGCAGATAGTGCCCTGGGTTCAGCAAAGAACGACTCCAAGCATGTATACTTGACGATCTCAACCTAAGAAAACTAATTTAGGATGATAAGTTTGTCGAGTCTAATAACGAGTTAGGATTACGTGCATGGGGAATCTTTTGCTGACTTGCTCCAAAACTTCTTAAGCAACCATAGGACAGAAAACTCGGTAGAGTAGTTGGTTGTTTCAGAATGTAGGAGCATCAAGGCCCCATGAAAGTACACTTTCTTCATAGTCACTTGGATAATTTCCCAAGTAATTTTAGACACGTCTGTGATGAACAGGAAAAAAGACAAACAATGAAGGAATGTTAACAGGGACTACGGACAAAAGGTCTCTCCATAGCTGTTGGAAAAAAGCTTTGCAAATTATAATCAATACTATATCGATCCAGAGATCGCTTAAGTAACTGTCAATATGCTGTCACAATAAAGCAAACGAATACAAGAGATATACAATGTATCGATTGGTCAAGTGCATAAACTATTACTGAACTTGAATGATAAAGATAACTACCGTTAATTTATAATAATAAACAATTATATCAGATGCAAATATAAATATTACCTATAATTTATAACACTAGTATTTATTGATTACAGCACTTAAAACTAAAATGGCAAATTATGCATTTGACGTGGTCTAAATTAAGCGCATAGATAACTCATTCTTTGGAAAAAGAGCGGAGAAGCTAGGAAAGAGAAAGGATATTTGATTAGCAGCTAATAAAAAGAACCGACAATAGTTAACACTTAAAGCAAAATCTATACACAATGAGGTATACAATCTCTGCCAGACGTGTTAGAATAATGGCTGCTTTTTCTAGATTATTGAACCGACCTCAAGTTATAGCCCTTACAATAATCCTCTGCAGTATAATACTTCATCTACTTAACGATGACTCTCACTGATTGCTATTTACAAGAACTCATTGTATGGAAAATGCTACGTTCAACGAAGGATCAAAGGGATTTTGGCATCACCATCATCATCATCATCTTCCTGTAGGCCCCTTACAGGGCCTAGGCTGACCCTGAGGTCAGTGTCGCCATCAAATTGTTTAGAAGAGGTGATTGAGTCGGCTACACTCAATCCACTCTGTTACCCCAACAGTTACTTATCAGAGCTGCAGCCTGAAGCTGCTGTGCTTGACTTTCACTTGAGGGGCCTGGTTGGACAGTTTGCCACAGGTCGTCAACATCTGCCCCAATTCTGAATCTTCACGAAATGAATCACTATCAACTTAAGGGCAGAGTCTCTCTGTGCCCGCTTGCCACGACGAGGAGGTCTCCAACCATGGGCTAGCCATCATCATCATCATCATCATCATCATCATCATCATCATCATCATCATCATTATCATCATCATCATCATCATCATCATCATCATCATCATCATCATCATCATCATCATCATCATCATCATCATCATCATCATCATCATCATTTATTTACTTTTTAGATAAGCTACAGAAAGAAGCAATAATATAGTGATGCGTGTACATTATGTACAGCACTAGGACATCATCAAGCAATCTATCATTAATAAATATTTGAAGTCAAATCAAATCAATCAAATCAAGTCAGTACAACTACCTTTCCATTGAGAAATTCACCACAATAACTGTCACCATTACTAGAAGTGTAAACGCCTATACCAGTAATTGAACCGTTTGAGAAAGAACCTCTGCAATAAATTGAATGGAAAAACTCACTTAATCGCAAACTGAAATAATCGAACATCCAATCAACGTAACATTTCATGCAGCTGATAAGACAAATGGAAATATATTAGCAGCAACATCGGTCAATCATTCGTTCACTCGGGACACTATCGATCAGTCAAGTAATGCATCACTGGTGCGAGCAAATAAACATAAACGTAGCAAAGCAACATCTGATGGCACAAAAGGTCACAGAATGAACGTAGTCAGGTTCATAAAACACATCGATTATAGAAGCCTATCGCATTATAACCGAACAAATATTACAGTTAAGTGAAAAATAAAGCAGTTATCTATCCAATCAACTAATCAGCCAGTTTAACAAATAACCATAATGATCAATACTAGAAATTACTGATACAACTTATCACAAATGATCAGTAACTATGAGCTAGGGAGAGCACACTCTCCAAGGTCAATGCGTAGTATTAGACAGGCGCTACGAAGGTGTGCTAGGTCGTCGCTTCATGATGACCCATTTTCAGTTAATTAACGTCTGAAATATGTTTGATAAATGTGACACGACGGTAAAATTGGTATCTATCAATCATTTGTTTATCGGTACAAGATAGTTCCTATGTATTTCCAGTGATCATGTCCTAATTATTAGAGCTTTCTACATAAAATGAACAGTTGCAACGAAAACATAGGTGCATTTACATACCAAAAATATACCCAATAAGAACTACAAATATGTAATTGATAGAAGTACTTTTGAAAGATTTCTGCATCAGCTGAAGTTCGAGCTATGAATCAAATACATCAATGGGTCGAACTGCATGTAAAAAATACGTTCGCCTTCCTGCTGGCAGATTTTGCTACGCAATTACAATTCAGAGGTGTGCTCTCCTTCGCTGCAAATAAGTAATTTAACACTTAATGCATCAGTCATTCCAGTTTCTATATATATATATATATATATATATATATATATATATATATATATATATATATATATATATATATATATATATATATATATATATATATATATATATATATATATATATATATATATATATATATATATATATATAATTCAATAGCCTTTCCACTAAAAGTGTTTAAAAATTTGTATAGACTCTCATAATAAAAACAACTGTTTAACGTTTCGCGTATAGCTTCATCAGAAAAATCTTTACCTTTACTTTACAGAGCGCACATATATACATAAACAAAATTGAATAAGTACAATGGAAACACATAAATAGAAACAATACCTGCAGAATGGGCGTCACAGACAGCACCTCATGTTCTAAGTTGGAAAGAAAAGCTTCAAGTAAGGGATCACCGCGAGGAGGATTCCAGCTAGATTTACATTTAAATCGAAAATTGTCCGAGTCTGTGTTTGCTTCACGGTCCCGAAAAAACCATTGTAGACGCATTCTGCGTTTAAAATAGTCAATGTCTGTCTTCAGCTGAGCTTTATCTATATCTGTTGGTGTAGGACAGACCTTCAATCCCTTTGATAGGAGTTTCTGAATATCTTCTTGATACTGATAGGAAACTGGGTAGGTTTTATTTGCTACCTAAGATTCACAAAGGGTTAGATTCTGTGAAAGGTAGGCCAGTTATTTCTAATTCGGGTTGTTTTACAGAAAATATCTCAGAGTTTTTGGATTACCATATTAATCCTTTAGTTAGCCATGGGAGATCTTACATTAAGGATACTAATCATTTTCTGTTAAAATTGGGTCAGATTGGGAGGGTACCTGAAGGGGCTTTGTTATGTACTGTGGATGTAGTGGCACTCTATCCAAGCATACCACACGAGGAGGGCTTAGAAGCCATAAGGGAGGCGCTTGATAGAAGGGTGAACCCGAGTGTTGCTACTGATACGTTAGTTGAGTTGGCATCATTAGTTTTAGACAACAATTATTTTGAGTTTGATAATAAGTTTTATAGACAAACGCTTGGCACAGCGATAGGAACTAAGTTTGCTCCAGCATTTGCTAATTTATTCATGACTAGGCTTGAGGAAAGATTGTTGAAGGAGTCAGCTGATTTACCCTTGGTCTGGATGAGATTCATTGACGATGTGTTTTTCATCTGGACTCATGGGGAGGAAAAGCTTGACTCCTTCGTCAACTTCCTTAATAGTAGCCATGATACTATCAAGTTTACCAGTGAGCACTCTAGTAACTCTATTAATTTTCTAGATGTTAAAGTTAGCGTTAAGCAGGGGGGAGTCCTTACTACAGACTTATTCTGCAAGCCCACGGATACTCATCAGTATTTGCACAAGACGTCTTGTCACCCTTGGCATACCAAGAAGGCTATACCCTATAGTCAAGCACTAAGATTACGCCGTATATGCTCTGAAGATCATGAGTTAGATGCTAGGTTACGGGATCTGGCTGGATGGTTAGAGGGTAGGGGTTATGAGGAATCCTTTATAAAAGAGCAAATAGGGGAGGCACGCAGGAAGGACAGGGAGACTCTACTTTGCAATTCTAACAAAACCTCTAAAGAGGATGGGCTTGCCAGGGTCCCGTTGGTCACGTCCTACCATCCAGCACTCAACAGCATTGGGAAAGTGGCACAGAGACTTCACTCTATGCTCAGTGTTTCAGAGGAGCATAGACGTGTGTTTCCTGAACCACCACTTGTTTCCTTTAAGCGTTGCAAGAACCTTAGGGATATTTTGGTAAGAGCTAAGTTGCATAGTGGGGGGGGGGGGGGAGGGCAGTTGTAATACAAGGGGATGTACTCCGTGTGGTAAGTCTAGATGTCAGGTTTGTTCTGTTATGTGTGATAGTAAGACTTTTAGATCCCATAGCACCAATAAGGAATATAAAATAAATTTTTCTTTTGATTGTGATTCGTCTGATGTAGTGTATTTGATGGAATGTAGAGTCTGTGGTGTACAGTATGTGGGTAGTACGTGCACGCCGTTTAGGACTAGGTTTAACAACTATAAGGCGTGTGGTCGTAAGTTTTATGGTGGTTCTTCGGGGATCCCTCAAGCAGAGTTTTTCCGGCATTTTACCGGGGGAGCGCATGAGGGATTCCTTAAAGATGTTAGTGTTATCATTATAGATAGACTTAATGGGAACGGTAGGCAACGCGAAAGTTTCTGGCAATATAAGCTGGAAACTTTTGCGCCCCAGGGCCTTAATATTAAGCAGGTTGAGGAATAGGATGTTTAGTTGGGTAATTCTGTGCTAGTATAGTTTTCTTGTTCTCTTGTCTTACACTCTACTCTACCTACACCTCTTCTGGTTTTCGCCATTTTTGTTTATTCTGTGTCTTCGGCATTGTGCCTTAGTATAGCTATTTTGCTAGGTGCTACTCAACTTGGTTTCTTTACGGTCCATTTTTACTCATTTCCTATATCTGTATGGATTAACAGGCAGCATCTCTCCATTCAAACTCTGTCATTTCCTTTCTTTACTACATCTATTGTGTGCGTTGCACTTGCTCTCCATCCTCAGGGGTAGAGCTCCTATTATTCTTTCTACTTCTATTCTTCTATTGTTCTCTTCTTCTTAGTGCCATTTTTACGCCTCCAGTTAAATGGTGTGAAGTTCGCTAATTATTTTTCTAAGGTATTGTTTCTATTTATGTGTTTCCATTGTATTTATTCAATTTTGATTATGTATATATGTGCGCTCTGTAAAGTAAAGGTAAAGATTTTTCTGATGAAGCTATACGCGAAACGTTAAACAGTTGTTTTTATTATGAGAGTCTATACAAATTTTTAAACACTTTTAGTGGAAAGGCTATTGAATTATATATATATATATATATATATATATATATATATATATATATATATATATATATATATATATATATATATATATATATTAAATAAAAACAAATGTTGCATAAGTGAGTTGATCAATCATAAACATAATATAGCATCACGATCATTGCCAGTCATATGAAAGGTATAAACTTCAACCAACCACTTAGAATATTGACATGAACGCAGGTCAGAAAGCTAAGGACGACACAGGAGGCAAGATAATACAAAATGCACTCTAAGAGAATTGGTGTGATCGACAGTGCTACTTACTCGTACACATCTCCATTACTCATTTTCAAAGTACCAATGCCGTACCGCTGCAAAGCAAGAAGCACCATGGTTTGTTTGGTTAAACATAATCACTTCTTTTCATTGAATTGTCAAATAGCTAAGCAAGGATTTGTATACAAATGCATAGAAATGCAAAGAATTTTCGTTGTATAGAAGTGGCTGTGGTCTCCTTTTATGACCATCGCGAATATATAACTCCCCAACAGAATTCATTGAAAAATAAGAGAATTGGTGTGATCGACATTGCTACTTACTCGTACACATCTCCATTACTCATTTTCAAAATACCAATGCCGTGCTGCTGCGAAGCAAGAAGTAATTCCAGTATAATATTTGAAAAGCGTTATATCTTATCATGCAAAAAGTTCAAAAGCACTCATAGAATAGTTAACGATTAGCAATAGGTGATAACGAACGAGCTTATATAGCTATAATGAAACATCCGGTTTTACGGTGCATTTTCATTTGCTTGTTGCTGAATACACCAATGCAAACTGTCTTTCGATGCCAGCGTTTTCCACTAATCTGTGTGGTTATAAAATGAGGTTATGTAACACCTAGGTGCGCCTGTGCTGAAATCAGGGGAGATTAAGAAATATTCATAAATGGGTATGTCAAAAACTGAGCTGTAGTGATAGAAATGCCTACTTCTTATTGCTTAACTCTAGTCAACAGGACTTATACACAATGCACCATTATAGATTGATAACACTCAGCAGTATCAGTGCATTCTCCATTAGTATTAATTCATGACTATTACTTTATTGATAATTGAGAATTCTATACAGATTAGCATAAGCACCACGGTTTGTTTGGTTAAACATAATCACTTCTTTTCATTGAATTGTCAAATAGCTAAGCAAGGATTTGTATACAAATGGCAATCATTTCAGAACATACAACACCTACCTTCGTTTCTATTATAGCGTACACGAAAAACATTGTATGTTCGATGGACATAAATGTTGAATTGATGAGTTGCAGATGGATTCTAAATGCAGTATTAAGTAACCTAGATAGCTGTCGAATTCTTTCTCTTCCCATTGTTTACACAAATTTCAATCAAAAGCCCTCTTGACCCTAAAAGCTATTGAAGAACAGCAATTCCATCCCTTACTGCTAATTGAAATAGTGTCCAAGTTTTCTCAAATTATTTTCTGAGAATCGCTTGTGTTTCATTCCAGTTCAGACAATAGGTTCCAGCTTATATCGCTCTGCAAGGTGCACATATCTTATTTTCAATAAAGTAGTTGCAATCCAAAACCCAAGATTTCATCATAGCACCTTAGATGCTTGGCTATACAGTTTGCAATACATCCAAAAAACGCAATAAAACCATAGTATTTTTCTAAATTGTTTGGAAGTTCTTAGGACACTTCAATGTAATTTAGGTATGCACTTACACAAAGTGATCTAAACAGAGATGCGTTATCAACGAGTAAACAGCAAAATTTGATTATTCGATCACTCTAGTTAGTCATAAATACGAAATCATGATTTTATTCCTAAAAAGAACCTTTCTTCCTAATATTTTATAATATCTAGAGAATCTTGCTTTGCTTAGCTTTGAGTGCAGTCCTTCTGCATAGTATTAACCACCTAAAGTTCGTAATCAAAGAGCAGTAACAAACCAAAGAGCAAATGACATAAACCAAAGCTGTCAAAATTGAGTAGCAGCACCTTCCATTTGAGAAATTCACCATCATAAATATCACCACTACTGCAAGTGTAAAGACCTTTACCAGTAATGGAACCGTTTGTAAAAGAACCCCTGCAATAAATTCAGTAGAAAGATACTCACTTCAACAAATATTGAAATATAATCAAACAGTAAGGCCCAAATATTCATGAAGTCAAAAGCAAAGTGCATTGGGAATCCCATCAATTAAGCATTTATTCAATCAAATCAGTAGCGATCATTCAATTACTAAATCACTACTGCTAAAAATAAAGATAAAATCTGTCAAAATGATATAAAATGGAACCAATTCAAGCAATCACTGAATGCTGAATGAGTGTAGGCAGTTATTGGGTGTAAATCGATTCAAGAGGCCTATTGATTATTTTTAAGAGAAACTAGCTTACAAGAGGCTAGAGCAAAGGATGATCAGAAGTCAAGAAATTTCTGGCCTGCATTGCTCCAGCCACAGCAAATATCTTACTTGCAACTACTCAAGAAAAAAATGAAAAGACGGTCTTAAACCAACATGTCGCTTGTCGCATTTTGTGTGTCATTAAGTAAATAGTTGCCCTTATTTTAATTGCTCAATGAACACACTGATAGAACAATTTACACATGAATTTTTAAACATCTTATGAAATTTTTTAGCCCTTAGCCTTTCCTAATACAGTACACCCTCGATAACTCGAACCCCCGATAAGTCGAACATTCGATAACTCGAACTATGTTTTTGGTCCCTTGGAGGTTCGAGTTATCGGGAGTGTACTGTAATTTCGTAGAAAGCATGACCACATCACATTCTAAGCGACCAAGTGCTAAATTTAATTAACAAACGAATCTGCGATAAGTTCAAGAAATCAATCAATCAATATATATGAGTACTGTGCAAGTAAATCCCACTTCACTCTTTTACGTGATCAGCCATATATCAGAGCAAAAACTACATGGCCAATCATTATATCAAACAATAAATAATTAACAATAAAAAAATTAACCAATTCAGATAGTATTCATTCTAGCGAATACAATAAGTACAATAAGACCCAGCTCAAATCTAAAGACCATATCGATAACCTATGAGAGCTTGCATATATATATATATATATATATATATATATATATATATATATATATATATATATATATATATATATATATATATATATATATATATATATAGTGTATAGATAGAAGTTGCTTTTCCTACTTAACTAAAAGTGCTCAACACAGCAGTGGAGCAAAATACATATAAAGATTCGTTACGCGAGTAAATTAGTGGGTATTGAATACGAAATCATGACTTTATTATCTAAAACTGAATATTTTCTTCCCAATATTTTATAATGTCAATAGAATATGGATTGACATTGATCAATGTCCAGCCCTTCTTCCAAGCATCAGTTTGAAATTAGCAGACAATGAGCACACAATGTTCTATAACCAAAGGATCACAAACCAAAGTGCAAATGGCGCAGGCTAAAGCTGTGAAAGGTATTTGTTAACAACATTATTCACTCTGATTAATCAACCACGTTGAAGGAAACTTGAATGTTGCTAATGTTAATTAAGACTAGAGAACTCTGATATAATGGCAGTATGAATAAGCAATCTAAATTAAAGAGAACTGAGCAGCTGTACCTTCCAATTGAGAAATTCACTATCATAAATGTCACCACTACTGCAAGTGTAAACGCATATGCCAGTAAATGAGCCATTTATAAAAGACCCTCTGTAACAATTCAATAGAAACGCTGTCAATGAATCACAAATTGAGATGAAAAATCATTAAATCAATCAAAGCAATTATTCAATCACTCAAGACATTCATTATGCAATGGTAGCAACTTCAATCAGTCAGTCATCCATTCAATCAAACCATTATCAATCTGTCAAACACAGCATAACTAATGTAAAAATAAAGAGTAATCTATCAAAGAAATTAATAGAGTCAATGTTAATTAATCATGCAAAATATCTCTGAATGATCGTACTCAGGTACACTATTTAGATCGATTAAAAGAGCTTACTATTTTCTAACATCATCATCATCATCATCATCATCATCATCATCATCATCATCATCATCATCATCATCATCATCATCATCATCATCATCATCATCAACATCATTATCATCATCATCATCATCATCATCATCATCATCATCATCATTATCATCATCATCATCATCATCATCATCATCATCATCATCACCATCACCATCATCACCATTATCTGTCTTTTTCCTGTATGCCCCTTACGAGACCTAGGCTGACCCTGAGGTCAGTGTCGCCATCAAATTGTTTAAAAGAGGTGATTGAGTCGGCTACACTCAATCCACTCTGTTACCCCAACAGTTACTTATCAGAGCTGCAGCCTGAAGCTGCTGTGCTTGACTTTCACTTGAGGGGCCTGGTTGCACAGTTTGCCACAGGTCGTCAACATCTGCCCCAATTCTGAATCTTCGCGAAATGAATCACTATCAACTTAAAGGCAGTGTCTCTCTGTGCCCGCTTGCCACGACGAGGAGGTCTCTATTACTCCTATTGCCAAACGTCAATCGAGTCCAATCGGACTTAGGCCCATGATATTTTTGAGGAAAGGTAACACACGGCCACTCTGCTCTCTCCATTATCATCATCATCATCATCATCATCATCATCATCATCATCATCATCATCATCATCATCATCATCATCATCATCATCATCATCATCATCATCATCATCATCGTCATCATCATCATCATCTTCTTCTTCTTCTTCTTCTTCTTCTTCTCGTTACGCCCCTCACGGGGCCTGAGACTGACCCTGGGGTCAGTGGACCGCCTATCAATTGTTTAAAAGAGGTGATTGAGTCGGCTACACTCAATCCACTCTGTTACCCCAACAGTTACTTATCAGAGCTGCAGCCTGAAGCTGCTGTGCCTGAATTTCACTGAAGGGGCCTGGTTGGACAGTTTGCCACAGGTCGTCAACATCTGCCCCAATTCTGAATCTTCGCGAAATGAATCACTATCAACTTAAAGGCAGAGTCTCTCTGTGCCCGCTTGCCACTACGAGGAGGTCTCCAACCATTGTCTAGCTCATCATCATCATCATCATCATCATCATCATCATCATCATCATCATCATCATCATCATCATCATCATCATCATCATCATCATCATCATCATCATCATCATCATCATCATCATCATCATCATCATCATCATCATCATCATTATCATCATCATCGTCATCGTCATCAGCATCATCATCTTGTGGCCTGCTGTATAGCGTTGGCTATCATGGATCTCCATACGACTCCAAGTGCAAGATGTCCTTTACAACTGGTTTTCTGTTTGTAACCATGATGTCATATTGCCAAGCATCTTCTCTCTCTCTCTCTGTCTGCCCTTGCTTCGTTTTCCGTTAATTTTCCCTGTCGTTACTAAATGCTCCATTTCGTTTTTTGTCATCTCATGTCCAAGGAACGTTACCTGCTCTTCCTTATTTCATTAATTAATCACTTCTGTGTTCCTCCTCTTTCAAGTACTTTTTCATTCGTAATTTTGTTCAAATACAATATTCGAAGCATCCTACGAAAAACTCATATGTCAGCCACTATCAATCGATTTTCTATCTCCTTGTTGATGGTCCATGCTTCACACTCATACATTACTACTGGCCATATGTAGCAGCGGAGTACTCTCATCCGAACTTTTGTGGATATACTTTCATTAACGAGAAGGTGCTTCGCTTGTCCAAAGGTCTTTTTTGTTTGCATTATCCATGTAGTCACTCCTGTTTGCACTTGCCATCTCCTAATATCCATGAACCAAGGTATGTGAAATTTCAAACTTTTTTTGATGCTTTGTTGTTTAACTTAATATCACATGTAGGTGGATCTTTCTTTTTTGAGATAACCATTGCTTCTGTTTTCTTGATATTCAAACTCAATCCCATGTTTCTACTCTCTTTCTTGCCTGTAGTTACTAGATCTTGCAATTCTTCTTCTGTTCCTGCTATCAATATATTATGGTCAGCGAATTTAAATTTGTTAAGTCTTACACCTTCCATTCCTATTCCCGGCCTATCTTTGATATTTCTAATAATGTTCTCAATGTAAAACTCAAATAAGTGTGGTGAGAGCACACATTCTTGCTTAACTCCTTTCCATGCTCTGGTATCTGTTGATCTTGTTTACTTTAATGGCTGCATTTTGTTGCCAGTACGTGTTTCTAATCACTGATAGATCCATTCCATCTACATTACAGTTTTGAAGCATTTGCATACGTTACCCATGTTTCACGGTATCAAATGCTTTGATAAAGTCTATAACACATAATTAGATGTCTTGTTAGGCTTCAATGGATTGTTCTATAACTGTTTTTGAGGCGTACAGTCTGAAAGCATACACACAGCCAAATTGGCCAGATATAAACATAATATAACAATACAGAATGCCAAGGATGAATCAGGAGGCAAGATAATACAAGATGCACTCTAAAAGAATTGGAGTGATCGACATTCCTACTTACTCGTACACATCTCCATTACTCGTTTTCAAAATACCAATGCCGTGCCGTTGCGAAGCAAGAGGTAATTCCAGTTTTAATGTTTGAAAGGTTATATGTCTAATCATATAACAAATTAGAGACATGTATGGGATGGTTGAAAATCAGTAATATTTGATAAAGGTGTTGATATAGCTCTAATACAACATCATAATTTAGGGATGGCCTCAAAAACGTGTTCGCTTTGACTTTGTTGTAGTATTTTCATAAACCTGCAGTATATATGTGATAATCAAGTAAAGGAAAATTATGGAATATTCAGTAGTGGGCAGGTATGAAATCTGAGGTTGACAAAAAGATGCGTTTTCTTTTATCAAATATAAAATCTTACAATAACAAAGTACTTTGACACTACCAACTACCGGACTGCAATACAAAGACGTAACCCAGGGGGAGCAAAAAACCATGACTACCCCCTGGGATTTAACATATACCTAAGTACAACTAACAGTACAAAGCTACATACGAATACTCGATCGCATTTCACATTTGATGCCAATAGTTAGATATTAATACTAATTTTGTTTAGAAACCCTGGTTATAAAGTATTACGGCGGAATCAAATTTTCCTGCCATTGCGCGTCAAGGATTTAAGGAAACACCGCTAATTGTTAACGGCTTACCAAGGTAGGACTAATAGAAAAAGATACGTAGATAAGTATGGTGCCATGCGTTATCTTTATATACATAATAGAATACTCAAGTATGTCCTAGCGTAGGGATATTAAAGCCTTTATGGGATAGGGGCCACATAAGACAGAATTTGCTCTGGATACTGATGATAGTGTGCAAAGAAAATGTTAGAGATTTCATCTTCCACATATATTAAGCAATGTTAAATTCATTCGAACAAGTTGCTTGTCGGAAAATTTTAATTTCCGAAATTACAAGCGTTCGAGATATTATTTCATCAAAGTATCTTGTAGCTTTACCTAGAATGAAAAGCTATCCTTAAATAAAGAAATTATTGTACTGATAACGCAATGCTATAAGAGGACCTCCGATTCTTCTGATATTCATTGAAGCATCACTAAATGGTTCCATTAATCTCTCGATGAATGTTGTATTGCATTTTGGGAACTTTCTGGGATTCTTCCTATCGGTCCTAAATACAGTTTGAAACTTTGCTAGCATCAGATTAGCATGAATGCATCACATAATTCCATAGATGGACTTGTTGCACGCTTGCATGAGTATCAATTGATAGTTATATCTAGATGTATTGAGCTTTTAAATATCATAAAATTATGCTTGCTGTATCTCTGTTTCATAGATTCTTTATCTCACTGGTTGGTGTGGCAGACATTGGCGCAAATTTGACCAACTGGCCCTTACGACAGCATAAGAACACTCCTGACATGGTGACAGAACCTCTGTCACTTGGAAAAATCTTGTCTCTAGATTCTAGAAAAAATGCTCTTTCATAAGAGAACTCATTTGAGGGCCTAGCGGATACTGAATGAACACTTGGACTCTATTCGTTTTAACTTAGTTCCTACCTATACAAAGAAAAAGTCAAATTACTTTGTAATTTCTTTCACACGAAAGTTTACTGTAGTACCGTTCAAATTGAGAAACATCCTGTTCGAAATAATTGTCCGCAAACATTTGTCTACAGGATATAGGCCCGGATATTACGTGAAATAATGTAAGAAACACTGTTATTCTTAATCAAACTTTATGCAGTGTAGTAGCTTTTATATCTGCTTTTCAATGTGTAAACAAAACCCTAATGCAACAATAAATTTTACTTAGTCTAGTTAAGTAGTTACCCCTGAAACTTGGAATATTTTAAGCTCCCCTCAAACGACCCAGAAATTTCACCTACCACTTCACCGAAACAACATCAAGTTGGCCGAAATGCTGGTTCATTTGCACACAATGTTGGGTACGCCACTGTAGTTGATTTCGATTCTTGGAGAAATCTTGACAAAGTTAAAAATGTTTTTCAAGGATGCCAAAAAAAGTCTTTGTTCTACGATGTTGCGCCAATAGTTGGATCGTTTAACTACTTCGTCCAACATTCCTTGTTACATACATGAATAGAAGACTACGTTTTGCGGACAGCAAAGTTATTTAGTTTGCTCTATCTGTGACTGACACTGGAGCACTTTCCGCGCCGACTCAGTACAATAACTATGTCATCAACTCCATAGGCACGTAATTGTCCTTCGCAGTTTGCACGGTTCCCACTGCCCTTTCTAATGGGAAGTTTTACCCCAAAAAAGGTTCCCAAACGTTGTGCTTTACGTGCTAGTATGTGCATGTTGTGTGTTCTCTGCTGAATAACAAGCATTTTCAGCAAAATTAGCGTTGCTTTGTGCAGCTATAAAAGTCTACTTTAGATCTACTGGCGACTGGGGTTGTTGCTGTACCCTTATACTAAGTCTCTTGTGCACCACAATGTTAGATCAAATGTTGGATTTTGGTGAAATGTTGGATACAAATTTTGGATGATTTGACGTCTGAAGAATGGTGTATAACAACGATAGACTGAATGTACACTTACGTTCGAAAAGCATTGCACCACCCTGCTAAAACTGCGGCTAGCAGTGGCGAAGTGCCAGCTCTTGACAATCTTAATAACATGACTCTGGTGGTTCATACCGTTCTCTCACCATATTTAATGGTGAAAAAATATTCTTCGTTTCCTCAGTTCTGAGATGAAGCTAACTTTATAGCACATCTGAGATATTTTGACAGAAATATTAGGGATTGTACTAAAGGAGTGCCGTTAAATGTCTGGGCATTTATTAGTTAAAGGTGGCATAACAAAATAGCGTAGAAACACTCATTTTCTGAAGAAAGAGTGTGATATTTTAACGCTTTTAGAACCAGAATTTATGAGGTCTCGTGAAAGTAGAAAAATTCTTTCTTACTTGGTTCACACCAGTCACAATAATATCATTTTAGATCGCGAACAGTTTCAAGTGAGTCATATGTTGCAATGCCAATGGTCATGTAATTTTGGTAAACTTCCATTCCTTTCGTTTCTACAATAACATAGGCCTTAAATTTGGCATTTTTATGAACGCTTACTATCAAACTTTTCATATATGCCAATGAAGCTCTCTAGATAATCCATATTCTTATTTTAACAAATCTTCAACTTACTTCCTACGACATGTAGAATCCCCAAGATCAACTCACCTGAAACTGTTTCATGAACTAAAACCTTTTCGCTCTGAATGGCAAAAGCCATTTTACCAACAATATATTTTGAATGCTGAAATATTTTCATCTTGAAGTGCCGGAATATCACGCTTCTTCATTCTGCAATTATTTGCTATGCCTACTTTGAACATTTATTGTCCATACTTCTGATAGCATTGCTTCAAAATCCTGCGAATATTTCCACAGAAAAACATCAGTTTAGCTTCACAGTTTGTTTCGCTTCTGAACTTGAAAAACTGGCGAATTTTTTCCCGCTTAAATAAAGATTGAAGAAGCCCTTACAGCGTGACACTTTGTTATGTAACATTTCCAGACTATGCCCTCGGCCGCTGTTAGCAGCCATTTTTTTGTATAGTGGTGCAATACTTTTCGAACGTAAGTGTAGTACAAAATGTTGTCTTAATTATTGGACAGTCTGACTGAAGCTGTAGCCTGCAGAAGTGCATCAAATTCAGGCAACATGTACTATGAAGCAGCAAAGTTCAGAATGTCATTTGAGAGCTGATATGAAAACTTTGAACGCATCTTTCGTGGTCTATTGATTTTCAGTACCGAGGGAACTTTCTTACAAAGGTAGGTAGTCCCAAACATACACAAGACTTCTGTAGCCAGTGGGTCAGATACAGCTAAGTCAAAACTGTCCCTAAGCGCTATGAACTATTAAACAAAATCTATTCCATCTTGCATTACTAACTAAAGCAACTTTAATTGTTATCTTGCATTACTAATTAAAGCAACTTCTGAGAATTGTCTGTAAAATGTAATAGCTACTGATGCAATGTCAAAATATATCTCAGGTATTTATGCCAATTGTGCACTAAGGTCTAGTTTCCACTGCATTGTTATGTAAATAAACGAAACCAGTATGAAAAATTGCGTACATTCAGCTGTAAAACGCACATAGTTGACAGTATAATGCACTCTGATCAATTCTAAAATGAATTTTAAGCGCGCAAACATGCTTAATCAATCAAAATGTGATAGCTATGACAATATTGGGATTAACAATTTACAGCAAGCAAAATTGAGTAGCAGCACCTTCCAATTTAGAAATTCACCATCATAAACGTCACCATTACTGCAAGTGTAAACACCTTTGCCAGTGAGTGAACCTTCTGTAAAAGAACCCCTGCAACAAATTCAATCGAAGGTCTCGCCAAATCACACATTGCAATACTCGAGCATGGGATTAACCTAACCGTTAAGACAAAGGGATGTATACTGGCAGCGAAATCAGATAATCATTCATTCCATTAAACCATTAGCGATGGGTCAGCTACTACATTGCCAGTGCCAACAAATAAAGATAAACCTGTCAAATCAATAATTGATGGCGCAAACAATCACTAAATGAACCCAGCCAGGATATTTCTAAACATCGATTAGAACAGCTTATCACTTGCGAGCTGATCAAATGATATAATGAATCAAAATATACATCAAATCATCTATTCAATCAACTAATCAGCAATTTAGCAAATAATCAACATGATCACTAATCAATAAACGTGTTCATCTAAATGACGGGTCATCTGATCATATGAAAGTAACTGTCTAATCATTTATGATATACCCAATAATCCATAATCACTCAATCAAATTATGTAATTGTTCGTTGTAGTTGGTCCAAATATATACTAATTAATTTGAAACCATACACCCAATTAAATTGGATAAATATAGACATTATATAATACCACAAGCACTACTAGTCATATGACTATTACAAACTTCAATGGACCACATAGAACATCAAGAAAACATAGAAAATCTGACTTGCATAGTGTGCAGTCGAAGCAGATACAGAGAACAGAAAGGTAAGGATGACACAGGAGCTGAGAAGTTTATTTTGAATCAAAATCCTACTTACTTGTACACATCTCCATTACTACGTTTAAAATTACCAATGCCATGCGGCTGTAAAGCAAAAGGTAAGTTCCAGTTAGCGTTCAAATGATATCATATGACATCAGACTCGAACAATTCAAAGAAACGAATCAAACGGTGGAAAATATGTAGCATTTGATAAAGAACGTGCTGATAAAGCTCACAATAAGTAAGCTGATTAAGGCTGCATTTCCAGTAGCTTAGCTAAGCAAAATCATTCAACAACATTTAGCTTAGCTAACAACATTGAATGATTCGTAAACAAATGGCTACCACTCCCGAATATACAACACTTCCGTTCGACGTTACTACATCTTATGTTAAAGTTATTGTATATTCAATGGGTTAAAATGTCATGTTGGTGATTCAACCAATATTTGGAGATAGGTGTCAACTACATGCTCGTACATACACACACACACACACACACACACACACACACACACACACACACACACACACACACACACACACACACACACACACACACATACATACACACAAACACACACACACAAAAAAAAACAAACACACACACACACACACACACACATACACACACACACACATTCAACTGAAAATTATTTTTAGAGACTATAAGCCATTAACACAAATCTACTCCATTGTACAAGTAATAATTGAAACAACGCTATATTTTTATCTACGCACTTTGTAGGACCTACATGCACCACGTAAATTACTTTTCTACGGAAAGGAAAGGAGGAGAGAAGATTTATGTTAGTCTGTTACCATTTATTCAAAGCGTTTTGTGGCCTTGATATATTCTAGTGATGCGGTGAGAATGCTAGCATTGGATGTAAATGATAGGTGCTTATAGCCATAAAGGATAATATCTACTAGTTCATTATTTGAAGGATTTGCAAGACCTTGGACAACAATATTGCATTCACACGACCGAGAAGATAATACCTCTGTACATCATAAATATGGGAGAACAGCATATAATGCTCAGTGTCCTCAACACCATCGTTTGACGGACACAAGGGGTTCAATGTATCCTCAAAATCATGCCTAAACTTGTGAAAGTTCAGTTTACTGAGACCAACACGTAGCTGTGTTAAAATGGATAGACCTTTTGGATCATAAATGTTATAGAAAGGTTTCGGGGGTGGACGGATAATAGACAATAGCTTTTGCTCAAAGATATTTACAGAGCTAGACTGTCTAATTTCCGGGTCAAGTCTTTCCCATTCCAGCAAGCAATTAGGACAAAAACCTGACTTGCAAATTCTTGTTCTTGCGTATATTTGTCCTATTGAAATGTGTCTGCGAAGATTATAATGAGATGTGTGAAGAGTAGGAATTGGGCATCGTGTATAATCTGGAGTGCAGTTTTTAACTATTTTGTAAAAGAGAATAAGTCGTCTGCTCTACCGACGAAGGTGTAATGGTTCCCACCCGAGCTCATCATATAGTAACGTAAGTTACTGATTCAATGTCAATAAAACCGTCTGAGTTGTTTTGCCTGTTATGACACTAGGATCCAGTCTTTGCATTGCACGGTGCTCTGGTCATGTTCACAATAACGTTGAAATCTGAGGAAAAAACGCCCTTTCCACAATTTAGGCACTTATTTACGAAGTTTGCAACCGAAGCAGAAAGAAAATATTGTTCTTATTCCGTTGTGGTTTCCTATGCAAATATTGAAACCATAAAAATGCGTTTTACACATGCAAGTGCACCTAATCGTACACTTAATCGCTAAAGAAACAAGATGAACAACTTTGAAAGAAAGTCTTGACTCTAAAGTATATGAAATTAGAAACTGGAAGCCATAACAACGAAAACATTATAAACTATCACTAAATTCTCACAACTAGCGTCTTCCTTCCCTTGACTCAGGGGTTAAAAGGGGAAATTATTTCCAATGTTTGTTTGAAAAGTGGGACATATTAGAGAAGGGGCTCTTTAGAACTTTTACGATACTTACTAAGCCATCACAAACAACTCCCGTAACATCGTTTTCTTGATACTGATAGACTTTGCATTTTCAGATTTTTAACACTATATAGTATAATTTAATGTTTAGGATTTTTTATTGTAATTAGGTTTTTCTCTTCTTTAAATTATCTTACTATCACTGCAGTGCCCTGTAGAGCCTCTAAAAATCTGAATTTGCTGAACGCTATCCTCCTCAAATAAGTGAAATGACATGAAATGATCCATTATCAAGGTATTCCAATCTCCATCTACCCTCTTCACCCCTTTTGCATTCAGTCCACTATTGTTGGTCCCAGGATTTCGAATTTTCACTCGTTGCACTTTTGCATCTCCAAAAGCAGACACTTCTATCTCATCTCTCTTGTTTATGAAACTTTCCTCAAACATTTATTAACTTCTCTTGCATATAAAATGATCCATAGAGATCTATTGCATGCGCAAAGTTCTGGTTGTCTTGCAACGAATTGATCTGTATTATGCATAAACAATTTACAAATATGTAAGATATGAAAACATACGTTTTTCATCCAATGCTTTTACTTCTTTCAATTCTGCGATTTCAGATCTCATATCTTCATGGAAATAAAAGTAAAACGATTAAAAAACTCGATGTAAGTTGTGAAAAAGCAGGGAGATACTATCAAATAGCTTTGAAACAAAGAATAACTTTCATTGAAAATAAAAATTGTAATAGTTGCAAGAAAACAAAAAGCCTCGATCTAGTACGGTAAGCTCTTCAATAATTGCCCCACCACTGATTACAACGGCGACGATGTTCAGTAGAATATCTCCCATTCAACGATTTTTGACAGAGGTATGTAATGCTATTGCGGACCGTCCTTTACATCCTTACATTCTATCATATATCGAATATAGCAAATAACATATTGGGAAATGTATTCCTATCTTCACTAGTAAGTCTCAACATCTTTCCAGGTAAACATATTTTATATCAGCCACAACACTACAAGTACTGCAGGACAAAGGTAACATAGCACACCTTTCATAGTACACCTTTGATTGCATATCACTCTATCAATGTAGTCTTCATTATGGTTGGAATAAAGGCTCACAAGCGGATAATAGACATATCGACTATGGTCCTTTACATTTAAAGACTTTTCTGCTATAGAATCCAAGACGTATTATTAAGATATTCCTACAAATTAACAGGCGAAGTGTCGTAAGGGAAATTACAACTAAAAACACTTCCTTCTCCTCATATCAAACATTGCATTTCAAGGACACAGGTTTATAATTATATAATTGTTCACGTTTTGGACAATGTTTTTACCACTAGTATAAGACAGATTAATCCCTCATTTTCATAACAATACGCAACTGCCAAGAATCTACCAAAAGCTTAATAAGATTTATTTACAAAAATACCAAATTGACCTTGCTGCAACTTGGCATGATTATCTTGTAGATCCTCAATTTGTCTTCTTATTTCGGCAAATAAAGTTACACTTCGCCTGTTAATTTGTAGGAATATCTTAATAATACGACTAGTTACGCATCACTTAATGACAGATAGTAAATCATGCAAAATTACATAACAATAATACTGATAGGTAAGCATTAATTCAAAAATGATTTCTGCTTAGATAACATTCTTTCACTTCTGTCAAATATGAGCTAAACAGATTTTCTACAGATTGATGCAACGGTCGCCCAGTTTACTAATATTGGAAACCGAGGGAGAAGGGGAATATAAACATATTAAAACAAATCTCTTCTAGCCAGATTCCGTGCACATCCAATCAATTTCCCACACATGGCAGGCAATGACCTTGGCTACTAGTTTGGAATAAAATCTCTTAAGAAATTCAAAACAGCTGTAAATGCACGATGGTAAACATAGAATTCTAAAGAACAAAATACATCTAGGGGAGTTTTTCTAATGGTCACGTCCTACACCTTACCAGTAACATAATACTATGCGTTGACATAATGCCGGAGGAGTCTTTTTCTATCAACTTCCACAAATACACAAATATACAAATAAAATTGGGTAATTACATTTTAAATTTACTCATTGCTTTACTTAAATGACAGAAACACAGGAGAAAGGAATCTCGTCTGCTAGCTAATTTCAAGTATGTCTTTTCGACAGTACTACTTTTATTTATCAGTTAGTTTTAATCCTTACGAATACACAAAACAAAAGATGGTGCATATCATAAAATGTCCGATAAATTATGTTGATCATTAAATTGTCCAACAATTAAAATACTCCCTCATTTGCTTCAACAGCTGTGAGTTTTCTCTACACAACTTATGGGTAGTTATGAATACATGTTATATCTGTAGATGGGGATGTAATCTTCTCATGTGGAGGAGCATCAGTAAGGACGATTTCCACTCGGAAAAAGTCAGCGGAGTGGTGACGCGAACTTTTCTCTCGAGACATATTTCCGCTAGTCAATTTCTACTTATCACAAATAGACCATATGCCCGTTCAAGCTGAATTTGTGGTTCAATGATATGGACTTGAATTGTGAATAAAGCCTTAATTCTCCTTGCTTTGAACCATTGTTGGAAACCGAGGAAGGCATTGGGTTGATTGGGTCTACGGCACAGGGTTTAATTGAAACTTATTTTGTACCTATTGCAGGACATCATCATATAGCGGCACCGCTGTACTGGATTGGACACATTCAGTTAATTCTTCTTCATTGACTGTTGGAAATTGCTATTTCAGTCTTTTTGTGATGAGACTTTTATAGTCAACATGAATCGAAATTATCAGGCCTTGAGATGAGCTCTCCGCGTGCATTGTCTAGAAATGCGGATGAACGTAGTCAACTTTTCCCTCATTGGATCGACTGCTTCTTCAAGAATCGAACAGCGAAGAAATTAACTCTCTGGCCAAGCGAAATTTGTCTGCAGCGAAATAAAGAAATTTTAGTGCGCATGATTTGTGCAAACTTCTTCCTCAATTCGCTGGGTCCTTTTCAGTGGGAATTGGGCTTTATGCAACAATTGCATGAAGGGAGACCAAGGATATATACAAATCTTCAAATAAGTTGTATAAATACTAGGATATTGATGTTTCAGGTGAAAAACGCCGCTTACTGATAAATCGTAAAAGCAGAACGACGACAAAATGAGACAACGCTGCTTCTTCGCGATTGACTTTACATGATTTCAAGTAGCTTAACAAATCAAATAATTACCACATAAATCAGTTGAATATTTTTCTACTAATACTTGGGCTCATATACAAAGCAGTCAAGCCATTTCTTCAACGTCATCGTTTAACAGCAACCCAAAAGATTTTGCAGCATCAGCTGGAAATCATTCTCTTTCTATATCAGAGCCTTGATGTTGATTCTGGCTCTTCTTTACTTCTATATGTTTAGTCTCTTTAATCTTGCATTTATCCTAAAAGTCACTCTGACAATGCCATGATTATTTCTGTAATTCACTCTGGGGATGACATAAACGTTCAGTAAAATCTTCTTATTCATAAGGATGTAATCAAATTCATGCTTTGTGGTTCCATTCTGATCTTCCACTATCCGAATGTTACGGAGCAGCTCAGAATTTTGCATTGAAGTCACCAACAAAGATCCCAAAGATACATTTATTCTTTTACATTGTTTTTGTAATATCTGTGAACAGCTCATTTACTTCTTCGATGCTGTGGCTTGATATTGGTACATAAACTTGTACCACTTTTAACTGGCACATGCTATTTAGATTCACTGAAAGCGATGCCACTCTACTATTCTGTTCCTCATACTACACGACGCGGTCCTTGATGTTGTTGCTAGCCAGCAAACAGATTACTCCCATGGAACCCCTTCTTCCTCTTGTGTATATGTCCGCTTTGCAACTTTTCCAGCTGTTCTCCATATTTCCATGTTTCTGACAGCCCAATCGTCTCTCACTTGACATTCTTCAACTCTTGCACCAACTCCTCCATCTCTTGATTTCACAAAGTTCTCATACTGAAAGTGAGCAACTGCACTTGGGAGCCTGGTGGTTACTCGTACCTTTTGCCCTTCGGGTGCTAACAGCTAACAGTGCAAGGTTTTCCTGCTGTATAGTTGACCAGAAACATGCCACACTGGTACAGTGCATATTGGTGAGTTGCCTGTAACCCAAGGTTTCCCTGGAAGCAGGGCTATGCGACTTGGCCTGATGGTAAATGTAAGTAAAAAAATTCATAATGGAGACCATAAACTTCTTGATTCCTGATAAAACAGCAGTCAAAAGTTAACATATCAAAAAGTCTACCATGTTATCTTAATATCTTCTCTTACAAGTTCCTTATTACTGTTGCAGTTTAAAATAAAACTACAAGAATACAAGAACAATAAGTTGCTCATAGTTCTTTTATAGCTAGATGGTGATCCACGTAAACATCAAAAGAGAATAAAGTCAGTAAATCACAAAAGATGGTACGGCTGCTAATTATTACTACCATTACATAACAACTAAAAAGTCAAAGGACCATTCACATTTACAAGCTACTTATGGATAAACAGAAGATAAATAGAAGGTATGTAGTAATGAATCTAATATTAGGAAATGGCTTAAAATTATTGTCTAAGGTATAAAAAATATTTATATATCAGCAACGGGAAGAGCCGTATAACCGATTATGATAGGAAAAGCATTTATAGGCAACAACGTGATTCTAAGAAGGGTCTTACACTCAATATCAAAAGGCATACAGTATTCAGCTGCGAATGCCACAGGAAGTTGCTATTTTCATCCAAATTTTCAAGTTAGCAAATTATTGGTAAGGCTTATCCTACATTGTATTTTTCTAATTCGATTCATCGTTAGCTCTGGTTTCATAGTAGGTTTGTGGCAAATGAACTCTGACTGCATTTTCAAAACCTGCGAAACCCTCCCCATCTGCCGAACTCCAAATAAATACTAGGCATTGTGAACAGCATTCAACATTTGATGTTGTATACATATTGCCATAATTAGCGTTGAAGGAGATGTCAAAATGGCCACTATTTTCAAAAATACCACACAATAGTGTAATTAAAAGGAAATGTGAAATCCAAACTATCACGAGAGTAGGTATGTAGGGTTTCTAATACCCAAAAATAGTTTAGCAATAGGACACATATTACTTTTCAACATTTGCGATGCTACATTGCTAAAAGTCATAGCATCTCTAAATCTCTTAAACTAACTCTTAAAAAGTTCTTAATTTCAAAGGGCAACAAATAGTTAACAACTAGTACACTGCAACTTACCATTTGGAAAAGATGATAACATTTCTACATTTCCAAATACTACTGGTCCTCCAGACAAAATGTTAACTGTAATTATCCCTTCACTAGAGGCTAAATGAAATATAATGTTCATAATATCATCTCTTCTTTGAAGCTCACTGTAAATTGCAAAATGAAAGTAAAGTAACAGATCCTCTTACTTATGATATGGTACATATAGAATACACTTATATCATCTGGTATGCTCTTAACTTTGCATGCTACATGTATGTCTACGTACCAAAAAAAATACAAGCTAATGAGTACAACTTGACGAAAATAAACAATAGATATCAAAAAGCTATTCAAATAGTGCGATAAAGAAGAAAGTATAGATGCCAAGAGCAAGACGCAATAAGTGAAGATAACAAAGAACATATTTAACATATATGGAAGCAAACAAACCAGAGTTTAATGTCAAGGCCTATGCCTTCGTAATAGGCCACTACTCTTCAATGAAAGTTAATTGAAGTTATCGAAGGCCTAATAGATTATTGAATACAGAAACATATAGTTACCCCAGGCCATGTTATGAAGGAAATACACATGTTTTTCTGAATCAATGCAATTCAGCTTGGCTTTATTTAAAATTCCATTGTTTGAAATAAGGTTTAAAAATCAATGTAGAAAAGAATTCTTATGTAAAACGAAATTCAAATTGCTATAATATGTATGAAAAAATAAGATTTCCAGCACAAAACAACTCTTAAATGATTTCACTTCATAGACTTTAAATGCTAAAAAAATGCGAGAAATATAACATACTTAAGTCAACCAGTGCTACATTTTCTCTTGCCACTGCTAAAACGAGACAAAAATCCCAATTCAATGAAACAATCAAACTTACAAACTTATCAAGACAATGAAGCAAAAATTGGCACTAAACCATAACTCTCAGAAGTGAAGCTAGAAGCTAGAAAAAAAAACACCAGTTGTTTCGTTTCACAGGCATACTTGTGGCATCTGAGCTGAGACCGACAGTAGTTTTAAATATATGTGTTCAAATGGCCCCGGGGTTGTCATAGTTGTTTGCTCCCTGGGGTATCGTTCTAGTAGTATTGTAGTGCGTAATTTTGCCAGTATTGTAAATTTGTATCGTAACTTTTATGGATATATAAAAAAAAAGCTAGAAGTATTCAATAACACAGTCTACATCATTGAAGTAATGACAGAAAAGACTATTTGCTCACTGAAATAAAACTTCAAAGATAAAAACATCGGAAAATGCTGCTTCTGGAAACAATTACATCAATGCTAGTAAAGTTACCTAATTGATTTTGATTCTGTACTTCATCACTGAGTTGAAGAGGTCCAGCACTATGTTCCAGTTCTGCAAGGGTCACAATTCTATGTTCAGTAAAACTTGGCATGGAGAAATTCCCAAAAAGCTTTATGAGCCTGTTGCCTATGTGAGTAATCAAAACCAATATGACTGGGATAAAATATAAATCAGTGCTTTAATTTACAGCGATTGGTGATATTTCAAGAATTACCTAACTGCGTTTGTGCCACCTCGAAGTCTTCATTATGCAAAGGTCCATTACAATGTGCAGGTCCTACAACAGAGCCACATGTACACTAATAGAGAAGTTTCGAAAAATTCCATTATATATGCAAGAAAAATGCGCTACAAAATTACGAAACACATTAGGAGCCTGTAAAAAAGAGATTACTTTGAAGAAATCAAAATCTACGTGCTATATGCAAAGGACTCTACAGAGATCCTTTACGCCGAATCATATATATTGCTTTAATCTCAAAGTCTCTTAAGGCTATCTATGTCATATTTGATACAAAAGAACACAAGGTGAAAGTGATAGGTGACTAACTACAATTTTTTTATACAAATAAAAGCATATGCCCAAAAACGCTGTATATTCTCTTGTGAACACTCGCAAATGAGTTGTAGTATGTGTGCCATTAACTATAAACAGAGAGCATTTCCCATCCCATGAGGATTACCGATTTCTGAATTAAAAGTAAACAATACAGACAGCAACAAGTGAGGTAGGAAAAACTAATAAAGCTAGACAATGACTACTCTCTAACTGTTTAGTACACAAAAAAAATCTTTTACCAAATCAATAACTTCCCCTGTGCCCTTGAGCCATTCATTTAGTTATGTCTGCTTTAGTTCTATACTTCCCACAGTTCTTTCGATCTTCATACAAAGTGGTCCTGTGTGGCCATGTAGTCTAAAACAAATCATCTGCAGAGCGCTTTTACCATTGACTTTCACGATTATGCAAACCCTGTGCGCCCTATAAATAAAAGTATCGGGAACTTTACCATTCGTTTAACTAGAAACAAGCTGAACTTCCTCTAAATACTCTTCCATGTTTCCTTCTGGCCATCTGCTTGCAAGTCAATATCATTATATTCGTAGGCATAGCCTACATTGGTAGGGTTCAGCCTACTGTACATTGTCATTCGACTTGCTTAGACAAATAATTTCAGTTTCAGCGATTCCATATTTACCAATCATTTTAGTAATTTTTTGCTTTCGTTAGTCAATTATGTCCAGTAACTCTTCGATAGACACTTTCGTTACTATCCTTCCATCTAGATCGTTAAATTTTTCCTTCATAAATGCATGCAATCTCTCCACAGTGAATTTCAAGATAGGATATGCAGATGTAGTATTTGATGACTTTGCTCGTATTGGCTTCGCATGACTGCTATTACAATGGTAGAATATTATTATTATTATTGTCGACCTTGTGTAGACCTCGAAAGCTTTTAAACGTCATAGGAACTTCCTAAGAACAAGTTATCACTCCTGAACACAAAGTTACAGGAAGCAACGGGGTAGTGCGAGCAAACCACTTGAGCAATAATTTGAAATCGTACCCAGATGGCTCACTAGGATTGCACCCGACATACAAAGTAGAAGGTAGTGAGCTTGTATTCCACTTGGATCATTTATTTCTTGCATGTTCCTTTCACAATTTATTCCAAATCCTATTGTCTTTACCCATAGCATAAGGTCACTATTCAAACTGTTGTTATTTGTTGCAATAAAATGCTGAAACTGTAAACAAACTTATCGTTCAAAAATTTTGTATTAAATTGAGTTTTCTAAATTTACTTGCAACTGATAACAATGATTCATGATCCTATAGTTGGCATACTCTCCTATTTAAGCACGCTAAGATGCTCAAGCTGCTCAAGCTGCTCACAACTTATGATCCACATTGGCATCCTAACACAGGTTTTTTCATTTATGCAGGAAATCACCCACAACTTGGCTAATCTCATAGCACACTTATTCACAATGGATACGTCAGTACCGTCACAAAAAGTGGCTTTGCCCGTAAAGATAGCAATAAAGAAATCTTACTTAGAGAACAGTTTAGTACAGAGGCTCCCAAAGCTTTCAAATTATTTTACATAGTGGTCGCTCATAGTATACTTTTTCGAATTATGGTCTCCTTGGAGGGACAAATAGATGCTATGATTGTTAAACATTCAAAGAAAATAGCCATTGACAGTACTATAGCATAACACAAACAACAAATCAAACAAGCAAAAGCAGCCTTTTGAGGTCTCCTAAAACCTCTGAAATTCTTCATGGACCCCCTGAAACCCTTTCTGGTCTCCCAAGGGGCTGCAAACCCCAGTTTGTGAACCACTGGTTTAGAGAGTATTGTGACTCTAACTAGGGGGTTGACATGCTTCTGGCATACTGACTAACATTTTGATGGACAAGTGCTTTTCAAAGAAGCACAAGCACAAGAAAAAGATTTTACCTCTACATGACAGTGATAAAAGTTGAACATAGCAAAAAAGGAATGATGGAAAGAGCTAATAATATTTGCCCTTTGTTTCTAGGTGCAATAAGGTAGCATATTGGCTTAATACTTTGTAGAAAACAAAGTCAGAGTCTCCAAGATAGAGAAAATAGGAAAAGAAGAGGGAAAGCATCGACGAGGAAAAATCTTCCTTTTTGATGAGGTAACTTGTTACATATGGAAATCATGCACAAAACCCTTAAATACCATTCCACATTGGAAAGCAACAAAGGCTGAAAAATTCACATCAAAATTCCAATCGAAAGGAAGTATCTCAACTTTAAATCATGCCACAAATTCCAACAAACCTCCTAGCAACTTCAATCAAATAGGAATTCCAGCCAAGACTTTAATCAAGTAGAATATCAGGGGATTTAACATATTGAGATTTTCCATATTATTTCCAATACTTATGTTAAGTGGGCTCACTGTAGCTTGAAAATTAACAAAATTAGGTATTCTAATACTTAAAGGCAATCTGTTGTAACAAGAGTGCATAACAAGTAGTCCTGTATGAGTAAGAGGGATGACAGAGAGGCAAAAGAAGAGTCTTGAGAAGTCCCAAATTTAACATCACATAGAATGGAGAAAACAGCTTCAAGTAGTATTTTTGTATTAATAGAGCCTTCTTTGAAGTAGAATCTAACCCAGTATAAAGCCAGTCAATGTGTTCTATAGTGTACAAGTCTATCCAGAGCAGACAAATTTCATGATTCACTGTATCACATGACTTTGCAAGTGAAGAAAATCTCCACATCCATATTTTCTACTGTCCAAACTTTCCCTATCTTTTCTGCTATACTGAGTAATAGATGCTATAGGATGGCTGGCCAGGACTAAACAAAATGCACAACCACATGGCAGCTGGTCACAGGAACATAGTTTAATCTGGCATTATGATGGAAATACTTCTACAAAATTTTATAGAGCTCAGATCTTTTACAGAAAAAGTTCTTATGTTAGATTTCTAATACTATCAAGGCATTTTGAAAACAATTTTCCGTGGTCAGAGGCATTGAAATATCTTTCCCAGCCTCATGGCTGGCACTTAAACTCAATCATTGAGCAAATCAAAAATTATGCAGGTCCAGCTAGCAGTGTATGGCCCACACTCAAATGTACAGTACTTTGTTGTGATCTCCCATGAGAAGAAGACAGATTAAATTTTTTTCCAAAATATCTTCTGCATCATGAGCATGATTTATGCAGCTTCCTCTGGGCAAAAAAATGCCCTTAGTAGCACATAGCTGGGTTGACTATCAGAAGAAGGTGGTGTAACTTATCAAACCCTACATACCGTCACTATCTCTTTCCATTCTTCAAAATGAGTTTCAGTTATTCCTTGTAATTCAACTACAAGCTACGAACTAGGGCTGCTAGTCCCGTAGAGCCAATGCTTACAGCCAGTAAAGTCACTTGGACAATGAAATAACGCCATGAAGAAATCATATGGCGCGCCAAAAGGGAAAAAAATACGAATCTATTATTTATAATATGAATGTGTCGCAAATATAATACGAAAAGTTGCAAATATATAATACGAAAAGTGTCGAAAATATAATACGAAAAGTGTCGAAAATATAATACGAAAAGTTGCAAATATATAATATGAAAAGTGTCAAAAATATAATACGAAAAGTTGCAAATATATAATATGAAAAGTGTCAAAAATATAATACGAAAAGTTGCAAATATATAATACGAAACGCAGCATGACTCCGAGCAAGCAAAACAACATGGGACGACGCAGGCAGGATGAGATTAGTTCGATAACGCTCTGTTGAAAATGGCATCTGGAGTTTCCACCTCACCGATAAACGTCCTTGACCGGTTGAAAGACCTGCTCTCTGTCCTTCCTGGACTTATCGAAGAATTTGATCGAAATCTTTTCAATACGCACGACGAGGTTACTTTACAATGTATGGAAAGAAGGGTGACTGAATTATGCAGCCAGGATTCTATTTTCGATCAAATTCTTCGATAAGTCCAGGAAGAACAGAGAGCAGGTTTTTCAATCGGTCAAGGACATTCATCGGTGAGGTGGAAACTCCAGATGCCATTTTCAACAGAGCGTTATCGAACTATTTCGAATCAGCTCGAAGCCAGAGCAGAGTACTAATCTCATCCTGCCTGCGTCGCGCCATGCTGTTTTGCTTGCTCGGAGTCATGCTGCGTTTCGTATTATATATTTGCAGCTTTTCGTATTATATTTTTTACACATTTCGTATTATATATTTGCAACTTTTCGTATTATATTTTTGACACTCTTCGTATTATATATTTGCAACTTTTCGTATTATATATTTGCAACTTTTCGTATTATATATTTGACACATTTCGTATTATATATTTGCAACTTTTCGTATTATATTTTTGGCACTCTTCGTATTATATATTTGCAACTTTTCGTATTATATATTTGCAACTTTTCGTATTATATTTTTGACACACTTCGTATTATATATTTGCAACTTTTCGTATTATATTTTTGCAACTTTTCGTATTATATATTTGCAACTTTTCGTATTATATATTTGCAACTTTTCGTACTATATTTTTGACACACTTCGTATTATATATTTGCAACTTTTCGTATTATATATTTTGCAACTTTTCGTATTATATATTCGACACTTTTCGTATTATATATTTGCAACTTTTCGTATTATATATTTGCAACTTTTCGTACTATATTTTTGACACACTTCGTATTATATATTTGCAACTTTTCGTATTATATATTTTGCAACTTTTCGTATTATATATTCGACACTTTTCGTATTATATATTTGCAACTTTTCGTATTATATATTTGCAACTTTTCGTATTATATATTCGACACTTTTCGTATTATATATTTGCAACTTTTCGTATTATGTATTTGCAACTTTTCGTACTATATTTTTGACACACTTCGTATTATATATTTGCAACTTTTCGTATTATATATTTTGCAACTTTTCGTATTATATATTTGCAACTTTTCATATTATATATTTGCAACTTTTCGTATTATATATTCGACACTTTTCATATTATATATTTGCAACTTTTCGTATTATATATTCGACACTTTTCGTATTATATATTTGCAACTTTTCGTATTATATATTCTAGACTCTTCCTATTATATATTTGACATTCTTCGTATTATAAAAGTAGGGTATGTATTAAAAAATTTATGTTCGTATTATAAATAATAGATTCGTACTTTTTTTCCCTTTTGGCGCGCCATAAAATCAGGCCAAATTTCAAAACGAGGCGAAACGAACCTGCACACACAAAAAAACAATGATAACTTCCAATAACAACGATGTGTCCCGAATAAACTCCCCCCCCCCGCGCCTATTGGATGTTTCGAAAAATTCGACCCAGGACATCCTCATGTATTCCACATCTTTATTATTTCTATGTCCGTAATTCGATCGAGTATCAAGTAACATGAGAAATCATCCTTTTCTTACTGTATTGTTTACAGTTGAAAAAAGTTGTGCAACTCATCCATACCTATAAGAGAAATTTTATACCCACCCCACTTATTCCAACTCCCCATTTATTAGGTTTCTAGGAGATTTCCAACTCTTCCCCCTACTATTCCAACCCCTCCGTCCATTCGGAACCTAAGAATAGAACCGCTAGTATAAATACCCCCATCAAAGTTACTAATAAAAAAGCTAAGTCATTTTTGAGAACAGGCAATGCGCCGCCAAATAAAAGGTGGGGGTCACATATAAGAATAGGGGGTTACAAACAATTAATGTTCTTCAACAGAGAGCTTCTGAGCTTTCCAAATCAATGGCATAACCGACGTAGGCTTGGGTTTGGACAGCTCCTAAATGCCCCTTGACATTGAAGCCCCGAAATAGTCGTTCAGAAGTGTTCAGGAGATGTAACCCGTAAGAGTTTCATATCTACGCACTTATATAACTTACTTAGGGTCACTTCCCTACAGAGACATATTGTTAGGATTATTTGACTTAAAAATTGATCAAATGACTGAATATCCCATTAAACAGGTTAAAAATGGTTCTTTTCCCTTATTAGTAAATGCGATAGCTGTATCCGCTGTCTTGGTAGAGTAGCACTTCTCTTCGAATGATCATAGAGCTTTTAAATATTGGCTTATTTAATAGTGTATAGTGCTTTTGCGGAGTTATGAGCATTTGGTAATAAATTTGCTTGGGTATAAAAGATAAAATCCCAACTATAGACTTGGTTGACTTTCGAGTCGAGCCAGCTCTTCATTTTCTCAAGTCTATCAAGGCCCTATATCTTTCTATCAAAATTCCTTCTACTGTTGCAGCTGCTAAGGGATCTGCTTCCAAACTTGAATTGTTTAAAATTTACTTAGGATTCAATTATCATGTCATTTGAGTCACGTATTTCTCCTATTGATTTATATTTTTGTCTGGAGTAGGGGAAAAGTTAAGCATGAAAGGGCCAAGCTGCAACTTATCCCTAAGGGCCACGAATCGCTCAGGTACGCTACTGTCCCAAATACATTTACTAAGCAATGAACAAGCTGCTGGAAATTCTTTCATCGTCAAATAGGCCTGCAAATAAATTGAGTTGCTGAGTTAGAATTTCCATAATCGCAATGTCTAAGCAGTACGTTAGTTTTACAAATGTTGTAGTTATAACCAAAAAATGACTGAGTATTATTTGGAGAGGTTTTAATCGGGATTTTTGTATGAAGAAAGCTAAGAACCACTTTAGACCAATTTCCAATTCCTTTTGTTATCTCGATCCCCCACCCCACCTATCTCATGTTGAGAATTTTCCAGTTCCCCACTTGTTATGACCTCCCCTCCGCTTATTCGGGGGCACAATGTGGCAATACTACGCTGAACTCCTATCAATCTATCAAACTCACACTCCATCTGGTTTCTATTACAGGGATTCTGTCGAAAAGCGAGAGCAGAATACATAGCTACTGTAGATTGATAACTGGCTTTCAATTCATTAAATTTTGATAGAAATGAAGCAGATCTCATCGATAGGGACAATACACTGTTCTGTACTATTCTTCACCTTCTGTTAAACAGATGTTTATGAACAACTTTATAGATTGTGAATGACTTTGTATGAGTGCATGAATATAATGCAGCTCAGGCATATGAAAATTAGCCAGTGTATCTTTCATATTAGTACATGCATCCTAAAGCATGTTTTTATACAAGAGGCAGTGAAAGAAAAGAGGGAACGGAAGAAGGAAAAAGATTTAAATAGGTGTGAAGAGACTATAGCAGCTTACAAACAGGCAAATAAAAAGACAAAAATTGAGGTGGCGAAAGCCAAAAGTAAAGCATATGAGAACTTGTATAACAGTTTAAGTGAAAAAGATGGGCAAAGAAAAGCTATTAGGATAGCAAAGCTGAAGAACAAGGAAGCACAAGACATATACCAAGCAAAAAGAGTTAAGGAGAGTGGGGGGCAGATACTAACAGGGGAGGCACAAATAAGGGAAAGATGGAAAGAATATTACCAACAATTAATGAATGTAGAGAATCCAAGGGTGAAACGAGAAATGGAGGAGGCTGAGGAAAGAGAGGTAGATAGAGTGAAAGAGGAAGAGGTGGCAGCCGCTATGAAACGGATGAAGAACGGAAAGTCAGTTGGGCCGGATGATATACCAGCAGAGGCATGGAAGGTCATGGGGAGAACTGCGGTAGAGTGGCTAACCGAAGTTTTCAGAAATATTATGGTGACAGAACATATGCCAGACGAATGGAGGGCCAGTACCCTAATCCCATTATTCAAGAATAAAGGCGACATACAGGATTGTGGAAATTACCGGGGCATCAAACTGACCTCACACACTTTGAAATTGTGGGAAAGAATTGTTGACCAAAGGTTAAGAAGTACAGTGGAGATATCAGAGCAACAGTTCGGTTTCATGCCGAATAGAAGCACAACTGATGCAATATTCGCACTCCGTCAGCTAGTTGAGAAGTATAGGGAAGGGCAGAAGGACTTGCACTGTATCTTCATTGACCTTGAAAAGGCTTATGATAGGGTCCCACGGCAAGAGGTATGGAATTGTTTAAGGCTAAAGGAGGTAGAGGAAAAGTACATACGGATAATACAGGACATGTATAAGGACAGCAAAACACTGGTAAGATGTGCAGCGGGAGATACAGATGATTTTGAAGTAACGGTGGGACTGCATCAAGGCTCAGCTTTGAGCCCATTCCTTTTCGCAGTTGTTATGGATTGTATGACAAGAGAAGTACAAAGAGAAGCCCCGTGGGATATGTTGTTTGCAGATGACGTTGTGGTATGCTCAGAAACAAAGGAAGAAGTCGAACAAAGGCTGGAGATGTGGCGAGAGGCAATGGAAGTTAGAGGGATGAGAGTCAGCAGACAGAAAACTGAGTACTTGAAATTGAGAGCAGGTGAAAGGCAAGATGAGGGAACGGTAGCAATGCAAGGTGAAGTAGTGAAACAGGTGGAAGAGTTCAAGTACTTGGGGTCTACGATACAGGCTGATGGAGGAATAGACAAGGAGATTGCTAAACGAATACAGGCAGGTTGGGGAGTATGGAAAAGAATAACAGGAGTGATGTGTGACAGGAAGGTTTCAGGCACTGTGAAAGGGCGATTATACAAGACAATGGTACGGCCGGCAATGATGTATGGGATAGAGACATTAGCTGTTACAAAGGCGCAGGAGAGAAAGATTCAAGTAGCAGAGATGAAAATGTTAAGATGGTCACTTGGATTTACAAGGAAGGACAAGATTAGGAATGACGAAATAAGAAAGATTATGGAAGTAGGGGACATCACAGACAAGATGCAAGAGACTCGATTGCGGTGGCTTGGACATGTAGTGAGAAGAGGTGATGAATATGTGGGTAAGCGGATAAGAGGAATGCAGGTGGGAAGAAAGAAGAGAGGTAGGCCAAGAAGACGATGAGAAGACTGTGTAAAGGAAGACATGAAAGAGAGAGGAATCAGTGAACGTGAGGCATGGGACAGAGGCGAGTGGAGGAGAAAGATCTGCACCGGCGACCCCAATTACAGTGGGATTTAAGGCAGAAGAAGAAGAGAAGATCCTAAAGCATGTTTTTATAATAAATGCAACTCAACATAAATAATATATGCTTACATAATCATATCTATAATAGATTACAGTATAAGTGTAATTGTTCTTCCAGCTGTTTTCTTCCTCTGCTTCCATCCTCTCGGCCCGCTGAAATTAGTTGAAATAGATATGACAAATGTTGCACATGTAACACATGATATGTAGCAATGTTGTTGAAACTAACTTTACTACAATAACTGATGATTCCCCCACATCGAGTTGTAATAAGATCTTTAGAATAATGCTTATATATCCCATGTGCCATCATCATATAAAAGCACTATCTTAATGCTTCCAATGACTTGGGTATTCAATACTGCTATGATATATATTGTCAATACTGAGATAAGAGTCATGAAATCTACAGTTGTCCTCAAATTCATTCATACCCAATCAGAGAGCATTCTTCTTGAGATTTTTCAGTTGTAAAATCTTGTTTCAGTTGTAAATTATGTTTTTACTTCCTATCAATATTTTGCTTACTTGCAGCTGGCAACAAAACCGCACATGAGCAAGATAAAATTCATTTGCACAGTAATAGATGGAGCAAAAATTTACTTTTTCGTCATGTTCAGGCTTACTCATTCCCCTCACAGTAACCAAACGAACGTGTTCTTTTTCAATAGTTATCAGTGTTATAAATTCCTGTGGCCATGGTAATCAGTGTTGTACTGTTACAGTAACACTTAAGACGCTTTTGATTCAAAATATGAAAAGCTAAGCAGGAGCTCAATGAGGACTTGCTTCAGTCCAAGATAGCAGGGCAAATATGCAGAGAGCCTGACAAACTTCCTCAAACAACAACAAAGGCCCTCGCTGAACGCCTTGACATGGTAAAGATGAGGGTGTCACGCCCCACCTCTGAGTGAGTTGAAAAGTTTACTTCATTTCATCAAAAAGCTGAAACTTTGTAAACATTATCCAGGTTATGGATGATTTTGAGGACAACTGTATATATGTGTTTGCATTCACTAATACCCCAGTTTTATTGACCGTAGTATAGGAAAGACCTCTTAAAACAGAGTTATGAATACATTGCCACTGAGCATGCATAATAGGCAATATGACACTGCACTAGCGACAAAGTCGTAGTAAGATCTAAATTATAGTGGCCACAACTTCGTGTATTAAGCAGTAAGTTACATCTTTTCAGTAGAAACTAGTGTTATCGTTACTAACCATCAGCATCCCTTGCACGTCTTTTTACAGAATTTTCTCATATATCTTCCATTGGAAGACTTTTCTTCACAAAATGATGAAAATCTCGGACAAAGAATTCTGGAGAAGTCCTTACAATCTGTAATAAATTGAAGATTCTATTAGCTTCAACCCTTGTGAATGTTCACATTATTCAATAGTGCCAACGTAAATTACTCTAGAAACAAGCCAATTGTATGTATACTGAAGTGCTTCGTAATCAAGCACGCCACACTATTTCAAAGTTAGGGTTTTCATTTCGAAAGATGCAACATCTTTCACAAATTGAATATGTTTCAATATTTCGAAGCAGTTTTTGAATATGTAGGACAAAACACCAGGAAACACGTTTTATAGATTAACGTTCTTAGAACCATGTGCAACTTCAGCAAGAAATTTCCCTTTTTATTGATATTTTAAGCAAAATGATATGAACAATAATATGGACATAAATTTGTAAAAGATAATAGCATAGATGACGTACGTTTTTTTGCAATTTTCTTTATGCTTTGTATTTTTCCTGTAAGAGAGGAAAGAACACTCCTTTGTTAAAATTTTGCAGATTCCTTCTTGTAATTCTGATTAAATTCCCATAACACACTTTTCAAATACCAAAGTAGATTTAGCAAACTCACCACAAAGTCCACAAGATTGTTCACAATATTTTCTCATGATGCGCAACCTTCGGCAAGCATCAATCCTCCGGTAGTACTTTTTAAGTTGTTCACATTTGCGTTTTGGAAGCCTGTTTTTACATTTTGCATCTAAAAACAAACAGACACCAATGAAGTGCATAAAGTTAAGCGCTAACTGATCCATATGTTGTTCTCTTGTATTTTTTACAATATACTCTTTTTGCATTGTACACATTTTACATTTTGCATAATGCAATACGACTACAATGGAAAGAGATGAAATCTTCATAATTGTACAAATTTTGATTTCATAAATGGCAATTAACGTAATCATTGAAGAGAAAGTTTAGAATAAGGCTATATGATTTTAACAATAATGTAATTTTCATTTAGAAATTTCTAGCTTAGCGGTTATCAGAATAAAATCAATAATTATCATACATTCTGTTCAATCGTAGACCCTCCAGAGTGTATGGGTTAGGTAAATTCCCATCACTATTTTGAAGATGTGGTAAAAATATATCGAAGTATTTTCGGCCCAGAATAGCAAAGAAGTCTATCTAAGTTTCCCACATGCCATAAATCCCCCTTCACTTCACAATTGCTGGGGCCGTCACTGTTTCTAGGGAATTTCTCAGAAAAATCGTCAAGAAACTTGCTTTTTATTAGGCTACTTCGACAAAACGGTGAGTCCCGTATACGATTCCGTACGTTGGGAGAGTGCCCGTTAGAGAGACACTTATCCTGACCCACCGGCATAGTGAGGTAGGGTGGCCAGTTCCTTTCCTCGCCGTCTTTAACTTCCCTAGTGTTGCCACCAGGTACCCATTTGCTGCTGGATGGACAGTGAGCGAGCATCCCAACTATGATCAGAGGATTCTGCTCGTACCGTCGATGCTTTGCACAACAGTCAAGCTCTCTAACCACATGGCCACTCGCCCATACCTTCAACATAAAGGTGAGTATTTTTAAAGGCTATTCAAACCGTCTTGCATCAGCACGATTGATTTTTCATAACTGCATCACAACTGCATAAATTAGCATTTTTGTTTGTAGCAAGAATCATAACTTCGTGTCGGGATAGGCTAATGTCATTTTATTTTAATGGCAAACTATCAATATGATACTATCTCATGATACACTATTTAGTCTTATGATCAGTTATGCTCTTCTTTAAATCACTTTTTGAGGTGCTAACTTGTTCTTCTTAATGAGCTTGAACACAAAAAAATTTGGTTATTTAACTGAGATAGAGGAAGAAATAGAAGGTAATGTCAATGCTTCCATGCACTTACAGCTAGTGGTTGGTGTGGTTGACAGAGATGCCGTTGTTCTTGGAAGTTCCTTAGTAGGTGTGGTTGGCAGAGATGCAGTTGTTCTTGGAAGTTCCGTAGTTGGAGTTGTTGTAGCTAGAAGTAAAAGTATATTTTATAAATTGCCTTTATGATCTTCAAGTTCATTATCTTAATTGCAATAATAACTTTATCTGTGAAATACTGAAAAAGGATGATTCTCGTGGAGTCAATTTAGGTTCTTGTTATTGTTAACAGGGTATTGACCTTTCTTAAGTGTCTCACTGAGGAAGGAAAACAAGGCATTCTTCACCTTGCCATTTGATACTAGACGATGCAGCAACCGGTTATCAAATATCAGTAACGTTCTGCTGTTGATTATTGATTCATTAACTAATCAACAATACTGTGTTTACTATCCGAAGCGATCAGAATTTCAACAGTTGCCAAGGAATAAGCTATAAATTCTACAACCTAACAGCACTGGTATCCATGACAACCAAGAAACAAGTGTTGATTAACCAAAAGCAGGAATAAATGTAACTGCAGGGAAAGGAATTTCATTTCAAAATAGGCTATTAAATGTAGGCTATTAACTGCATTGTGTATGAATGTTGCCTTTGCTATTAATGGCCAATTTCTGTCTTTTCTGTTCAATTGATAGAAATGCAATAAAACTATGGCTTTCATTTTTTGTGTACTTTGGAAAGGAATAGTGGTAGGAGTATGAACACAAAGTTTTATTTTGATTCAGGAGAGATAAAAATGTATATATGTATAGCTTTTAGAGGGTATCAGTGATCGCCCCCCCCCGCAATGAAGCATGTAGGTAGCAATGGGGAAAGCAAAGCAGCTGTAGTCTGATTCTGTTATAATCGCCCTCCCCCCCCCCTTTCACTCTATTAGCCTGATTCATAGCTTATATTATACAGACAAAACAAAGGGATCCCAGTCCTTCTACGAAGAGTAGATGGGGGTTGCACACCCCTGGGCTCTCTTCTTCCACAGCCCTGACGTATATATGTATTTATAAATATAGTCATAGATATCAATATATATATGCTCTTTATTTCTTCATATACGTCTTTGCATTCAAATTCTTTTGTATATTCACCTTCAATTTCGACTTCTGTTTGCACACGCTCAGTGGAAGGGGTTGATGGAGTACTTTGCCCTTGTGTCTGCACTGTTGTTTCCATTTCGATAGTGCTAACAGTTGATGTAAGATTTTGCTCTTCCTTTGATTGGGTTGTTGCTGCAGTTGTTGTTGGAGAATTTACTTCATGTGTTGGTTCAGGTGTAGTACGGATTGCTGAATTATCATTTATCTTGTTGTGCCATTGTTGCTTTGATTGAACATTTGCTTTGCTGGTGGTTGATTGAGTTATTACGTTACTTAATGGAGAAGGTGTTACTTGATCAGTATTGGACGAATTGTTTTGATCTGGAGCGGTTGCTGTGACTTGAAGAAAATTATAACCTCCTTTAACAATTTACAGAAATTTCGTGCAAATATAATTCACGGATATGCAGCAGTAGAATGGAAGACAAAGCTGCTGCTGCAAAATCCATGGCAAATAAAATAATGTTACGATTTGGTAGGACTGTAACCTCTTACTCCATCGGGGGAATCGACTGACTATATGACATAGCAAACTGAAACATTATGTGACAACTTGTATTGCCTCGACCGGAATAGTAAAAGTTTGTTGGACTCAGAGATCTGAGGAGGATAAAAGCATACAAAAGGACTTGACTACTGTTTCTATGTGAATCTTGCATCTATATTGACGCCACAGAGCAAGAATTGCTAGGAATGTTTTATTGTGAGCATACTATCCACACGCATTGAATGTGGAATGAGCTTGCATAGTCATGAGACCCAGGTTCAAATGTTGGACAGGCCCTTTTTATTGCCCCAGAGTGAGCGACAAGATAAAACAACTAAGTGCTATTAGAGCCAACGTGTCGGTCTAGAGTGATCTGGATGCCTTCGGCAAATGGAAAGGAAAGCCTCTCATGAACATTCCTATTAAATTTATAATTCATCAACGAATAATTTCAGAGCTTTTGGGCTCCCCTCTCAAGTTCAGAGTCAAAGGTAACCTGCTTACCTGCCATCCTCTTGGAGGATCTAATAAGAAATATACTATACAAATATCATGGGATGTACCATCGTCCTTAGAGGCCAAAGTCTCGATGTGGTAGAAATATTTCTTTCAAGAGCAGAGCCAGACCCTTTAATCATCCAGACACCCAACCATTGCCTGATTTGCCCCACCATTTAATCCACCCCAGTGCACAGTAGATTTACGCCAAAGCCATTGAGCCAAAGTAGGAAAGTAGGCCATTTTCACACAGATAGTGATCACAGACCACATGATGATAAGGCTTACTATACATATATTTTAATACGTTACATCAATAATAAATAGGTGGTACTCACCGTCTATAACTTCATTGCTAATTTCTACAGGATCTTCGTAATTTTCACCTTGACTTGAAGCAATTACCTGAGAAGCTGAAAAATATTGGAATTCAGGAATATTTTAGAACTGCATTGAAAATGAAGTAACAAATAAGTAGCGGTATGTTATATTTAAGAGATACACAATATCATCATCAATGATATAGAGCTGATTTTTAGAAGAGGGGCTCTTTCTTGTGTTGAGGGGTTGGCAAAAGGAAACGTTGACGAGATCACGCTCTGTATAGTGTTTGGGAACTCAAAAGTGCTATTTCTGTATATAGTAATGATCAAATATTTATATATTTTAGTAATATTCAGAAGAACAGCTGTAATCTGATTCTATAAGGACGCCATTTCACTTTGCTGCTTCATGTATCAACATTACTTAAACGGTCCAGCTCCTCCTTGAAAAGTAGAAGGGCTCAGCCCTCCGAACCTCCCTTCCCCTTATACAGTCCTAGATAGCAGAGTTGAAAAATTCAACGTGTTCCATTGATGGCTCAGGATTAGCACACAGGTGGCGCAAATGAATATTCAGGAACAGCCTATTCCCTGCTGTTTATAGTATGAATGTTTTTCGCTATCCATCATTTTAAGACATATGATATCTTTTCGACGGGGATTCAAATGCTATATAATTCCAAACTGTTGTGTAATAGATGATGATACATTATAGTAATAGGTTCAAATGGCGATAAGCCTTTTTATATTCTTTGAATTTTTCCAAATAGAACAAAGTAAGTGCAAAGATCTCTCATAATCTATCACTTTTCATATGCCAATTTCAATTAATTTCTGCGGCTCACGTTCGTGATTTTCTATCTAACAGAGAGCACTTGAATAAACCATAAGCTTTAGATTTGAATAAAAGTAGATCTTCTGCGAGGGCTAAAGCTTCCTATAACGTGTGTCATCCGATGTCTCTCATCATAGCACTGAGAGCTTTAGAATATTTCCTCTGTTAAAAAATCCGGAGTCTGTGGTTAGCAGGATTTAATCAGATGAAAGTACTATGAAGGAGTTTTATTCCATAACCGGAGTTGATCCAAAAACCTAGCTACCGGCTGGATTACAGAACCGGATAGTATACTCACCGGTGAGTAAACCAGTAACCAATTCAATAAAGCACCGGAGAAACATTACTTTCTTATCTTCAAACCTTCTTGAGAAATTTAGTGTCAATGCCTTTGAATTTTTAGATTTTCCATTATAAAATTTGAACGTAAATGTTTTGCACTTAAGATGCGTCCAATTGTTATTGTCTCAAGTAGTAGAATGATGTCATCGGATGGAGAAGCAAGCGCTGTTTAGCACAGTTGCTTCAAATGTATAGATAAAACATTACATATCCTTCTGATCAAAAACAATAGTGCTCTTTTGCGCACTTTTAAACTGATTGTCAAAGTACATCTATATCTTTAAACTGATTATCTTACACAATTGGTTAAGTTTGTGTGATTTAAGCCTTGTGATAGTCCTTTAACAACTAAAAAATGATTCTCATCCCTTAATAACACAGATACTTAAAAACATGACGCTAGAAGCACAAGTTAAGTATATCTATCTATAACTTTAAATTGGTTACCTTACAAAGTTTCTAGCTAAGTTTTATTTCTGTGATTTAAACCTTGTGATGGTCGTTTTACTACTATCGATGTCACTCATTTCTTGTAAACACAAACATTTTCTGCTAACCTTGCACTCATGACCAATCATTGTGACATTGGCGAGAATAATTTGCCCTAAGGCATACATTTGATAAATGCTAAACAAATCCATATCATACTCAATACATGGTTGAATATTAAACTAGATTAAATGTATAATTTACCTTTTACTGTAACTTTATCTAACAGTTATAACTAGGTTGAATAACTAGCAGATTTCAAAGCAGTTTAACGAAGAGTACTCTCACTATTTCATTTCTTCAACTGATTATGCTCTACCTAGTATCGTTGAAATAACATGCGTAATAAAACTTTCCAAGGTTGTTGATCCCAACTACAACTTATCTCTCTATTCATCTTTCTATTCTTTAACAAGTTTTAATCATTTGCTGCATAATGTCAGTTTGATGAATTAGACATCTACCGCATAAGTATTAAAGTCATACAAATTTAGCCCTCCCCTCCCCCTCTCCCCTCCCCCCCTCAAGAACTCTTTGCTAATACACACAGGCATAGAACTCTTAATTGATGCACACAGGGATAGCTGGATATGATCTTAACCATGATATCACATGATGGTTTTCAGAGACACATTTGTAAAACGGAGAAAAATGGTTTATATCTATTAGCGTGTTCTACTTACATAAAAGTTGCAAGTTACTCCTCTACCCAGTGATTTACTTTTTCACTATTCAGTGCATTTAAAAAATTCGCTCGTGAAAGGCCATTGTTTTACTTTGTACCGAATCAACAGAGACATCAGATTGCAGTTTAACTTAAAAAGTACCCTTTGTACTCACCATTCGGCAAATCATTTTCTAATTCACAATGGACCATATTCTGCACCGACAGGCCAAAACAAATCAACACGAAGACAAAGTTATTCATATTGGATGATGTGTTAATACTTGATTCCCCCGTAATGTTACTGTGTTTCTCTCCTTCTGCAGCTGCAAGTTTCTGAATAAGTGGCGAAATGACCCAATTTATAAACCAGAATATGAGGCCTGGAGCAAGATTTACGTCACCATTGCTATAGGCAAAGGAAGCTTAGATTAACAGATGTGACTATCTTTCCTCGGCGTCATGGACTCTGATTTGTTCATCAGCGCGTGGATTTATGATTATTGGGGATTGTTCATCATCCATAGATTAATGATTTTAATACATTATTCATAACATATAATAAATACATCATATTACATTGGCATGACAGTTAATGTTACTTCATACGTACTGAATTCCTTGAAAATTATTTCTCAATTGCTAAGCTAGTTTGTCCACAGGAATGCAAATTTCTTTTAGAGTAGATAGACTTCCTGTAAGCAAATAAGATAATTTGAAGTTAATGACAACCAGTCAATTTTCAAATATTTTGAAACGCTACTGGATCAATTTGAAGATAAAGATATATACTGCTATCAAAGTAGTATCTAAAGAATGTATTTGCTTGGAAAAGAGCAAGGGAGAGGATGTGAGTGGAGAAGAGGAGAGGAGATGAGGGAAGAGGAGGAAAGAAGACAGAAAGGGAGAAGAAGGGAAGACAATTAGAGCTTGAATATCCTATTTTTAGCAAAAAATCAGCAATTTCAAATTTATTAGCTATATCTCTTGTATATGATACAGTTCAAGTGATAACATCAGCTTACCTTTGCTTGCAATAATTGCGAGCATGAAAATACGGTCAAAATCCCTTAATTGACACCATCCCACACTGGATACTGAATACAGTTTAAAAGCAGCGAATCTCAGCTGATTCATACAATTGCCATTCAATGTACGCCATTGATGCAATTAATATAATGCGAAACAGAAGAAACATCCAGTAGATGATACTCTTTGACCTTTATAACAATGTCCACAAATAGTTTGCTATATAAAACAGATACAAAAAATTGTTTCCAATTTTCTCCCGGTCCAGATAACCTCGATTGTGTTTTTCCAAGCTTTCAGTCTTTGAAAGCTCTTTCCCAAGGTACTGCAAGAGCTCATGGAATACTTCCCTAAGGATTTAGTTATTGTTTTTATTACTTCTAATTGAATTACGTTCTACTGGGTCCGAATTTTTAAACATTTTTTGACAAAAATAGGACATAAAGTAATACTTAAAGCAGTGGAGATTTGCACATTTGTACTAATTTAGAAAATGGCGATTTAGCCAGCTTCATCTATACGCTTTCCACATGTCCTATGCAGGATGACTGTTCGGCTTCTTTGTCTTGACAATAAAGAATCTGTAATAGAATATCGATCTCCTTGTATACAATTCTCAAACGCTTACGCTGACCGTAACCATTTGTCCATTTAACAATATTTGGTTCAAATTATAAATAATGCTTGGAACAGAAAATGTTACTTTTCTCGGGTACACATGTTTGGTTTATGATAATCTATTGAAGATCAGCCCAAGCTGGATAGCCAGCAGCCGTGATATTTATATATATTTCACATGTTCATATTATATATATCATATTTTATATTTGATTTGTTTAGGGAGGGTTCCCCTTCAAAGGAAGTTGTTTTATCTCCAAAACTATTAGCTTATACGCTGATTTAAAAGTGACTGTAAGGTATCACTAAACAAATTACTTCATTACAGCTAACTTTAGTGAGGTAGAGCCTATCTATTGCCAAAATTCCATTTATTGCAGGAAAAATACCTGCTAGACATGCAAAGGGACTGCAAAGGGACTGCAAAGGGACTGCAAAGGGACTGCAAAGGGACTGCAAAGGGACTGCAAAGGGACTGCAAAGGGACTGCAAAGGGACTGCAAAGGGACTGCAGAGGAATTTGAAACATATTGTACTGATGTCTTCGTTTTGTTTCCCTGTTGCTGAAAGTTCCTGTATATCAAGACTCTTGTACTTACTTATACGTGTAAGTGAATAAATATTAGTTTCAATACTCTCATACTTTTAGCTATGAGATAGTTAGCTACAAGCTATTATGACAAGAAAAAGCTAAAATTTTTAGCTTTGAACCCATTGACATATAGGAAAAAATGTTTATGTTCTTACGCTTTTTCTGATAAGAAATAATCTGCGTGTTACCAAGGACACTTGTCAATGGTGCCCTCTTTAAACTCCATTCTTTACTTACTTCAGAGGTCATTACTAGTATTGTTGGAAGTAAGGGCTATCAGAGTAAAAGCAAAATTGTCTAGTAACTTATGCGAAGTTCAACATTCATTTGGCACTATGATTCCAAGGGAAGCATGCTGTAATAGGAGTGTACCTTAGAAAAACTATCATTGTTGACCTATCCTCTGGACACGCAATCAAATAACCCAGAGAACGACCGTAAGAATGAGAAAGAATAACGCAGGTGAAAATTTGAATTATATATCAAAGTGCTTCAGGCTAAGCGAAGGTCTGCAACATCAGGATTGAAATGTCATGCGATGCAAATGTCTTAATATAGAAAGTACAAAGTCATGACGGAGTGCTTGGAATCAATAAAAAGAGAGGGTCTTTGTTCCCTAGAATTTTAGTGGATTGTATAGTACAGCCGTCCTTCTTATCCACAAATCATTGTGTATGAAGTTATTTTAGTATTTTTGATTTCTAATGATCATATCAAATAAAGCCTGAAGGAATCCCCACACAATGAGACACTAACGAAGAACAATATAATGATTATCAGTATTGATAAAAAGTGACTACGTTTTCGTTACTTAAATGGTTTCTGAAGCTTCTATTTCAAAAGAAGGATCTATGTGTCATAATGTTTCAATCCATTACTTTTATTGACGACTTTTAACATCGTAGCAAACTATAAGGTTTTGTTTATGTCCTTTCATCAAGCCAAAGAATCTGGGCATTCTGCTTAGATGTCAGTATGCATGAACTGCGCTTTCGATTGTTTGTATCGTAAAAATGGGTGAATAATGTAATATTCGGAAATCTGCAGCCTGTGAATATAATTAATAGGATTGGACAACTTTCAGATGCTTAGACTTTAAGTGTAGTCTGTCGGTGACAGGTTTAAAGCTGAATCAATTTACATGAATTACTAAGAAGGAAGAATCAATGAATCAAGAAACACAGAGTTGAAAGATCACCTAGTTTTTCAATTGATACCTAGGGCAAAAACTGACCACAAACATTTAACTCTATCAAACTTTAAGTCCACAGGATATTAGCAGCATTGTTTGCCATTTTGGTATTTATTTGGAACTTGCAAACGCCCACCATAATATCGACTTACGTCTTGGATTAATTAAAAACAATGGAACATGATGATGGAAAAGTGGTTAACGAACACGCCGAACTGTAACTAGTGAAGTAATCTTGTAAAAATCCCTTTGAACACTTTAATGATTTTAGTTTCAAAATTTCATGAAAAAGCCAACTCGTAGAGATTTTATTATGTATGGTCATCTAGGGGGAAATTTTGAAAATGGATCATTCAATGATCCCCAATAATTCTATTCTCTTTGCAACACCTACCCAAGGTCACTTCGTAGAGTACCAATTACTATGTTTGATGTAACCATTTTGACTACCAAATAAACATAGTTGTTATCTATTCGATATGAGCACATTTGATGCCATTTAAAATCTAGTATGTACCGGTAACCTAGCACCTACTGCATCTTCTTATGACAAGTTCAATAGAAAACCACACATTTTTTTGTTTTGTACCAGTTTGGCTTGTGTGAGTAAGAGACTATTGCAATCCTTTGACAATTGTACCAGTTTGGCTTATGTATGTCAGAGAATATTGCAATCTTTTGACAATTGTACCAGTTTGGCTTATGTATATCACAGAATATTGCAATTTTTTGACAATTGTACCAGTTTGGCTTATATATATCAGAGAATAGATTATAATTCCTTATATAATACCGTTTTGCAGTAGGTATAATCATGATTGAAACTTAAGTTTATTTTCAAATTTACTACACACAATTATAAACCTCACAATCTCTAGGTAGCTCACAATTGGTTCTGCCGTTATAAGTGAAAATATAAATACAACACAAGTAATAATAACAAGAATAAAAGTTACCAGATATAGATGGCATAATTTGATAAATAAAAGCTCTTGATTGCTTCACTCTTTCATTCGTTTGCAAAACATATAATGCTTTCCTTGCTTAAAAAATTTGACTACTGCAAGCCAAACGAAACTGAAATCCATGTTACCTACAGTGAGAAAAGATTGCTAGAATGGTGTCTTTCCACATTTCTTTATAAAGGTAATGTCTATAGAAAGTGCTCTTCAGCTCATCGATACTGAAAATGGGTTCACTGTATGACACTGATTATGACTCACTTACCAACTACCCCTAGCAGAATCTCGAACAAGTTGTCAACAGTCATGAGATTGCTTGGATGCAGGTTTTACACCAGGCTAATCAAAGAGAGTATTTTCGAGTGAACTTTTTCTAATTGAGTTCATTTTGATAGCCAGAGCGATCATAAAAACATGTTCAAAACCTTTAAAAACTTGAGAAGCTTTTCCAAGCTGCTGAAGATTTTGAATATGTTTTTGTGGTCAATCCAGTCATCAAGTTCATCATTAAGCCGCGCTTATCAAGAGAATTCATTTTATGAGCGAAATCATACAATGCTCCTGAGCTTAGGCAACAAAAGGTGCGCCATAATCAAAATGTTTCAACTAAACTTCTCCTTTTATTCATATAAATATTTGCAAAACAGACAGTTACAGAAACGATACTGGTCATAGGGAGCATGGAATTACATAGCCACCCTGTGGCCATTACATAGAAGATAAGAACACAAGTAAACACAAGCAAATAAGTAAATGAAAGGATTATTCACCCGTTACGCAACTCCTCCACCAGGGAGGGAGGGCACCTCAAAATAGACAGAATTTCAAATTCACATTTAGGGCCATGCTAAGAATGTTATTAAAAAATTATTCAGCTTAATTGTTATGGCATTGAAACCTATTGTTACTAAGTAAATGATTTTAAAAGCAAAACATGAAAACGATATAAAAGAACGAAACTACACGCTTTTTTTATAAGGAACCACTTTATAAGGAACCTACATGTAGAAGGCCGAAATATTTAAAGAACTTATACTACTAAAGGAAAAATCCCTAAGGAACTTTTCATTTTCAAAATCCGAGTGCTGTACTCAGATGCAAGTGAAGATTACATTACATTGGATGATATCAATGGAATAAATATGATACTTCTTGATTGAAATTATGCTTTTGCGTATATAAAACTTATTTCCTGCCGCATTTGTGCTTTTGAGCTTGAGTTCTAGCCAGAATTAAAGGTAAAAGTAAGAATTTCAGTGCTTTTATAGTGTCTGTGCCACGTTGTGCACTCTATGTGCAGTGAAAATTAAGGAACTATTAAGGAACTTTTAGTACTAGAATTTGATAAAAAGAGGTCCGAAAATAAGGAACTTTTAGAACTAGGCCTTTAGCTAGGTTCCTTATAAAAAACAGCGTGTACAATTGTGAAAATATACCTAGAGCAGGAACAGAAAGGAGAATTTCACCTACTAACATAGCACACAAAGGTGCCTTCTGAATAAGCTAACAAGGGGGCTGTGCTATAGGCCATTCTATGGATCATGCCCATGACTGCACCCTATATTTCATTCTAAATTATTCAAATTGGAATATGTACCAGGTGATACAAAAGATATACAGAAATGATGTAAAATATACAAAAAACCGTAGGAAAAGATCGGCTCGTGCTACAAACAATGAGGTCTACACACTACCATACGATCAGTGGAAAGGGACTGAGCTCCCATCGAGCCTTATTTAACGGCACCCCCGATAGTACACTATATTTATCACAAAGAACATTTGTTTCATTGCATTTGAGTATGATTCAGGCCTACTCCACGACTAGTCTCACCAGCAGTTCATCTTTAATTTAAAGGATATCTCATCAAAATATTTTCTGCCTGGCTCATAGTTGGAATAGCCCATTTGAAACGCAAGTAGAAAATTGAAACTTGTCCAAAAATTATTTTCTCATTGAATCGCAGTCATAGACACTTCTTTCAAGAATGCAACCTACATTTTACAGTCTCACTGCTATTCTAAATATCAAATCTATGAACTTGGTTTGAGAGCTGGCGGATCTGCCCTAACGTTCTTGAGTTTATCGGTGCAATTAAGCTGGCATGTCAGCCTCGCTCGCAAACTACTTCTGTCGAAAGAAAAGGTCGAATCATATTGACATGGCCTCCATGTAATTCATCTATGTGGTTTTGTTGATTTGAAAGGCACCGTAACCAAAATAATGCAATAATAGGGTAATATGTATAAAGGATGACTTCCTTGTTTTTTACTCTTTATCATTCTCTCTAATGATTTATACCTCTCAAACAGGCTACTCAAAATAGGATATAACGACATTTTTGAATCAGTTGAGTGTCATTGCTTACGAAAGAATAATGGTCTTTGGCAGAAAAATTCTAAAAAATATCATAAAGTCGATTGCATTGTTCTCTAGAGATGTGATTGCTAGTAATTTTAGAACGGCCTAACGTTAGGAAGTGCATGCCTTGTTTTAGAACACAATGGAAATCCCTCTATTGTCTCATTTCAATACAACAGCATTTTGTGACATAAGAACAGTCTATAAAATTTATAAAAAAAGTAGTTTTCTAAAAACAATTTAGCTATTAATTTCAGCCGAATCATCTAATGTGATGTATTAGCAATGATTCATTGGCAACGTTCCTTTTCTAAGGAAGGAGAATCGACCATGTAAATAGCAGAATGCATTGTCAAGATAGCACTAGTCCATGTCATAGCTATCGAACAAAATTGTTGAAGAAAACTGTTTTCATTTGGGAATTTGGACTTATCAAATTAAATTTGTTTCATATGCTTTAGCAGTTCACTTAATCAGCAAGTAGATGGTTGGCTAGGGCTTAACTCCCGCAGCAAGGAAGGTTGCTGGTTCGAGGCATAGCATATCACACAGGTTTGCAGCATTAGGAAGAGAAAGACGGGGAGAAAGGAACTAATAGCCCTGCATCATTACACCTGCTGCAATACAGTTCCACTCTTCTATGAGACAATATAATAACAACGATGTACAAATAATGCTAATATCGTAATGCCATGATTTAATGATATCGATAATGGTAATGATGATGATGATGATGATGGTGTTGAAAATGATGATAATAATGGTGGCAATGATGATGATGTTGATGATAATGATGATGTTGATTATAATGATGATGACGATGATAATAATGATAATGATGGTGATGATGATGATGATGATGTTGATGATAATGATGATGTTGATTGCTAGCCCATGGTTGGAGAGACCTCCTCGTGGTGGCAAGCGGGCACAGAGAGACTCTGCCCTTAAGTTGATAGTGATTCATTTCGCGAAGATTCAGAATTGGGGCAGACGTTGACGACCTGTGGCAAACTGTCCAACCAAGCCCCTTCAGTGAAAGTCAGGCACAGCAGCTTCAGGCTGCAATTCTGATAAGTAACTGTTGGGGTAACAAAGTGGATTGAGTGTAGCCGACTCAATCACCTCTTCTAAACAATTTGAAGGTGACACTGACCCCAGGGTCAGCCTAGGCCCCGTAAGGGGCGTACAGGAAAAGACAGACAGACAGATAATGATGATGATGATAATGATGATGATGTTGATTATAAATGATGATGATGATGATGATGATGATGATGATGATGATGATGATGATGATGATGATGATGATGATGATGGTTGGAGACCTCAGGGTTAGCCTAGGCCCCGTAAGGGGCGTACAGGAAAAGAGAGAGAGAGATGATGATGATGATGATGATGATGATGATGATGATGATGATGATGATGATGTTGATGATAATGATGATGTTGATTATCATGATGATGACGATGATGATAATGATGGTGATAAAGAAGAGAAAAACCAGTTCTGTATTAGTTAAGGAAAGTACAGTAGACTTCTTGGAGAATAACAAAGTTCCAAAGATATCGTGAGAATACAAAACATTTGTACAATGTTACTAGATCAATAATGGTCGTGATGTTCAAGATATAACAACAAAAAAAGACGAGATTGACAATAGTGACAATACTAACGATTATATACAAAATTCATTTTATTTCTAAATTCCCTATATACAATTGAGCATCTCACTTTTGCACTTACCTATAGCTACAATATTTGGATGTTTATGCATTAAGATAATAAAAAGACGAATGTAAAGTAATTTACTAAATTCTATGAAACTGCACATCAATACGGCAATTGAAACAGGTTTATACGTAATACTCTTATGATGGCATCTACTAGCCGCCATTACAATGATAAACTGAATGAATGAAAATACAGGTGCCTTCATAAACTATGTTTCTTGTCACTCGACAGCTTCGATTTTAACTTTCGATTCTACATAGAAGAATTCATTTTCGTTATTTATTTTGATGGAACCGTGGGTGAGACTTTAGAGTAGAAAGAAATCACAAAGATAAACAAAGTAGAGTTCAGGGAGAGGCAAAAATATTCGACGACGCCACTTAACAGTTCATTCTATTTATTACTGAATTTGGAGCATTTGCGGCCCTCTAAAGTAACTACGTTTTCTATGACAATAACTACCTACCGAACAATCTGGGTTGTTCCTGTCATTGTTTCAAGAACTATAGCACAAAAATATTGCCTGTCTTAAACAAGAATCCAAGCAAAATACAAAATGATAAAAGACCTATAATAACATTTATTGTATTGTTATGTATAACAATATGTTGAATGTAAACGAGAAGAACTTAAAACTACAGGATACGGTGTGATCACAACCACAACAACATTATGTCTTTGAAATCCTATAATCTCAGCTTGCTTTTATCGACATAACTTGAGGTAGCTAGTGAACACCTACTTTGATATTTCGGGAATTTGAGGCTTAATAGCAAAAGTGCACTAAAGTAACGTCAAAGTTATGCTTATTATTTCTAATCATGTAGCCACCTGGATATATAGTACATTTCTCGTGTTCCCCATGGAGTCAAATAGAGCGTTGTTCCACCTGCCAACAAATATTGTGCTCTCAAATGAACTTCCTATACACATAACTGAATCATTTTCAATTATGCTGTATACTCTTCTTGCTCATTTTTAACCCACATAAGCCTATAATAGTGAAAGACGCAAACTAACTAACATTACTTTTGTAAGAACATACTTTCTGGAATCCGCGTTCTTTATATGAAAGTTGTCTTTCGCTCAGTACTGAAACTGTTTATAGCCTTTTCATGATTTCAGTACTGAACCGTTCTCAAGACTGTCTTAGCAAGAATATTCTAGTATGTGTAGTTCTGTAGTGTTACACCGACAGACAGGCACCAACACAAACATAATGAAATACGTAGATTTTCATAGGATATCCAATCAAATTAAGCAAAAGGTATGATAGGCTTGTGCGATTGGAATTTCAACTGTTTACAATCTTATCAACTTTTATAAGTCTCAGAAATCTATTACCGACCTTTCTTAACTTTTTGAGCAGACGAGTACTGTCTTTTTGTAAACCATTATCTTATAACAAAATCGTGCACCAACGCTTGGTGTGCCAAAAAATAAGGACACAGTTAGACTATGTTAAGCCTCACATGGACAATTAATAGAGATTTTCACAAGCACCCAACAATCTGCATTTATTACTTGAAGTAAAAGCCGCAGGGCCAAATGTCTTAGAAGTCAAATATTTGCAAAAAAGTCCCTATATCACGGAAAAGCGGGAACATTCTTTTAGCATACTGAAAGCTTAAAAAGAGTCCTTTTTGAATTAGAACAACTTTAAGAACATTTGAGTATAAAATTATCAAACATTTAAGAACATTGAGCCTTAGCAAAAGTCACCTGGCTCCTATAAAATGTGGTGTACCCATGTGATTTTCGGTTTTGGGCAAATCAGTATCAGTCAAAAATTTACTAGATTACGCAGCAATATTTTCCAGTTAAATGATCAAAGTACTATATTTTCAACTGAAATGATGCAGGACGGTAGAAGTCTAGGACTGTAGACCCAGGAAATTACTGTAGACCATGCCTTTCAAACTCTCGCAAATGCAAAGGAACACCACATTTGCAACATTTTCCTCTAATATTTTAATGTGCATCAGCTTTGCCCGCCCCTCCCAGTAATTCTACAACATTTTAGGAAAATCCTATGCACCATGTGCTAGAAATCTGGGGGTCTATATCCCCATTCCGCATTGGGTACGCCACTGCAGGCTACTACGGCCTCCTTCTCCAGCTTCAGTCGTGAACCCCAATACATGTAAATGTCGTTTTATAAGAAACGTTTAGCTTAAACCTTAAGAGACCTTTAGAATTACAAGGAAACAGCTATGGAACTTTAGAAAGTTCTGTACCACCTTTCACAGTTCTGGAAATACGTTTTTCCTCCAAGGATATAAAAGTGTCCACTACAGTATGTTTTATGTGCGTAAAAGCCAATAATCCCTATATGCATTACAAAAGACAGTTTTTTACATTTATTTTTGTTTTCACTGCTATTTTTTTCAGAAAGATAAAAAACTTGTAAGAAACGTTTGAAACTAAAATGTGGCTAGAAATTACGAGACGTTTACAACTAGGCCTTGCTCTAGGTTTTCTATAAAAAAACGTCTATCTGTGTTTAGTAGCACTATTTCCCAACTTGTTTTGGTATTTGAAATTTGGTTCCTTATAAACAGGTTCCTTAAAAGGTATGTATATTCAATATGTGGCAACAGATCATAACACAGTACACTCTACAATTAGATCAAACTGACTTTTTCGAATTGTGGAGGAAAGGGTGCTTCTGGTGTTTCCCATTTCTACTTCCACACACTCACTCATTCACTCTACTAATTCTAAACTTCTAGAGGGGCACCAACAAGCGATAGGGGCAATGTTCAGAAAAGTTCATCGGAACAAATAGAACGGGGTATCACTTATATATCTTTGATTAGTCCACGTGGATAACTGTATCTCACGTAAGCCAATTGATAAGCAAGGAACAAAGTCAATCGAAAGGGTCTGTGTCAGTTTCATCATGCCTTCTGAGATAAACAAGCAAATGGGGGGGGGGGCTATAAAAAAGGGCGAAATAGAATACCTACGTTGTATTCATCCACCTTTCTACATTTTCCTCAACTGAAAACTGCACTGGGATAACAATTACCCTTCAAATCATACAGTCACATCTTTTGATACAGCAGCCCTCCATTTAAAATCTTTTCTTTCTTTGAGATTGCTCAAATATAATGTTCCAATTAGTAGCCATTCCTTTTCAGTTTCCGGAATAATCAAGTCACTTGGGCAGAGAATTAAATCAAGGCCTAGTGTTTCACCTTCACTACCATCCACATTTTTATGGTTTAATTTGCCTTTCAGTCTCAACCGCTTTTTATCAATCAAAATATTGCTAGTCTGTCCAATCCAAGTATTGTATTTTATAACTGATGTTCTCCGAGCAAAGCCGGCAACTGACTTTTTCTGCTCTCTGGTTACTGTTTCTGTAAACTGCAATACAACACAATACGGTCCACTTTCACTATCATCTGAGTTGCTTGCTGTTGAAATCGAGGTGTCATGCTCTTCGCCGCTGTTTTGATTGTTGTTGCAAAGTGTCAGCTGAAGTTTGTAGTGAACTGACCTTCCTGGTGTATCTGTAATTGCAAACTGCGGAACTAGCTGTACATTCAAGGCTTTAGAAAGTGGGATTTTCATATCGTGAGTTTTGCTTTGTATTTCTGTTACATGAAGAATATTTTCTTTAACGTCCAATATAGTGCTTTTGCTGGTATGATTTCCCATCGTCTCATACTGTTAGCGAACTAAGGCACCAGCCGACGAGAGACAGCATCAAAATCCTTTGGGGCATGCCTAGGCCAGTAGGCCATGCTTATTGCATTCCAGCGTGAAAGTAGTCATAAGAACAGTATTGTCTAATGTACGTAGTCACCGAGAAAAAAACTAATACAGAATGTTTACAATCGATATTAACATCTGCTTGTATCCGTCTGCTATCTATGGCGAGCTAGTTTGCCTGATCTAAACAAATTCACGCATTCTTTCGTTGTTGCGTAGGCAATGGATTATATTTTCATCCTCCGATTATCCATTGAATCAATGCTTCCGTAACCACAAATTCCCCAGACCAATTCTAGCATGCAGGAAGGCAGTGTTGACTACTTATTAATTCGTTGCTTTGAATGCGTGCCGCGACACTCTTGCCTTGTACGCGGTGATAAAGACCAGTTTGTTGTGGTTACTTGCTGACGGTATCTCTTTATCAAAAGTCATCACCTATGCGTAACTTGGTATGATGTAAGCAGTTGCGCCTCTATTGTTGCAATAATAAGAGGCTCCTCTTTTCTAATTTACAATCAATGCAAAAGATGTGCCGACGCTTCTACAAGCCAGTTGTTCGCAATTCTCTTTACTCACAATAGAGGCTGGCATGAGTTTCTATGAGTTGTACTCACTGTACTTCGCTGTATTATGACTATATTATTGTAAGGATAATGAGCATGACGCACAGACCAGTGGATGACACCCACGGAGCCATGTTAGTATAGCACGCTAGAAGTGATTGCCATTTACTGCTTTCCGATATTTTTAATTTTCAATTAATTTTGAAACTATAATGTAGACTGATCTAGACCAATGAATGACATTTATGGGAACAGACCGAGGCGGATGGTATTCAACAGGCTTTGAAGGGAACGGATTTGGCTAACAAACTATATTTCACATTATAAAAGTGAACCAGTAAAACTTTCCATCCAAAACAACTGAAAGGTTTTCCAGGGAAATATCAATCTTTAATCACTTTCAATTTCGTCATCATCTTCTACCATTCTAATATGGGCTAAGACGACATGAAATCTCTAGCGTCAGTTTTGAAATTCAAGACTCTCTCTCTGTAGAAAGTTTAACTTTGACTTTTAGCTTATTAGTTTTTTTTAGCAGTTTATGTATATTTCAGACAGGTCCTTGATTAATAGCACTCTCCTCAATCGCCCCAAGTTGGTTTCTGAACTAGTAGGAGAGTTCCTCCTTAATGATTCCCCTTAATACAAAGTGTTTTTCCTCTATATATTGATTTACTATTCTATGTTTAGTTCTGTAGTTGTACTTTGTAGGATAGTGGAATTTAAAAAATGAATTGAATTGAATTGAATAACATTATTTTCTGAACAAGTTAAACCTGTATAAATATGATATTATTATAACAGAACGCAAAACACTATCTTTTGTAGTGGCCATAAGGCTTATTGGCTTTTAAGCACATAGAACATACTTTAGAGGACACTTCTAAATCCGTGGAAGAAAAACGTGCTTTCGAAATTTTGACAGATGGCAGAGAATTTCCAAACTTTCCTTGTAAGTTTTAAAGTTTCTTAAATTGTAGGTTGTCTGGTACTAGGTCTTTTTTATAAAAAAGGCGTGTAGAGCAAATCCAATGTGCGTTTGCTATGAACAGGGCCACCGAAGAGGGGGTAGGTGTAGATTTTCAAGGGCTCCAAACCTAAGAGTGACCATTAATAGCTACGAATTGAGTTTATTGGTGGCTTTTGAATTTCGTAATGACGTCATTAGAGACCTGTGTTTAACATTTGCTGGGCTCCCAAAACAGCTCTCGGTGAGCCTGGCTATAAAGACTTACTTTGGCAATTTATGATGCCATTGAAGGCACATCTATGGGATTCGTGAAAGCTACCAACTTAATAGAAATATCAATCCTTTTTTTCTAGCTTATTTCCTTGGTTTCCTTTTTGGAGGTAAAGTATACTATTTTTGTTACATACAGGTGGTAAATGATAAAATGTTCAAAGCAAGCAAATCCCCATAACATATAAACCAAATACGGCAGGTTTCTGTAAATAATTTTAAATAATCAAAGACTTGACGGTGTTGATAAAAGGGCCTAATATAGCCGTGTCGAAAATACCAAATAAGTGCGAGAAAGGTCTGAAGAGTCGTTCTTATTGATTAATTTATGAATGTATGATGATTTTAAACGTCTTCTCTTCCTTGCCTACAGCGTAGTTAAAGGGGAAGTCTGGAGACTCGGCCCCCTAGAGTTTTGAAATTTGATTCAGTGTCCAATAACATAATTCAGTGTGAGTTTACTTGGATCCACACCTGAGCACGATACCATATTAACCAGCCAGCAGCTTTTGTCTTGGAGATGCCCTTCTAGCTAACCTAGAGGTTAAATGTGACTAGTTTTCTCAACAGATTGGTAGTTACAATGCTGGAAGAAGCCATACCCCCCCCCCCCCCCGAAGAGCTGCTTCTGCCAAAGGCCTGCTACATCGTTGCCAGGAGGTTCTGTATTGAGATGATGATATGGATGATCAACTTTTGACTATTTTAATACAGAGTTCTACAAAGAGTGCTCTATACAACATACGAAGATGGCTAATCTAATGCAAAACTTTGATAAGAAAAATGTTGCACGTAGAATTTGAAGCGTACAAAGAAGTTCGAGTCGTACTTTCATTCATGTGGGGTTATTTACAATCTTTTGCACCTTGAAAAGCAAAGATCTTTCCCCTTCTTCTGATCTGAGTTTAGACAAACGATTTTCTGCGCTTTTCAAACTCTCGACGTTTTCCAGAGAACAAATTTTGCATTTATATTGTTCTGCCGTTTATTTCTCTTAATGCATTTTAAATGTTTTTATGAAGTTTAAATGTCTTCTTGTCTATCTTATTTTCTCAGTCAGCTGCTGTGACCATTTAGTTTGAATCTAGTTTTACTTGCTAGCTACAAAGGTCACGTTCAACCCTTTTTATCTTTCTTAATGGCTCACGCTTATCTTTGAAACCTTTGAAACGTTTGATGATTTAAAACGTAGGAGAGCAAAATCATTCACAGAACTGATAATATAGTAGCTATTGGAATTAATGACAGGTCCATTACTTCATCAGTTGGCCCATTCATAACTGATTTGACAAGTCCATTTTTCATGACATTTATGTAACTTCAAACGCTTCAGTGTATAGCAAAGTCCACCAGCAGTGATTAAAAGTAAATAATGTTCACTGCAATTGAATTCTTAAAGAGAAAAATATGATAGAATTCAGTTGGATTTCTTTTTACAAATCATACGTAGAGGTTGGAGCACTGTTTCTAGCATCTCACTCTGGGCCTTCCCAAGGGGCATAAAAAGTGACTCCTATTGATTATACCATGTTTTCGAATCCCCAAACCTCATCACATTTATAGCCATAATCAAGAACAAGAACCAGAGGTAGTATTCAGTTCTGCAAGTGACACCATCACTTAAGTGCAACAATGCTGCTTCTTGCTCTAATTAGGCTGCCCAGCAAGCCAAGAAATCTCTATAAACCACTTGCCACAGTTAAGGGGGGAAACTGACTAACATAGAAGGATTTCATGGGAAGCTATATGGAATAAGATTGGTTCGTCAAATAGGAATATTTAATGTTAAGGAAGCTCATCTTTTGGAAAACGGTGGGCATTAATGTATAAATTGAGATAACTGAGAGGGAACTTGATTGATACTCTTTTAAAATGACTATTATCATGTAAAAAGTCGCCTTTAATAATATATTGCTGCTGGTGACTATCTCTTCAATGATGAACCCTTTCATTGACCGAAGAAATCTCATAGCCTTCAAACATATCAATGTAGCAACGAGTTAATGTGTGGAAGACTAATATCTCTCCCTAGTGACGTAGGAGGACCCACCATGGTTGGGTCCGACACAGAAGAAGATTTTTTAAATCACATCCTCAAGATTGCCTAAAAAAGTATCTCTCAGATTAAAATAAAGATGAGTGTAATAGGAATCAAACCAGTGAACTTTGCTTGAAGAATTTTGATCCAATATATTGTGAGCATTTGTTAACCTCACTTACGGAAAACTTATTGAACTTATGTCGATAGACAGTCCTCTTGAGACTCTCTATTTTCGAATAAACGTACCCTTCCGCTAATTAATTTTTTGAAAAATTTCACACAGGACATCCTTATCCAAGAAACTCGTCTATTTTTTTTTAATCTGTAATGTGATTGAGTATTTAGTAACGTGTGAAGATCGTGTTGGCTATTCTTTTTTACAGTTCAAACGACTTGTGAAATTCATCCTTAACTATTATTCTTAGAGGAATTTTTTATCCATTCCCTTTATCCTAATTCCCCCGTTTATTTTCCCCGTGTATTGGGTTCAGGAAATTTCCAGCTTCCCTTTCTATTCCAATCCCCCGTCTATTTCGTACCTAAGAGTAGTGTTCTATTTAGAATCTGCCGAGTAAAGAGTTGAAAATCCTAAATCTGCCGAATACTTTGCCAGTTTACTATCTTTTGGAGGTATCACACCTCACACCCCCGTGGTACCGCACCCACACATCGAAGATACACATTTCTTTGAAATATTCATAGTAGTTCTTGAGAAGGCATTTCATTGGATAAAAACTTTATTATCGTTCATGACTTTAAGTTTGTTTTGTACAAAAGGTAGTTGCGCATAACGTACTAATAGCTTAGGAGAATTGCATTTGATTACCGGATAATGGGTGCAGGCCCACTGAGAAGGGGACAGGGGAATGAAGTGCCCCAAGCCACAAGCCTGAGAGATGCCTCAAAAAGTATGAAATTATTTCGGGAACTTTATATTTGTGTAATGCCAGCATCATGGTCCTCATGGTCCTCATTTTCTCAGTTTAGCCTCAATCCCATGCAGGCTCTTGGTAACCTAGGGCACAATGGGCCCAGACAGGGGGTCAAGCGGACATTGACAAGTAGCATATTGTAAAACGATTTATTTAACACAAGTATAATAAACGGTGTATTCCCATAACAACACTCTAAAGATACACTTATAATTGACAACTTCGAAACGAGACTTAACTTAAAACGGCTTTTCCAACACGACTGTACATAACTGCAACTATATCACGACTGGGGTTACAAGTACAAAACGGATATCCCAAGTACAACACACCAATATGACATTGACACGATAACAACTAGGAACACTCAAAACAAAGAGATGATGACAGCAACTGTGGAGATGAATGGTGCAATAACACAATATGCCGATGGCGAAACAACAAAAGACGGAGCCAATAAAACAAACGACTAACGATACTCAACAAGACGTGACCAATTGATAACACTAAAACTTGTACTCTAACAATATGAAAACGTTATAATGTGCTAATGAACGTTGGCTTGTTCTAAACATATTAGCAAGTACAATTAGAAAAATCATGAAAAATCAATTTTTTGACATTTTAAGTGAATCTGGCCTCAAAAATTTGCATTTTGGTATAGTGGTCTTCATTTCTGCAGAAACACGGCTCAGACTAGCCTCGATTCTATGATTGTGATAAGGCACTCGTTGCAAGAGTATTTCTGAAATCTGATGTTTGCTAACAAAAATAATTATTGTGAACATCTATATATGAGCTTTCGAAATTTTTTAAGCCTCAAGGAACATGGATCAAACTTTCTATACATGCTTGCGCATAATCAAATCAAATGTCAGAGATAGTTAACATAGCAAGCAGGTCATCAAAGTGGGATCTGCACTCATGAATGGCTTTCTTGAGTTCTTTGCAGCTACGAATTGTGTGATCACTGGCTTTGCAGTGAGAACAATGGAGGTGCTCTCTCAGCTTCATAACCATTGGATCACTTTTGTCCCAAAGTCGATTTATGCAGTCAGACAAATTGTCAAACTGATTTGTCTTACGAGCAAAGTTCACTCGATATTGACGAAGAAATTTGTTATTTGCTTCAAGACCACTCTCCGTAAAGTTCAGGAGGCCAGTTTGACTGTTTGCATCTATTAGCTCTGAGCTATGTGCGAGCACAACATGAGCACTTGGGGTGATTTGGATCCAAGGGATAGATTTGATGAGCAATGATGTACCTAGGCAGAACTCCCTATACTCACAGACTTTTACTTTTCTGCTAGAATTAATGACTGCTAGAATAACCGCCATGTTTAGTATGATCTCATCAATTTTTGAACGGAGGTCTACATCATCTATGCCTTTTGTAAGTAATGCTCGGTAATTGGTGTTCAGTATAGCCTTGACAATGTTCCCTGTTGTGCTGGTTCCACCATGTCTAGTAGGATCTGGTTTCTCATTGAGAATAGAAGTCTCAGCCTTAATAGTTTGTTCGATTTGATCCTTTGCTTGCTTCAGGATGTCAAGTGCTGTACCTACATGATTTGCTACAGAGAGCTTGGCCTCTGACCAGGTGTAGTGAGATGCAGTGGCATGGTAGCATATTTTGTAGATCCATCCAAAGCATCTGAGGATGTTGTGTAAAGGGTGTAAATTGGAGATGTCCTCTATTGTTATTGGCTGCTGGGTGACACCTTTCCTCACATTGCAGTCACCTGTTTTTCGATTTTTTGAGAGATGGAGGTTTTTCTCACAAATTTCCAGTGTTTGATCCAATGTGCGATCAATAAGGAAACCAGCTTTGATGCGTTCTATGTCGTTGCATTCCGCTTGGCTGTTTGTGCAAAGACAGCAGAATGCACCACCACAGCCACTCAGGAGGGAATGAAGCTTTCCATCAACCATGGACATTGTTGCATCTACCTTCACCTGAATAGATTTGTCACAATGGTGAATGACAAATTCATGGCCTTTCCTCTCCTTTTGTAGCTCTGCCACAATTCTACAATTTTGGCTTGACTCCTTCCCCATTAGAAGCATAATAGGCCGACATGATGATGATGAAGCATGTGAGGGATTCTCGTAAATAACAGTGTCATCTGATGTTTTAAGGTTTTCAACTCTGAACATGTACATAATAATATTATGCGTTTCTGAAGAACCTCTTTGGTTGAAAACAGAATGTCCTCCACTTCCATCAAGCCCATCATGTAGTGTAATGTGAACTTCATTCAAATGTTGCAATAATGGCAAATTAATAGAATCAAAAAGGCGAGTTGCTGTGAGTTTGCTGGCTTCTGCATAGTCAAACCTGACACCCACATATCCATCTGAGAGGTCCAACACTTGAGGTCGAAATTGTTTGCGATACTTATCCAACTCTCCATAAGTTGGAAGGACATCAACACCAGCAGTTTTAAACAAATGGCGGATTTCTATGTAAATGCGCTTGGTCATGCGGCCACTCTCAAATATTGCTAAAGCTGTTTGCAAAGGTACATGAGATACAGACAGTTTCTGATCTTCAAAGATCTGTTTTCCAACTTCAGCAACTTGTTTATTGTCTAGGTACTTTGTTTTTAGACCGTATGCATAGAGCTTTAATGGAGAAGTATTCTCTTCAGCTGCTCTACTAGTTGTATCCTGGACAAAAGTACTTAACCGACGACGTTGTTGACGATCACCAACTTCGTGAAGGGGGCGTTTAGGCTTCTCAACATAGTTTTCACGCCGCAAACATGAGAATCCGTCAGGTTTCCTCTCAGAACTGTGCATCGATTGCATTTTAGACTGCAGAGTTTTATATCTAACATATTCACTTCTGATGTCAGCTGCAAGTTTCTCACTTGGCTTTACTTTGAGCTTGGAACTCACCAGTTGTAGAACTTTATCAAAATCTGGTTCTTTGGAAAATTGGTTCCACTTGCAATCCCGAAACATTTGATACAGCTGAATGTTATTAATTTCATCCATCATGGAACCACAGTACTGATAATGGTAATATTTCTGTATTAAAACCAGGCAAAAGTAGAATACTTCTTGCACAGGTGTCAAATTGAGCTTGCTGCTCAAAGGAGTTCAAAAAATTTCCCGAAATCTGACCTATTCATTTGAAATAACAACATTTATAAACAGTGCCACATTTCAACACATTTTTGTGGGACTTTAACACATTTCTTTAATATTTAGCAAGGACTTATCAAGAGTGGCTACCTAATTTAGTACAATTGTTTTCGAATACTGGAAAAATCTACGATTTCCATTGCTTAGGCCAAACTGTATGTAGTAGTAAGTAGGAAAAGTGAATCCAGCATCCCAGAAAATATACATACTGATGTATAGACTGTTAAATTTTGACAAATATTCCGATTTATGGACAATTTTTTGCATTTTCAGACTGCCATTTTGAGCAAAATGGTGGGAAACGAACCAAAACCCATTTTTTAATTCTATATAGTTTTTAGTTCTGTTCCTAAGAATAGATTTTCTTCAAATTCGTTCCTGGAGCTTTTCAATATTCATTGAACCTACAGTGAAAAGGGCAACAAAATCCATCTTAGGAGTTTTCCACAATCTTAAGTATAAATAGACTGGGTGACCCCAGTCTGATGACTACGATTTGCCAATTTGTCATGACGAAATATTATTTTTGCCCGAAAAACTAAAATTTAAAACATGAGTATGCAGGAATTTACTTATTTTCAAGTTCTACAACACACTAGAAACTGTTTAGTTCATCATAGTATAGTTAAAGTACTCATCTGCTATTTTCACGCATGATTATACAATGCAATTGTGGGTTGTCTTTTGTCTACTCATTTGCGGAAACATACAACAACATAAACATGTGAATTCACCAAACTTCAAGCAAGTAGAACTTTGTGAATATCTGCAGCTAAGACACAAGTGAGCCCGTTTTGGAATACTGAGAAATTATAGTTTTGGAATTTCATAAGGAACAAGCTTGATTTGAAAGTTGCCAAAATTCCAAATGTCCGCTTACGAGCCCACTGTGTAGGGGTGGTTGGCAATTTTCTAAAACTCAATACACGAGGAAATGTCTTAAGATGAATCAGGTCCCAGCAATAAAGCTGCAGGTTGGCAGGATGCTGCGCATGAATCATTTGGCTGATAGATTTAAATATGTCGATATGGAAGGAATAGTTTTAAAGCTTTGTGTCAACTCAATTGACACTCCAAAAATGTCTCTACTATGGGCGTACTTTACACTTATCATTCTATTTATGTATAGTAAGTTAAGAATATATAAAGGGTATTCAAAGTTGAGAATAAATTGATAACATGATCTACAGGTTACGAAAGATTATTAGTGCAATGATGGAAATCACTTCGATAACTTCAGATAAACCCGAAAAGATTTGAGTTTGAATTCGATTTTGACTTAAGAGGTGGTCGGATCATCTTCAAATCTACTTCTAACAAACTCGTTTGTAGAATAGTATATTTTCTTCAATTTTTCATAGAAGGAGTACACTTCAGGACGGTAATCAAATGAGTGGTATCAGATGTGATGAGATTTGCAGACCATGAATTTAAGGTATAGCATGCATGTCTCTTTTTTAAGGAACCAATTTAAGAACTAATAGGGTTCGAATATTTTTATCACTGCAAGTAATCAACTATTCGGAGCTTTCGTTGAATCTTGCAACATCTATAGCACCATGTCCAATTAACACACAATTTTTGTTCTATTATATGGTCAATATGGTCAACTGCCCAAAGACACCAGACAGTAGGGGAATCTTTTGCATATGCAGAAACTACCCAGAACATCTAAATATGATTTCACGTACAAGATGAAGGTCACTTAATGAAAACAAAATAAATGCTATGCAGTGTATGCATCATTTCTTTCTTCGCACCATATATACTCATCTAGGCTATATAGTCATTTATCGATTAACTGGTTAGTAATTTTGAGACTTATAAATAAGTTGTTTATGTCTACAACTGTAATTGGCAATCTATCTAATAGCTGCTTTTGATAATTCACCTAAATTCATTGCTTTCACTTGCCAGCATCCCTCCTTCGAAATTGTTGCTCATTCTATCGTTATCACTTTGGTATGCAGCACTTCTTAGTCCATCGAAGTTTTCAGCTCCTCTCTCAAAGTTAGGTTGTGAGAATTGTTGACCAGTTTCCTCTGGATAGTTTGACTCTAATTCTTGGCCACCGTTGCCATTCTCTTGAGAGAAGAAAGACTGTTGTGCCTGGTCATTGAATGAATTTTCTTCTGGGGAGTACTCTTGTTCCGGAACATAACTTGCTTGTGTGTTACCCCCGAAAGATGACCCACTGCTCGGAATGGGCACGCCTAGAAGAGACGCTGGAAATGGCTGCACCTGTTGAGCTTGTGAATCAATGATCCTTACTGTCTCAAAAGGTTTGTCATTGTTGTCTTTGGGCAAGTTCTGAATGTCATCTACAACATTCTAGCAAAATAGAAAGAAGGATGCTACTGCTTTTTCCAGTTGTCGACAAATCAGATCGCGACATATCAGGCTGACAAAATTTGTTTACAACAAATCAGTTAAGGGGTAAATGTTTCAACACATATTTGATTCATCCTCAGTTAGGTAGGTAAGAGTTCAAGGGGTTTATTTAGAGCCACAAGAAAATATGGATAAAAATTATGAGATTGCTGTGTATTTCAGTGTCACAGTTTGCATTTGCTACTCTGTTTAATCTCTTGAATAAAATAAAGATAAAATGAAGAAGCTTCAGCTTTGAATCTCTAGATATGTATATCATTTATCAGTTCTATACAAGCATTTTTCCGTGGTTGTAAAACTGACAATATTATACTAAGGATCAGAAGATCTTTGATACAGGCCGGTGTGGAAGTAGTTCCAAAAGAGCTAGGAGACAAAGCTATATACGGCGGAGCTTCGGTTTTCGAACTTAGTTCGCTCCAAAATAATGGTGGAAAACCGATTCATTCGAGAACCAAAACAGCATTTCCCATAAGAATTATCTGAAAGCAGGTTACTGCTGAAATAACGTAAGATTGTAAATGAGCTCAAACAGCACAGAATATAATGAATACACCGTTCGAGATACACTGACTTTGGTTACGAGGAGTGGACTTAACAAGTGACTTCACGTTCTAAGCGATGTGTTCCAAGTCCGATATAATTTGTTCGGACACCAAGGCATATTTGTCTCGAATTTTTTGATCGAATTCTAATTTATTCGACTTCAGAGTCTTTCGAGCACAGAGGCTCTACTGTATTTTAGGCAAATTTTAAAACAACTTTACTATCAAATACAGTGATATGTCACTTACAGTAGGGTGTAGGAAATTGTTATGTAATCATTCGTTGTAAGTTAAATAAAATTTAATTGTTTAAAAAGCATAAATAACAGCGCTCATATCAATACATTTTGCTAAAATATATTAGAAAGAAATCTCACCATGCCCTCTAAGACTTTTCCGAAGCAGACATGATGTCCATTAAGCCAGTCCGTTGTTACTGTTGTAATATAGAATTGCGAATCGTTTGTGTCTGGGCCAGCATTAGCCATACATACCCACCCCGGTCCATAATGCTTTAAGACGAAGTTTTCATCTGGGAAATGAGGACCGTATATGCTTCTACCACCAGTTCCATCATTATTTGTGATGTCTCCACCTATCATTGGAAGTGCAAAGTTACACCTTCATATTACTTTAAAGATCTGAACATTTCATCGCCTCGACGCACAATTTTGCACTCACACATAAGCACATACAGATACTTGCACACAAATGCAAGCAAACATTTGTACAACCAATATGTGATGAAATAACGTAGTGATCTGTTTGGCACGCAGTACTTACATATATTGAAAAATCACTGGCTTACCTTGAATCATAAAGTCTTTGATTACTCTATGGAAAGTGCTTCCTCTATAGCCAAACCCTTGCTTGAAAAGAATTGTTTTAATTAGTGATCATCAAATTTTAGCATACATCACAGCTATGGTATAAAGTAAAAAGCTGCAAAGGAGAACCTCCCAATTTAGGTCTGATAAAAGAAATACGTGTATTCACATGAGAATAGTGTCTTTTGACATATAATTGTTATAATAGACATTTCTTGTATCAAATGGTGTTCTCATCTAAAATGAAAGTTTCCAGCTTCCTTGCCAAACCAGTCAAAGTCAAATTTTAGCACCTTTTGTAGAAGAATTTGAGTTTTTAGGGTGAGTTAAGTTCATAGTTAAATTGTCGAAATCATGGACGTTTATGGAAGGGTTCTTAAAAGTTGTGGTTTTTATGCGGTTTTTGCTGTACATTACTATATCAACATATTGCAGGACACTGTTGGAGAATTCAACCCCAAAAAAGACACTAATTCTTAGCTCCGACCAAGAATGAACGCATAGAAAAGTTCAGCTTGAAATCTTAAATCATGTAGTCCTCACTCTCTTACAACTACACATGTCTGCGACTGCGACTCTAAGTGCGACTGCAAGTCCAACTCTAAATTTTTACTATCAAGCGTAATAATATACCTTCAAACAAAGAACTACGAAAATACCTACCAATAGGAATAAAGAATAACAGGATATATGATATACGTAAACTCGGCGGTTAACATTAAATAACAACGCACCCATACATGCAATATCCGTAAAATGGTTAGTCATTCCTTAGTCAATCTATATTTTATTTACGAAACGTAACAGATCACGCTAATTGATAGAAAACAAACAACTACTCATACTTGTTATAATACGTCAATACGCGTCTACTATGCGCGCTGTTGCGAAGGACTAGAACTAGCCATGGAAATCCCAATAGTACCTACAATAGAACTACGTTATAACGACTTAGCGCAGCACGATGAATAAACTAGCGGTGGGCGCAACTGCGCGTTGCAGGGTTTTCCCAACAGACACTATGTTATATATCGATATATCGTAATGCATGTTAATATGACATGCTAATCTTAGGAGATAACACTGAAAGATAACACTGATGCTTTGCAGTCTGCAATTCCTGTACAAGAGATAGGTCCCGACTTTTTATGTAGAAGATTAGGGCTACAAAACTGGACCAATGTAAGATCCTTGCCCTGTCTCCATGAGTTATGGTGGCCTGATATTTTCCTTCTCACCTTCTCCTGCCCGATGTTACCACCAAGTACCCAATTGCCACTGGAGAGACAATGAACAAACACCCAAATACATATCTATAGACTTCTGTAGCTTCGGTACTAAAATCCCGCACACCCTCCTCCCTATTGAATGAGATAGCACAGGAAAATATGTATAGAAATATTTTTTGCATATGGAAATCATACCTCATGGTTGGCTAGTGCTACGAAATTTTTTACAGTTTTCGGAACAATTTGTCCAAAGAGGCCAATTACAATCTTCCCTGCTGGTTTATTGCCAATTGCCATGTCCAAGGCTGCTTCATGTGTAACCATTGCATCTTCGCATTTTCGAGATGCAATTAAGAAACAACATAGAATAACTACGGCTAAATGATTCTCCGCAACTATACTAGGAATCATGTTTGCTGTGTTTTCATATCAGAGCACAGTAGAAGTCGTCCTTAAGTAGAAGTTTACTTCCTTTACATTGAGCTATTGATCTTGCTCATAATGCAGTAGGTCACAATCTGATCGTAATGCAGGTGGCAATTGATGCGAGGTTATCCTAAATAATACCAAATTGTCGCCTCATACGCATATCGTTCCCAAGGCCATCGTATAAACTAATTAATGATAGATCTCTCACTTTATGTTGTACAGTGACAGTTTGGCTTCTTTTCATCCTGTAAGATAAGTAACCTCAAGACAAGCACCCTCGTTGTAAAAATTGTTTAAAATACTGAAGAAGAGATCAGTATATCCTGGAAATGTTTACCAGGAACAAGTGCCGATTGTATATTAGAGAAACTGACAGTTCCTCAGCGTACCAACAAAATTTCACTTTTAATCTGCTAATGCTCTTTAATGATTGCCAAAGGGGAATGTGTGCTTATAGACAACAGCATTTCAGCATTACAACAGAAAAGCTTGTGGATTAATAAGTTTTTTTAGCGAAAGAGTATTGTGGTGATTCTTTGGTACCTCTACAGTGTAATAGCTATCTGTCTGTATGAAATATACTTTTAAAGTTTCATTTGTACTTCCTGATACATGATCTAAAGATTTAATATTGTATTATTTTCGTATTGTGTAACGTATGCCGCCCTTAATGCTATTGATAAAATCACATTGATTAAAGACTTTTCACCTTTGCAGATACAAACAATAGCTTTTATTCCTACATAATAACATACCTTGGTCTATTAATAATGAGAAGTTCAATATCATCACCGGTTATGACCAAAATACTTCTTGATCTTACCCTCTTTGATAAGGTACACCTGTACCACCTGTTATAGAGAAGGGCCACGTTATAAATATCTAACATTCAAATATTCCCGCCAACCTTCCTGTAAAAATTCGTTAGATTCATTGGCTGTACATCAAGAACAAACACCAATCAACACATAAAGACAAAAGATTTACAAGTTTTCCCTGAGGTGTTTGTTCATTTATTCTGAGGGACACAGCTAGCAAAGATGAAGACCAAATTTGCACTTTTATCTACACTTAGTTTTTTAATTTTCGTTCATTGTGAAGAAGAAGCAACTGTAACAAAAAAAGTAGAATTTGACATAGAAATCGGTGGCGTTAAAGCTGGCAAAATCGTACTTGGTCTATTCGGAAACACCGCTCCGAAAACCGTGACAAATTTCGTGGCCTTAGCGGGCCATGAGGTAAGTGTTATGAGATAAATGTTAACGTCAACGCTAATTTACTATCACGAAGATCTTGCCATTTTTTCCTAATATAAAGGTGTATGGCATTGTTTCGCTTTACAAAACCACATTATTTTTTAGGTTATCACATTGTTGTGCCTCGAGCAAATCTTCAAGTACTAGGCCTGGTCGGACGCGTTTGTCTAAAACACGCAGAAAATGTGCTGAATGTATCATGTGTATTAATTTTGCCGCCCTGAAATCAATTATAAAATCTGGGTGCATCATCTAGAAGTCTGTCAGGAACTAGCAAACGAATTTTCATTACCTTGAAAAGTCGTACTCAGCGTGATTGCCTTTTTGGTTTACTCCCAAGGGTCTTGAAACTATGTGCCTCAAGGAACTTAGTGAGGCTCCTGACCATCAGAAAGTCCAGCAGAGTGTTTCTTGAAGTGTGCAATGTGATCGTAGCCGCTACGTACTTAATACGAATGGGGTCCACTTGTTTACTTCAAATTACAATTTTTATTCCTTCTGGGAACTTATTAAGGTTTATATGTGATACTGGCATAATAGATCTATATCGGTACACACTTTTTTCTCTTTATCTACAGTTTGGTTATGGTTACAAAAACAGCATTTTTCATCGTGTTATTCGTAATTTCATGATGCAAGGTAAAGCTGTTCTGAAGGTTATACCTCTTTGGTTTTTTGTAACTCATGGTATATATGCTGATTTTCATTCCCTTATTTAGTTGACTTTCAAATTACTCTTGTTTCCAAAATAATTTACTTAAAGCTAGATATTTAACTTGTACTGGGGTTATATTGAAAGTTACAAACATGTAAGCTACTGGCATCAATCTCTTCACCAGTTGGTGTTTCTGATGGTATCAGTAGAGGGTAAAGAATAGAGTTAAAGATCAGACAGGTTCTGTGCATGGAAAAAATTTAGATTTAAGTGCTATCTTATAAATAGCCTGACTCTACAGTACGTCTACAGTACTATCTTGTAGAAGGCGTAGGAATCATGGTTTTGTTCCTGGGCCTTTTTGTTATGGAGCGTGGGTGTAGGACCTACATTTTACCAGCAAAATGAGCATGTTCCCATGATTGAAGAGTGTTTGTATAAGTTCTAATGTATTTTATGTTCAAAATGCTTCAAAATTGTGTGAATCTAAAAAATGGAACAAATTCATGAGCTGCTTGCTTGGCACTTAATCCTTCTTCTTGGACTTCTAGAATATAAAGAATTGAAGCAATTTGCCAACAAATGTGACTAGTTTTTGTTATATGAAGTAAGATTTGTTGTTTGTGGATGGGTATATCACCATGTACACCTTACTGTAGGAATGGACCTGGCTTTGTAGTTTATAGGACCTTATCTTTTCCTTTCCTCGAATTTAGTTCATTTTGACCTTCAATCTCTCATCTTTTAATTTTCAGTAGCAAGCAATTTTAGAAAAATATATTGCTTACTGTGCAGAACATTAATATGTATTTGCCAACTTTTTTACCTAGGTGGGGATTTCACAAGAGGTGATGGAAGAGGTGGTTACAGTATTTATGGAACGACATTTCCTGATGAGAATTTTACGTTGCATCACTATGGACCTGGTTGGCTTTGCATGGCAAATGCTGGCAAAGATACGAATGGATCACAGTTTTATATCACGTTCATCAAAACACCTTGGCTTGATACTTCACATACTTGTTTTGGAAAAGTACTTGAAGGAATGGTAAGTCATGATGCCCAAGTTGAATTTACAATCTGTTACTTTTATATTCTGTTGTTTTGGCAGTGATAGTGATGAAATTCTCCATTATCTTACTTCCAATTTTTTACATATTTCTTATGACTTTATTATACTTCATGTACTTTACATCAAATATGTGCAAGCTCATAAAGGTAGAAAAAGTAAAATTGTTGTGACATTGTACTAAGTGTTTTTCATTGGTTATGTTATGCAACTATTTTTTCATGACATATTTGGTTTAAGAACTTTTCTTTGCATCTATGTTGTATTTGTGTGCTGTATTCCTTAATTTATTTCCTTGACTTTAGTATGTTTTAGTTACTTATTTGTACCAGTTAACCTTTGGTAAACTATACTTAGAGAATTTTAAACATGAAACTAAAATTGAGACAATTTGTTATCAGGATGTTGTTTACAAAGTGATGAATAATCCAACAAATGGTAATGATAGGCCTATTGCAGAAGTCAAAATTGCAGATTCAAAAGTCTTTCAAGTTGATGAGCCATTTGTAGTTGCCAAGGAAGGTGCAACTAGATGAATTCTTTACAAAGCTTTTAATTCATTTGTAATTTTATTGTAGTTTGTTTTTTCTGTTTTTTTAAAGAAAATTATAGGAAAAAAGCAAGTTATTGTTCTCTTTCAAAACCATTGCCCTTTTCTGTCAAATATACACTGTAGCAATTATTTTTGATAAAGGATTTTCAATGATATGAACTTTAAAGCAATTTTAATGCACAGTATTACATCTGGAATATTGATATGAAGGAGGTTAGTCCCAGCAAAGATGAAGACTAAGTAGACAATGCAAGCTCATGGCAGACTGTTGATGCCAAAATGAGTATTTTTTAATACTATGTGTTTCTGCAAACTAGCCAAAATGTAGCATTTGGGTGTCTATCCAATGGCTTCCTCATTTGACCTTTGAGTAGTGAGGTGTACCAAAAAGGACATACCAACAGGTTTGAACAATGCACTGTATATACCAACTAGACACCATAATTACTTAGAAGTAAAAGTGAGGATGTGACACATGTTACTTCAGTATGCCCTTGCATCTATTGGCACTCTCAATATTAAACATATCCTATAGCACATGTAAAGTATACTGTATATATATATATATATATATATATATATATATATATATATATATATATATATATATATATATATATATATATATATATATATATATATATATATATATATATATATATATACAGTATATATTTATATATGTATACCATGCCCCCCACCCCTTGCATGTATTGGCACTTTCAATGTATGTTTGGCATGCCCTTGCATCTATTGGCACTTTCAATACTAAGCATACCCATTAGGCACATGCAAAGTGTATATATAAATATATATCAGGCCTTTTCGTAAGAAATAGCTCGCGCGAGCGGACAAACGCTCGCGTGATTTCTCTTGCGCGAGCGATCGCTCAGGTAAAGATATATATATATATACACACACACAATCATGTTGATTTTGGAAGTAACATAAAGAATTACTTGGCCATGGGCTTGGCACATGATAAAAAACAACCCCATAATGCTAAAAGCTTTATGAAAACAGTATAGCCCTGTTAGAAATCACTTGGATATCAATGAAAATTAACTATCATTATGCTCCTAATAGCACTCGTGCAATGGCTAAATACCCCGTTAAAAAATCGAGAGGCATCGCGCTATAAGATGTTTCTAATCTGTATCTCTGAGTTTCAAAACTCATGTACTTTAAATTTTAATTTGAGTTGAAAAGAAAAAACGCCACTATAATGTGTTATTTTATCAAAAATATGCACAGAAATTCTTGGAAGTAGAAGTGGTGTAAGTTGATGTACATAGGCATTAACAAGAAAACAAAATGAATAAGAGTAGAAAAAATTCCAGCAGCATATGTTCCAACCCTCCCGGTATGACCGGGAGGCTCCCGGTTTCAGTGGTCGTCTCCCGATCTCCCGACAATTTTGAAATCCTCCCGCTTTTTGAAGCGGGACTAGTGATTTTCTTCCAAAAGTACAGAGCGATATTCGACAAGATTTACCGTTTTGCGCGAGCGATCAAAAGCTCCCGTGGTTCGGTTTGCGCGTGTGCTGACGCGATCGCTCGCATCAAACGAAAAGGCCTGATATATATATATATATATATATATATATATATATATATATATATATATATATATATATATATATATATATATATATATATATATATATATATATATATGTGTGTGTGTGTGTGTGTGTGTGTGTGTGTGTGTGTGTGTGTGTGTGTGTGTGTGTGTGTGTGTGTGTGTGTGTGTGTGTGTGTGTGTGTGTGTGTGTGTGTGTGTGTGTGTGTGTGTGTGTGTATATATATATAGTCTATGAATGTATGTATACCATGATCCCACCCCCTTGGATCCACGCTTATCTACAGAGGACCTATCCTGTCTTTTGTTTATTTAAAGACTTTGAAAAGTGCATACATCATTGAAATGTGATCAACTGTGCAGACTGTTATCTACTTATCTAGAATGATGGAACACACTGACATTGAACAGAATTGATTCTGCACTAGATTGCAGACTTTTTAGTCAGAAATGAGCTTTTCTATCTAAAGCCAGGAAGAACAGAATTCATGCTGTCCAGTACTTGGAAATGTTAAGTTCTAATGATGATTGTATTAGATTGCAGTATAATCATCAACCGATTGCACCCCGGAAGGGGTTCGAGCACATAGGCATAATAATAGACTTTACCCTCTCCTTTAAAATCAGTTTCCATTGTATGTATGAGATAACATCTGGATAACTGAGATTGCTCTTCTCTCTAAGTACATAAATTTCTCTAGAGTATCTCGTTAAAATTTACAGAGTAGTTTTACTGCCTGTACCGATATATGGATGTACAAGAATTTTGAACCTAACAAACACACATCTTTCAAAGATGTCATCTCTCAACATTTGACTAATTATGAGTGATCTTGGTCACCAATACTTAGTCGTCTTAGAATTTAGATAGTGGCCTTGCAAGGAGAATAAGGGGGGGGGGGAGGAACACTTTGATCGGTTTCTTGTTCACAAGAGTCCCTTTGGGTTGAGTTGTCTATCACTCTTCATTATCCCACTCAGGTGGGGTGCGGCAATATATCAAAAGTCTTCATATTAAAGTAAAGTTTCAAGCGAGGTATTCCGTTTGATTTAAACATAATAACTGGTCATGGTATCATCTTCCTACTAATTGAAGAGCGTGGTTCGTAAACATTTTCTTCGTGTGTAAGCTTCCTTACCCCCACTTTTACCTGTATCTAGAGTCACTGATGTTTGGAGTCCCAAATGTCAACTTACCAATTGCAAAGTTTAGCTTTCGGTCGAAGGATGTAAAAATCTACAATGACTTAACAATTCAACGTCGTCAAATTGATAGCTGTTTGAAATTTAATGAACTTTTAAGGAAACTTTTTAACATGTAATGAACGAGTTTTATTAGTTTTATAGCTAAGTTTGTAATTATTTCATTTTCACAGGACACACAGTAGTAATTCCTTTGGTTTCGCCTGTAAAAATTGTTATTACGATCGTAGTTTCTCGGTAGTACTAGCGCCTTGTCAGTATGAAAACGCACCTAACACCCAAACAGGGTACTCGCAAATATTTTGGATAGGGTGTTCATTCTACTTTTTTCGTCTACAATAGGAGCAAACGTTATTTCTTGGGTTATTCAATTGCACATTTACTAAGCACTTTGTTCGTAAAATTCTGAATTCTTTTTGGGTCTTGACTGCGAGCAGAGTTTAAAAAATAGGGACTGGCTGGATTTAAACGGTTTATTTTTAATTGATTTTGGATGGAGACTTCCAGAAGACTATTTTGTGGAATTGCTTAAGGAACTCTCACAAAGCTTAGTTGTGTATCTTGCATTGGGGACAACTCAAAAAGTGTATTTCAATTATGCATGGAAAGGAAACTTTTTCTTTCAGTCAAATTGTATGCAAGAAACTATTTTTTGGTTGATGGTTTACGCCTAAGCCTGAGACTCCTGTCCTCAGTATATGCGAGCACCCCCGCCGAGATCTGAGGGCCATACTAGTGAATGAGGCCTTAGTCTGGGAGATACTTTTTTAGCCATTCTAGAGGATAAGATTAAAACTTTTTCTTCCATACCATGGTGGGTCCTCTTAGGTTACTAAATGAAGTTATCAGCCTTCCAGGTACAGACTTCTAATGCCGCCCTTGTACGGTGTTCTGTTTGGTAGAATTATAGTAATAATGTGCAGTTAGTAAGAATCGAATTTTGTCCTGAATGGAAAGAAAACTCTGATTGATTAGCGGTATATGTGCACATTACATCAGTACAGAAGTACAAAGTACATCAATAAAATCGCCTGTGTAATTCCATCTCCACTCAGATTAGCCCTTTGTATTCCCCTCCCCACTCATAATCGTCAAGATGCTTTATTGCTAGCATCATTGTAGTATTTTGAGTTTACTTTTTAGCAACTGTTTTACCAGTAGAAATATATGATTTGTTGCTTGATGATGTGATACTTAAGTTTAATTTTCCTATGCTTGAAGGCGTATTAGCTTCTATGCTGAAAGTTGATATCTGTTTACTTACATCATTATTTAGGTCGAGGGGAAGGTTGTTTTCCCAGAAAAGTCAGGGGAAGAATATACGTTTTCCAGAAAAAGTTCAGGGAAAGTCGGTACTTTTTAGACAAAAGTTAGGGGAATGTTTTTTAAAAAGCCCATAAAGACCCTGTATCTGTATGTTGGTGTCTGTTATCGTGTTACAAGTTCTATTTTTCTTGTACATCTTCACAAAGCCATACTACACGTAAAACATTCAATTATTTTGATACTTCGCTTTGATATCTGGTGGATTTCTGTGGCGTTCAAATCATTTGTGTTGTTTACGTAAGCTGCCTCTAAGTATTTTAAAACGACTCTCGTATTCCACTGGAGTAAGCGTTGCAAGTTTGTTTTCGTTTGTTCCAAGGACGTGTTTCAAGAACTCAGTCAGTACTTCTACATCTGGCCTCGGTGCCCACGCTAGAAGCGCACCCTCGTCACCGTAGGAATGGGAATCAGAGAATATGATAGAACCGTCGGGGTATATCAAAAATGATCCTGTTCGAAATCTGTGAATGAATATTATAACTTGCTTTTTGCATAAGTTCACAAATCGTCGCAACTGGAAAGCAACACGAACAGTTTCAATTTCTGATTCAAATGTTACTGGAAGGGGATTAGCAATTTCCTTTATGTTTAATTTAGCACCAAACTGTTCCGCCACTTCTTCAATACTCAGGTCCAGTACCCCAAAATCCTTGAGTACTTTGTCATACAACGCGTTGCCCTCTACTATTGAAGTTGTATACAGGTTAATCCATGTTTCTGGCAAATAACCAAATGGAGGCATGAAAATATCCGATCTGGAAAACAATCTTCCGATAATGAGGGCGATTATGGTGCATGCATTGCTACCATTGCGTCCTCCGTAGTAGGACTGACTTATATGACGTGGGAAATGCCAAAATCGCATCCTAGTTTCCCTGATAAGGAAACATGGAATTGCAACTGTCTCAGGGCTTTGAGTTTGTTTAGATAGCGTCACAGTGTTTCCTACTTTCCGAAGTCTTGAAATTGCTTCCTCGTAACCTAAGACAGCCGTAGTTTCGTCTTGGTTCGTAATTTCCAAATAGAACTTTTCATAACTATCATGACTCGAATCCTCTGTTGTGTTCTTCGCTATAGGATGTTTGAGAAGGTAGCGACGGCACAAACCAAATACAAGTAAGCCAATGTAAAGAAGTGGTAGGAAGCTGCTTACAGCGCACATTGCAACGAAACGATAATAGTTATACTCCTGGAGGTCAGTGATACGGTAGAATTTGCCATTATTCCAGTTGAGAGTGACCTCAATCAATGGGCTATACCAATTGGTCATTGACATCAATAGAAAACAGGCTGCAAAAGAAAGTGTCAAATGAAACCTCGAGAAGCCAAGAAGTTGCCACTCATCTGTTTTCCCATCAATAGTAACTAAGCTGTATGTGAAGGAGACTGATTCATTTCGAAAAAGAAGAAATATAAGGCAGAATATTACTAATGCGCAGGAGGACAACGAACGGAAGTTGAGAGAAATGGTTCGCTTTGATCCAGAAAATGGTGTATCAAACAAGTTACATGGCTCATTTTCTGGATCAGATAAAGCTAGCCAAGAGAAAAATGTGACAAAAAATGCCATTGTTGATAAGATTATTTGGGAAGATGCTTTTGTGTCTGTCAGAAGAGGAAAATGTGAGAAAGTTATCACGATGAGACAGAGGAATACATTAACTGATAAGAAACTGACAGTTGTGATGCACTTTGTGATCGGGTTGAAGAAAAAGAATGCTATGTAGATATCAAATATGATAGCATAGAGAACAGAAGTAACAAAGTGTATCACAAACAACCAAGTACACATGTAACACGTTGGCTCTTCTTTGCGCTCATGGGCTGTTCTCATCCATAGTATTTTCCACGCGTGGCTGAAATCCAAGGATAGAATAAACATTACTGGAATGAACAAGATGGCAGCACACAAGTAAATATAATACAGAACGTGGAATGCCACTTCATTCAAGGGTATAACAAATGCCAAGATGTTTATGGAAACAAAAATGGGAATTTTCAGCAGCCAACAGTTCGTATGGATGAAATTTGAAAATGCCGGGCAGCAATTACTGTTTACTGTTAATATACTTAGCAGCACATGGAACGTCAGGCTGGCAAGGGTGATGCGATAACCGGCACAAAGACCTGTGATATTTCGGCATATCTGAGATTCTAGTTTGTTCCAACAATATCTGTATAGTGCATCACTTATTTCGGGTATCAATACAACAAATTGAACGGAACTCCAAATCAGCAGTATTGCAATGTAGATTGCTTTAACCGTTTTGATGCCCATACGAAAAAGCCTTCTGTGTCTCTTCACTGACAATGAAAAGTACGAAGCATTATCTGTTTGCAATGGCTTGACTCCATAGTTGGCCTTGCATTAGCCATTAAATATTTCCTTGATAAAATAATCTATCAAAGTATAGTCTGCTTTACTACGCAAAGGACTCGTCAACCATGCCTTCGAGCAAGTTTTCAAATCTTCTACTTTAACAGTATCTCAGGCTCATCGACGTCGTCTTAAATGGAAGACAATCAAGATGCCATTTGTTCTATTGGTCAAGTTCCTTTACTTATTGCATAAACGATTCAGATGTTCATCACTATATGTACATAATCTATATATGACGGTAAACATGTTCTGGATTCTTCTTCAGAGCTTTGCAAAAAGTCTGTCGTTTCTTTACTTCATTATACTTGAAGATGCATGAAAGAACAATCTCTCATTTGAAATAATTTCACTTTATCTTTTATAGAGGATATGTAACATTTGAAATTGTTGCTAAAGATATCCGTCCTTTGGCTACAGTGACGATCTTGATTATTAGTAATAATAGGGACTTCAAATGTTTAAGATGCTAATTGCAATGTTCGTTGAAGTTTACTTTGCATGGTTAGGTTTGAAATAAGCCACCTGATCTGTAGAACAGCTCCTTCACAGAACGTCTTAACTCAGAATTATTTCAAAATTTACTAGTTTTGAAATTCCTTTTGGCCATAGCTACGATCATAGCTTACTTTTGCTCTAAATTTAACAGGAGAAAGCTATTGCACGGTTTGATGAATACAACGGGAAAAGCTTATCTTGACGCTTTGGTAAATACTGTATGATGGGTCCTGAGTTGTTCTCATCTAATCAGAATTACTACCAAATCAAATTCCCACCCTTTGGTTGACCGTCATCTAGTTTTCAGCATGTTTCAAAAGTCGTGCTGTCTGCTTTTTAATTTGAAAAAGATGCTGGCAAGCAATGTAGCAAGCATTAATGTTTAATAAGAGGCTAAGTTGACCAATGATCAAAGAGCACTTGTGGCTACGGGATGTTGTAAATATCCTAATGTGACATCATTGGACCTCTTTCTGAGATTTGATAATGATATTGCCTTAAGTGGTATCTGTAGCCATGCATTGCAAGTAGCTACGTTATCCTCAGAATATATCAAATAGGCCTAATCTTAGCCTGTCTCATCTAGAACAGAAAGCAAGTACAGCAAAAGGGTGATCATGCATAGTTCAAAAGCCATACGTTCAAAAGCTGTGTAGCAATGCAAATCCCTGTAATTAGATACCAATTGCTCAACAGGCCCTTGCTAAACCCGTTACGCTTGTCAGCTTCACTAATGGTCTTTGATCATGATCAGGGATCTGCTCATTGCGATCATTCGTTTGTTTGATTTTCAATGGCTAACAAGTAAAACAACCTGTGATTTCATAAGCACCAGTCATTCCATCAACTGATGTTCATGATTTTTACTGTTTTCTCATACCTTACTAAATCACTGCCCATTGATGTAAATTAGTTAGGGAAGGTTTGAATTTGGTCGCATTTATGATATTGATGTCCTTTTTCTAAAACAGACCTTGCGAATTTGAAGCTGTATGGTTTGGAGGGCCTTCCAAGGCAAAAGTAGCTGAATAGCTTTCAGATGCATGTTATGACAGGACGAGTCTACGGTAAGGATTCTCACTGAATTTGCTCATAAACTGTCTTCGGACAGCCATGTCTCATTGCCTGTCAATTTATCTAATAAGTAATTTTTAAAATCTTATTAAATTGTTCAATTATTGAAAATGAATATAGGGAAAGTTATAAGGATTATTAGCATGTTTTAGTGATCAAAATTTCTATCATATCATTTGGCCCGAATTGTAATTTATGCAAACAGTCATGCCATAGCATATTAATCTTCTCTTTGCGTGAAGATTTAAATTAGGTTGCATTTTCAACATGGTGAGCATTACAGAAGTTTCATATTCCTTACAAGTAAAGACCCAGAAATGACACTATTCGGATATGTGCAACGGTTTCTGTAAACACACCAGAACAACTGATAACTTGAACACCAGCTCTGCAATTAAATCAGTGGTTCCATTATTCCAGACTCGATCATTACATGCCAATGCTAGGAAAAGTTGCTAAATTCTCCGCATACATTAAGAATTTCAGTAATTATGTGAGGGTTAATTTTTTTATTTGTGTAGAATTATGGAAGTATAAACAGTTCACTTCCCTGTCACTAAAGTATAGCATGAAGCTAGGATAATTTTTAGTTGAAATGCTTAGAATGTTATCAAGTTAGTACAGAGCAGGACATTTTGGTGATGACTCTCAAACATGTGACGAACAATGCAATAACAAATAACAAGAGAACAATACTAACCCCGGGCCTCTTGAATGAACTCATCTGAACTTTGGAACTAGAATGTATTGTACTGCAAAGCAAATTTGTCAAGAGAGCAATAGTTGAATTGCATAACTGTACTTAAAAGTCTTTGCAATTCACCTTAAGAGAATTGTACCAAAAGTCTTCACAATTCACCTAAAGAGAAATGTACCAAAAGTTTCAACAATCCACCTTAACATAGCTTATACTTTTATGGTAATTGGTAATTTTAAAGTCTCTTTATCACTTTTCTTATCTCGTGATCATAGTGTATTTGGAACATTCAGGAATCGCAGTGTCTCTTTCGTCAAATAAATAGGTATTTTACTATTTGAGGTTGCGTTCGTAAAAATACCACTGTTCATTCTAAAATAATGTAACTTTGATAGTTGATAGAAGTGCAAGTGAGAGTGATGGACTTTTAAAAATCTTTATTGTTAGTATCGGTAGAATATTTGCAATCTTTTACCAGATTAACGGATTATACACACTTTAGTTCCAAGCACTACCAAACTTGCCGAAATACTGAATAATCTACCTCAGAGGGTATTTGCCCCTGCTCCCCAAAAGACTGCAACTGTTGCCGACCGCCTAAAAAGGGGTAAAAGAAAATGAAGGAGAATTGGAAAGAGGAAAGAAAGAACAGAGAGATTGAATATGTTTTGAATGTAAAATTCAAGTTGACTACGAATATTTATACATAGCTTTGTTCATATGTCGTAGTTGACTTATCTGTAATCATAATTGGTTGTCTCTTGTAGAGGATCACCTTTAGAGATGGCTGCAGCATTTTTGAGTTCTTCTCAAGTGATAGAAAAGATACATGAACAATTGGTGTGTTCAATTTGCTTAGAAAGGTTCTCAAATCCGAAGTTTCTAACATGCCTCCATACTTTCTGCTCCCAGTGTCTGCACCGCATTAGCAATCAAGCTCCATCAGCTATAATAGTCTGCCCGACATGTCGGGAGGAAACTGCAATACCGGACAAGGGTATAGAGTACTTGCCTGTAAATTTCTTCATAAATAATCTGCTTGATGTGGTGCAAGATAAATTTGAAGAAATAAAGAAAGAAAAAAGAAAAGGACTCAAGTGTGAGCAATGTCAAGACAACGATAGTTCATCATCTCGTTGTATTGAATGTGACATAATGCTGTGTGGAAGCTGCATTGCAGAACACAAAAGGGCTCGTGCAACTATGGAACATAGGATTGTTGGCATTGACGAGGAAGAGTCTGGGAACAGTCAATCTCTGGACAGTTACACACTTGCATTCTGTAAATATCACACGAAGAATGTGATTAAATACTTTTGCAATACATGTGATGAAGCAGTGTGCAGAGTGTGCACAATACTAGAGCATAGGGAGCATCAGTTTGTTTACCCTAAGGAGGCAATACCACAGCAAAAGCCAATCATCGAGAAACTGTTAGACGAAACGAAAACACATGTTCCGAAGTTAAAGAACACCCTCGGCGAAGTGCGAAGGATGCAGCAAACGTTGAAAGATTGCAAACAAGGAATTATCAGTGAGATAAATGCCAAAACACAAGCAAGGATAGATGCCCTTTTGGTAGCAAAAGAGTCAATTTTAGAGAAACTGAATAATATTTACGACCGGAAACAGAAGATACTTAGTTTGCAGCAGGATGGAGTCGAACTTGAGCTTGGGAAAATATCCGGTTGCTGCAGTTTTGCTGAGAATGTGCTGGAGTTTGGTAACGAAGTAGAAATACTACAGATTAAATCAACATTACAGGCGTTGAATAACATGGACGTTAACTTAGAACCAGAGGAGGATGATACCATTCAGTATATCTGCAATAGTGATTCAATACAAACTGTGATGGCATCCTTAGGCAGTATTCAAGCCAGTCAAACATTCGCCTCATTGTCATACGCCGAAGGAGACGGGTTCGAATCAGCTCGTGTTGGTGTAGTTGCATCGATTACTCTTCATGCTAGAGATCGACATGGTCATAAGAAGGTTGGAGGTGACAGAGTCAAAGCTGAACTTATCTCCCCTGAAGAGACAAAGCAGGAACTGAGCGTCGAGGATAACAGTAAGTCCTATCCTGTTAATCACTATCATCAACATCATCATTATCATCATCACCATCATTATCTTCTTCTTCTTCTTCTTCTTCTTCTTCTTCTTCTTCTTCTTCTTCTTCTTCTTGTTGTTACGCCCCTCACGGGGCCTGAGACTGACCTTGGGGTCAGTGGACCGCCTATCAATTGTTTAAAAGAGGTGATTGAGTCGGCTACACTCAATCCACTCTGTTACCCCAACAGTTACTTATCAGAGCTGCAGCCTGAAGCTGCTGTGCCTGACTTTCACTGGAGGGGCCTGGTTGGACAGCTTGCCACAGGTCGTCAACATCTGCCCCAATTCTGAATCTTCGCGAAATGAATCACTATCAACTTAAGGGCAGAGTCTCTCTGTGCCCGCTTGCCACCACGAGGAGGTCTCCAACCATGGGCTAGCATCATCATCATCATCATCATCATCATCATCATCATCATCATCATCATCATCATCATCATCAATATCATCATCATCATCATCATCATCATCATCATCATCATCATCATCATCATCATCATCTTCATCATCATCATCATCATCATCATCATCACTATCATCTTCAATGGCATCATCATCATTATTTGTACAGTACTTTGATTAGAGCCTTTTACATTATCATTTTCATCATGCGATTTCGCAAAATATGTTGTAGCATTTTTAAAAATCCCAAATACATGGTCCAAAGTGACTTTTCATAAATAAACATTGTAAGATGGTGTCAATTACTGACGCTGCCAACCCTTCATTTTTCAATGACTAGTGAATTAATATACTTTTATGAATTTTTCAGATGATGGAACATATTTGATTACATTTACACCTGACGTTAATGGGAAACATATTCTGAAAGTGCTAATTCAAGATAAGCCAATAAAAGACAGTCCATTCCAGATAGCAGTAATCAACCGACGTGAGTACTCAGAGGTTGGAAGCAGTGTCATGAAGTTTGGCCAATATGGCTCGAAGAGAAGAGAGTTCAAGTCTCCGTTTGGTGTCGCATGCGACAAGGATGGTTTTATGTATGTTTCAGATAGTTATAACCACCGAATCCAGATTTTTGGCCCACGTGGGGAATTTGTTAACCTCTTTGGCTCTCATGGGGATAGAAAGGGAGAGTTCAATTGTCCGACCGATGTTGCTATTGATCCTGACAACAGACTGATCGTATGCGACAATGGAAATAATCGTATCCAAGTCTTCACTAGAGCGGGAGGAATAATCAACAAATTTGGAAGAGAGGGGATCAAAGGTGGCAACTTCAAGTCACCATGGGGGGTTACAGTGTCCCCTTCATCAAGAGAAATTGTGGTTGCGGACACTGATAATCATCGAATACAAATTTTCACAAAGGAAGGCAAATTCATCATGAAATTCGGCTCACAAGGGGAGCGGGCTGGTCAATTTAACTCTCCATGTTATGTGGCAGTAAATCCAGACAATGAGAACATTCTAGTAGCAGATTCCAAGAATCATAGAATTCAGATCTTCGACCAAAGAGGGAAGTTCATCCAAATGTTTGGAATCCACGGACAAGGTGAGGGGCACTTCAACCACCCAAGAGGACTTTCCATGGACATTGCTGGTAACATTATCGTATCCGACATGGGTAATCATCGTTTGCAAGTTCTTACATACAGTGGGAAGCTCATCAAAGTGATAGGCTCTGAGGGCAATGGTGACGGGCAGCTGTCATTCCCAGAAAGTGTCGCTGTTACTCCAAATGGATACATTGTGGTATCTGATCTCAGTAATAATAGGATACAAGTGTTTTAAGTGGAACAAGGATCAGGATAAAACTGAGATGAAGATGTATAGAAGTACAGAAGGACTTCGCATTCAAGTCGATTAAACTAATTCTAGACGAATACTAGAGTACTGTAAAGACTGCAAGTTTTCATGACAAAGGAATCAAGGACACATACATTAGAAATTTAAATAAGATAACATTTTGAACTTAGCATGTACAGGCAAATGTCATTTACAATTTGAGTCATTTTGACTGAAATTTTACTTCATTAGTCACTAGCTCTGTAATTAATTCAAAAGGAAGAAACTTCCACGAAGCCAGATATTCAGTAGATATCCGAAAAATGGGTTGTTATTGAACCAAGTAACCACAGCTGATGGTACTATTCAGATTCAATATTTCCACTTGGCTGCTTTTGCATAAGAGCTACTCTTCGGATAACACAGCTATAGGATTGAGATTCCACAGATATAATGAAAAGTTGAAAGATTCACATGTTCATCCAATACTTATACAGTAGGATTGCCAATTTCTCTCCTGGACCCCTCCTCATTCCCACTTGAATGTCTTAAATGCTGTGCTTAGTTAAACATCTGCAATACTCTCTTCTTTTTGCAATCAATAAAACTGATTTAAGGGACTTGCTTTTATCCTAGAGTCCGGGAAATTTCATTGAAGAAGGGACTTGTAAGCCAGGTAACTTTGCGGATAATCTAGGAAGAAATGTATTGAGATAGCCCGTCAGCTTGACTGACTAGGGCAATATTGGCCCACATAGCATCGTATTGATTACGGATGACAGCTAATGTTGAAGTCGATTAATAGGTATTAGAAGTAAAAGGATAAAATACCTTACTTTCTAAAACTAGAATGAAGCCATTTCAGTTTATATGGAATGTATTAAGGATATAAAAATGCACAATTACCTATTAAAGTCAAATAGAAAATGTTCCAACATTAACTATAAATTAATATTCTATAAACTTTAGTAGCTTGTGTTTTGACTACTTAAAAAGAAATGCTAAAGTATTATGTAAATTCATATCTTTCCCATTTGGTATCATATGAAATTTGCAGCTGTTGAATATAAACCTTTCTTTATCAAGACTCTTCTGCAAACAACTTATTCCTCATATTCTCTATCTTACAGCTCTGTCCAGAGCCATAGCTTTTAGGGGAATATGTCGTACTTTGTCCTTTGGAGATGTTACGTCTCCCACATGATTAATACTGAAGCGAAGCTGACCTGGAAAAGAATTTCTCAGCTTCTAAGAGATTATTATAGTTGTTTGAACAAATCAAGAATCATGGCAAAGTTGTCTAGGGAACATATGTATGTGAGCCTAAAATCACCATATTTTTGGCAAACCCTCGTACTCTCTACTTGCGCATAAGCTTTGACCTAATCCACCTACCTCCTGTAGGAGCGTAGGAAAGTTTTCTTTCTTGAAAATGTTGCCCATTCGATCCCTTTTCTTCTTTACTTCTAGAATGTTTTACAATTATGGAAAGTATTTAGAATTTAGAAAATCTCCTCATTTCAGAATGGGGGTCATGTCTCCTCCAAAGCCCCTTCCTCAGCAATCAAGCTGACTTGGAAAATAATAATCTGTAGCGTGAAGTAAACTTAGGGGTGTAAAGGATTATACTGTTAGCTTCTGAAATTTTTCAGCTTAAAATATTCCTTGGTGGAGCTTGTGACTTCTGCGTAACCATGGATTTCATATCAAATTTTGCAATCGTCCAGAATTCTGCTTGAAATCGAAACCAGAGCCTAATTTAAGGACAGTTTCTAATATCAATAACATTGCATTTGGGATATTCTTAAAGTCAAGGTCTCTACATTAGTTAAATTTCAAACCAGACCCTTTTAAGAACTCTTTGTTAGCAAAACTATGTGGGTTTGAAAGTGGTAAATGATAACAGAAGGAGACTTTGAGCAAACTTTTATCTTAGAAAAATGTTTCTTTTTTCAGAGTTCTCTTGCATCTGAGATTGCAGAATATTCTCCCCTTTATTACCATTTGCAAAAGACACCATTCTTGCTACTTTCCTTTGCCCTCCCATGACGGTTTGCTTTTATTGTTCTTTTTCTTGAGCCAATCTAGATCTTATTGTGAAAGATTAAAATAGCCGGGTTTAGGCATGTTCTGGGAGCAATGAGTAGAATAGTCGAGAAGGAGGATAGCCAGGGGGTAAGCTTCCCGGTTTCTGCAAGGGTCCTGGAACTTCTGTGAATGGAATACAATTCTAAATGAGGTGCGTGTTGCACGTTTAGTTGAAAAAAAATCGAGAGGTTTTTCGTTCAACCTTCTTCTATTGCATTTGATTCTATTTTTTTAAAACAGCATTGATCCACATGCTCTTTTTAATCGCATATTGCAGAAACTAACGAAATTCAAACTGAAAAAAATTTGCTTTATAATACTTGTAGTGCAATGAAAATATCTTGCATTTTGCCTGTAACAAGTGCATCAATCGAGCATTCTTTCAGCAAGCTTACACTGACTGATAAAAAGCTTTATGCAATGTATGTATGGCTCAAGAAGCATAGCCACCGAATGTTTGAGAGCTCTGTCTGGTCTATTTTCTCCCAAACTAATTGACCAATCATCATGCAGGATTTTGACCACACATGTTAAGACTAGGCCCATTTTGCATGATGATTGGTAAATTAGGTTGGGGGAGAAAATAGACTTTATCGGAGCTCAGAAACATTTAGCAACTATGCTGGCTCAAATAAGTTGTGTGAGTTGAGCATTTATTTATATGTTACTAATGCATGTATGTTCTCTTTTAGCTGTGACATCAAGAGTGGAAACTATGTAATACTTCAACATTTTACAGTTGTATACAACTCTTCATAAAGATGGTGATTTAACATGTATCTGTCTCAATTTTCAATGTATTACCAGCTTTCCACCCTGACCTGTCACCCTGCCAGAATGATCTTCTTTCAGAAGGTAGGCAGTGCGTGGTAGATGTAGAGGTAGAAGCCGAACTTGCAAGAACAGTTGAATTTAAGGAGAGTATTAAGGACTATGCCAACACGAAAGCCTGCGATGCATTCCTCTATGTGCTACCCCACATGGACATTGTCACGGACTATGCTTTTGAAAATTAGGTTGTGTAGCATAACTTCATTGTTTGCAAACCCTTAAGGTTAAAGGCATGAACAGCAGAGGCGGATACATGATTTATATTGACGGGTACATCTTTAACAATAACTTTGCTATGCGCAGTGACAAAATCTTTAAAGATTAAACCATTTTTGGAATTATTGAATCTGACACATTTGAGTCGTTTACACGTTAGGCGCCAAAATATCCTTATTTAAAAATGATTAATGGGATCTTGATGTATTATATATTTTAGATTTTGAAAAATACTCTGTTGCTGTTACATAAATGTTCTGGTGTTTATTGAAGTCTTTGAATTGAACCCACTCTTATCCTTTGTCTTATCATGTTCACTTTGTCTATGCTTTTCTTGTATATGTTTGTTCTTGTATACACTTACTGTACACATTTATAATTTGATGATAATGATGGATCCCAGAATGGGCCCGAAACATTTAAATCTCAAAGATTAGTGTTGAATATTATAAATTTGAAATGATCAGTATATCTGATTAGTATCGAATGTGAACATTAAATCCATCAAAACATTCAATGGGCTTCTTTGTCGTCATCCCGGTTCTACTCTGTTGCTTTTTCACGTTTTCATCTTACTTGCAAGTAATTTACAAGGCAGCCTTCTAAATCCTCTTTCAAACTATCCCCGGTAGGGTAGTAAACATACTGGTATGAACATACTTTCATTCTTGACTTTGTTTTGTCTCATTTTCGTTACTTTACCCAGAGCACACTAAAAATCTCCAAAGCCACTTTTAGTTGAATAACACGTTTAGATTATATATATATATTCATATATATATTCATATTCATATTTATTTATTAACCTATTGGGAGGGTAGCCCTTCAGTACAAGTACTGCTTTTCAAGGGGCCCTCCCCTACTACAAAAGAAGATTACACACTGCTCTATGTAGTTGTCCCACTTAGCAAGAGTTCCGCTTATAGGGGGTCCCAGCTAAGCATAGGAAAGTATATGAAGATATTGGAATGTACAAGGGGAATGTAAGCGTGGTCCCATCAGTCATTGCAAGAATGCCATAATTCCTCGAATTAGCCCCCTGGGGTATTATTTGTTTTTTTGTACTTTTAGGGTAGGGGCCTATTTGAATGGGGCCTATTCTAGGTGGGGGCTTATAAAATCACTGGACACATTTTGGCATAAAAAGCTCATTGTCGAAATTCCTCTTCTCAATGACATTAAAGATCAGTCTACATTCAAACATTAGTGTTAATCAGGGTAAAAACATCTTTTAGGGGGACTTATTTGAAAGGGGGGGCTTTTTCGAGGGAGGGGCCGATTCGAGGATTTACTATACTGTAGGCGGTGTAGCTTTTGAAACAGCAAATGTGAGAATGAGGTAATTTCCTTCACAGTAACTACACTCTGACTGTTGTTGCATCCACGTTGCGTAAGAGGCCTGCGCTGCTACCGACTCTCTCTCTTTAAAAATTTCGCCTTACCAAAGGCGTCCATCTTAGCCATTGACGACTGAGAGCATTTTCGCTCATAATAACCTCTCAAAATGGTAAGTGAATGCATCGATAGACAATCTGCCTAAATCCAAGATTTAATGTACTGTCTGTTTAAGATTTTATTTGAGATTTCTACGGTTTTAATATTAATATACTTTAATTTGCCTTTTCTTTCATCTTAGGTGAACTTTACGATTGACCAGGTAAGAGATCGACTTTGTTGCTGTTTGATTATATACAAGTCGTATCCTTTTTCATAGATCTTAAAATTCCTACCATATGAATTATTTGGCGTCAAGTTGTTTGAAAAGTCTAGTATGCACCACTCTCGAACATCTTTCAAAACGGTCGGGTTGGGCCTTCCTGTCCATTCAGATCAGGATCATACGACCGTGTTAACGGAGTTATTCTAGTAGCCACATGCGGCAATAAACTTGTCTTGTACATTTGAATAGCTATTTGACTGTCTCGATGTTGACAGCGAAGCCGCTGTTTATGTGTGCAACAGTTAAATTGTTACGTCATATTGTTAGGATCATGTCATGATTACTGTAATGCGTAGTCGATATCAAGAGTACGTTGTCGCCAGTTATTCAGTTTTACCACATTATATGGCGTCAGGGGTTGATAGCAGTTACTATTAGCACCATGAGTTAATTACAGTGGCTTTCATAGAGCTCCAATCTTTAGTATGGAAGGAGTCTAGTCAACATTTGTATCGACCATTGTGTCGTTAAATGTATATATATGACGATGATGTCTTTGTAATTCTTGCCGACGAAGGCCCAACATTGTTGAATTATGATTATCTAGCATATACTTTACCAATATTTTCGTGTCCATATCCAGTCTCATCTAGCATCTGGTTTTTTCTTTAACGTCTGTGGAGTGCATGTGCATTAGCGTTTGAGTGACTTTCTCCATACTGAAATGGATAATACTGAACTAGTAAAATATACACACACACACACACACATATATATATATATATATATATATATATATATATATATATATATATATATATATATATATATATATATATATATATATATATATATATATATATATATATATTGGCATATGCTTACTTGTCACAATTAGAACAGATGTCTTTTTGTGAACTTTCAAAAATTGCATGTCTCTCTCTGTTTTCAAACTGAGTTATCACAGAACAATTTCAGAAAACATGACCAATAGTAATATAATAATAAAATTTATTAATGCTACCTAAGGCCAAATCTTACCTAGCTATAGTATATATCTGCAATTAACTAGATACAGATGTTTGCAGTTACATCCTGATCTCTTCTTGCCTCTAATTTTCAATTTGAATTATTTTTCACTTTTGCAGCTTTAGTACAAACTATGCTACCCCTAAATTAAGGAGACTCACTTCTACATTCATTTGTTCTCATTGTATGGGGTTGGAGGAGATTTTTTTCTTAGGTTATATATATCAAAACATTTTTCTGTTGAAAAGCTCCCACAGAAAGGAAGTGTTTCCAGAAGTAGTACTTTTGTGTACTTCTAGTATAAGTTTTTTCAAGTTTTTATATGAATTACACTGTCTTCATTGAGTGTAAGAGCTCCTCATAGCTGGAATCACAGTCAATTTGCAGCACTTAGGGGAAACTTATTTCACTAAATCAACTGTATGGTATATTGGTTAATAAATTGTTAAGTTGATATGCAAGTTGATCTGGCTCTATAGTAGGTTACCTTTGGTGTATGGTCATTAGAGAATGCATGTACTGAAGGATAGAATGGTCAGTTATTATTTGGAATACCCCCACAAATTGTGTATATTATTGTCTTCACCCTTGCTATTAAGCACCAACCATTATATGTAATGCCTAAAATTGGCATCATACTCTTGCTTAACCACTCCTGATTTATTTTGAGCTTTAGAAACTTGCTGTCAGAATTGGTTAGACTTCCTTTTTAATCCTTTTAGGTGTAGATTATTGATGTAAATATATACAGTTACCCACCTGTAGTAGAATGTTCCCTATCTGTTCAACAAACAGAATAGTGGTTCCCAAGATGGGGTGTCTGTTTCACCCCTGAGGTGCAAGACACCATTCCAAGGGGCAAGAGAGGCATTCATCTTAGTGGCAGTATCTTGACCTATTTACTACATCCAACTGGCCTTGAGAACAATGCCTGTCATTGGGCTGTGATGTCAGTTATTGAAGAAGGTTGGGAACCACTAAGATAGAACAATCAAAGAAGTTTCCACGGCATCCATTATCTAGCTTAAATTGTCATGTTATTGCAATCTTAGCAAACAGAATTGACAATCAAAGATCCCTCTCTGCATCGATTTTTTAGATTCTTATTATCATACTATTCCAAATACAAGTTAACAGATTCATCCCTTAGCAGAGAAGATATGTAAGATTCATTGTTGAGAAGAAACAATCTTTGATTCAAAATTCATCATAAACTTTTAACATTACATGCTAAATACTCTTCCCACTCTTGTTAACAAAGCAATTTTTAACCAAACATTGGGAACAACTATGCAAGCACTACACCACCAAAGCCCTCTGAAAACAGTGCAGCCATTGCTTTATAGTTAACATCAATGTGCAGTACTCTATTTTACGGTGTATAAGGTGCATACACTGTTAGTTGTGCAGTACTCTATTTTACTGTGTATAAGGTGCATGCACTCTTAGTTGTTACCATACGTTACTTTGTATAAGATTCATCCCCTTTTATTAGTACTTGTAATGCATGTATATATATTTTAGTGAAAAGAATATAACAAACTCAGGAGTGCTATAGAAATTCTTTCAAGGAAAACTTGGCCTAACAACTAATTTTTCAAATTGCATTGCAATGCCATTTGCAGTTTGGTGGTTTCTTTTGTTTTTCTGATTACAAGGATGTCAACATTAGAGGAGAATACTGGATGTATCTCCTAAAAGTAAGGGGGGGGGTTTGGTTCTAGTCAGTTAGGTGTCTATTAGTATAGTGTCTCGATAGCATGAAAAAAGTGACCAACCAAAAAGTGAATAAGTTACACACCATCTTTCCTCTATGAGCCCTTCTCTCCTTCCAACACTTCCTCTTAAAAATTACTCCTTTATGTCTGATTAAAACCATGGCAAAATAAAAATTGGGCTAGAGGATTTGGTAGTTTTTGCTAACTTTTTTCTTAAAAGTATACATTTTGAAAGTAAGCGACCAGCTGTAGCTCCCTCACAGAGTAGCCCTTCCCTCACAGGGGAATGATATATCAATCACATATCAACCCCTTTTTGAATGAACATATGATAAAATCAATTTTATCTTGTATCAAACCCTTAAACAAAGCTAAGAATGCTTTAAAAGTGGTGCTGCTTATTTTCAGCAGAATACAGTTTTTAAACAGGTTCTAGTTGCAATATGCCTGGAAAGTCTGTAGCTTCCACTTATTTGATTACCAATGGGCCTAAAGCATTTTAGGCATTTAGCAAGTGATTTGAAATCTATACGAGAGGTAATTTTTATTTGTGTATCATTACAGGCTATTATCAGTAAAGATCTTCCTCCATGTTAAAATAATATGCAAAGTGTTGTAGGTTGTAATTGGAAAATTACCTGCTGCATCACTTATATATCTTTGTACATTGTTATCTTGGATAGAGTATCATTTGTGTTGCATACCTTTACCTATGTATCTTGTTATGCAATAGACTTAATTCCAGGTCCGTTCCATTATGGACAAAAGGCACAACATCAGAAATATGTCGGTCATTGCTCATGTTGACCATGGAAAATCGACACTATCGGATTCTCTGGTTACAAAAGCTGGTATCATTGCTCAAGCCAAAGCTGGTGAAATGAGGTTCACAGATACAAGGAAAGATGAACAGGAACGTTGCATCACCATCAAGTCAACTGCTGTATCAATGTATTATGAATTAAGCAATGAAGACATGAGTTTCATTGCACAAGAGAAAGAAGGCAATGGATTTTTGATCAACTTGATTGACTCACCTGGACATGTTGACTTTTCTTCAGAAGTTACTGCTGCTCTTCGTGTCACTGATGGAGCTCTTGTTGTTGTAGATTGTGTTAGTGGTGAGTTAAATGTGGCAATTATCTACATTGAGGATAGGGGTCATTGACATGTTCTGTAATGCCTCTGAATGGGAGGGAGATTACTTTGATTTGTTATGCAATTGTTTAATTCATATGTTGGGCTACATCATGGAGCATTATGAGAGGGGAAGCGGGTCTCAAAAACAATAAATTTGGCAGTACATAATGGGTGGATGAGCCCATATGATGTTGGCTGAGGATTTGGGCACCCAGGCCTGATATATTGTATCTTGTGTTATGAGATATCAGGCCTCTCGGGGAAAAAATACCAGGTGGGCTATAAAAAGCCCTTGTCCATATGGCTGCATGGGCTATTTAGCCCTTGCAGAACTGTTGATTAGTTTTTACATTTGAGTATTTGCAAAGGCAAAAATACATTACCTTGCCAATTCTTTAAACACTATTCACCTTAAGAAGGCATTTTTGTGTGTACTACTACCTGAAAAGTTTGCATTACAATGGTAATCATGCTATGGATGGTTCCTTTTGTGTGAAAACATTTCCTATTCCATTGAACGCTTTAAGAGGGTAATACAAAAGTTGTTAACATGTGCTTTATAAGGAAACGGAAATCTCCTATTTATAACGCCATTTTATAAACACATAGACATTATTTACTAAAACCCTGATATTGAATGGTAAGTAGTTCAAACATTGGAAAGCTAAGCTGCGCAATTAAATGAGAAAAAAATTGTGCAGGCGGAAAAAAGCCCTTGCAAATTCATTTTGCGTGGGATTTGCTCAGGCGCTGGCTATAGCCTGCATCTCCAGGAAAGGCCTGAGATATCGCACAGAAATTGCCAGACAGTGGGAATACAAATGCCTTTACACACCTTTTTAACAGTATGAAAATGTTTGGTATTAATGTCTACCCTACTACTATATAATAGTGAATAAAGGTTTCTCTTGATAGTAGTTACAGTGGCCAGAATGGATGCATCAAAAGCCTGATTTGAGTTTAAAATTTAGAAAAGTTATATAAAGTACAGTTTACTGCATATTCTGATGCTGAAGTGGAACCTAGGGCTCATTAAAAGTATTTTATGATGAGCATATATCTGATCTCTTTATGTTCTTACAAATCACATTTTGATGTTATGTAAGATAAGATACAGATAACTTGAAAAACCTTTATTTTTGACTGAGTTCCCAGCTTTGCTGTTTGGTGTTACCCAAGCATATGTATATGGCAGCAATAGGTAGAACTCAATGAATATTGCCTGAAGAAATGTAGAAGGTAACATTTAATGTCTACGAGGAGTGCAAGGTTTTGGTAGTGAACCATGTTCTTACTGTCAAAGTGTGAAAAGAATTGGTACATGGCAGGAGTTTTGTCTCCAAAGATTAGGAATAAAATATTGCCAATCAATGTGTTGTCTTGCAATTATGACTTACAAATAGCAATTTCTAACATTGAGTAGAGAGTACACATTACTTAGGAAAAGGTGGGGAATTTTATTGAAATTCATATATACACCACTTCAATTTGTTCTAGGTGTGTGTGTTCAAACTGAAACTGTACTGCGCCAGGCTATTGCAGAACGTATCAAGCCAGTTTTGTTCATGAATAAGATGGACCGTGCTCTTTTGGAGCTTCAACTTGAGCAGGAAGACTTGTACCAAACATTTGCAAGGATTGTGGAAAGCACCAATGTAATTGTAGCTACATATGGCGATGATGAAGGCCCCATGGGTGTGATTACAGTTGACCCCAGCATTGGTACTGTAGGATTTGGTTCTGGCTTGCATGGCTGGGCTTTCACACTGAAGCAGTTTGCTGAGATCTATGCATCCAAGTTTAAAATTGAACCAAAGAAGCTTATGAAGCGTCTTTGGGGTGATAACTTCTTCAACCCAACAGAGAGGAAATGGAAGAAAGAATCTGCCCCAGGATATGTGCGTGGCTTCTGTCAATTTGTTTTGGATCCAATTTACAAGGTAAATATGGGTTGCAGCATGTTGTTATGTATCAGAAAAATGTAACATAATGATTGAGCTCATTTAGGGGCTTTTGAGTTCACATCAAACAATTGCTTATTTGTGATTGAGGTAATTGGACTTTGTGCCATATAGCATGCATGCCTTGCATTTTGGGCCCTATTCAAAGGCAGCAGTGCATATAAAATCAGTGCAGTAAATACTCATTTTTATCAGGATCAACTTTGTGGACTTTTCTGATGTTTTGCATGAAGCTATAGGTTTTTGTTTATAGTTTTCAATTCACCCAATCAAATTGTTTATCACTTGTTAGCAATGTCCACATTCTGGGAACTTGCATTTGTTGTAACAGTGAAGATATCAACATAGAAGTAGTATAGTATATATAAATATATACATACCGTAATGCTTCTATTAAATGCCCGGGGCGTTTATTACTTTTTTTGATATTTTAGGGGGGTGTCTACTCAAAGGGGGCGTTTAAAAGAGGGAGGCGTTTATTGAATTTTTGTACCTTTTCCTTCCTATGCAATATATATATTTATGTATGTATACATATGTATATGTATATATATATGTATATATGGATATATAGAGTTTACAAAAGCATCTAAATCTAGTTCAAAGTCATCATCAACATCATCTTCCTCGATGATGTTAAAAGGAGGAGCAGCTTCGGTTACATCTTCTTCCATTACTTTGAATGGGTTTTCATGTAAGCTTCCCTTGTTGAGATATTGCATTTGTGTTTGCAGCAAAGCTGTTCCATCAGAACACTTGTTGCCTTCATAGCAGGGAATCAACTCATCTTTGCTACTATCAACTGGTAATGATATAGGGGCATCTATTCAAGGGGGCGTTTAATAGAAGGGGGCGTTTATTGAAAAATAAACTTAACATAGGGAGCGTTTATTCGAGGGGGGCATTAAAAAGAAGGGGGGCGTTTGATCGAAGCATTACAGTATATGTGTATGTATATTTGAAAAGTCTGTTGGTACTACAGAACTTCACTACAGCACGAAAAAGCGGTACCATGTTTTAGACATACTGAAAAGTTTATTTTCATCCGACACTCATCAGAGTATGAAACGTCGGATAGCAGCTGAAAGGTGAACCTAAATATATAGCCAGATGCGGGTACATGTGATACGATGAATAATGTGCCCAGTTAGCCGTATGATTGGCCACTTGGCACCTATTCACCATTGTTTATTTGAAGAGTCCATGTGAGAAAATGAACTCTTGTGTAAACAAAAAGAGTTCATTTTCTCACATGGACTCTTCAAATAAACAATGGTGAATAGGTGCCAAGTGGCCAATCATACGGCTAACTGGGCACATTATTCATTGTATCACATGTACCCGCATCTGGCTATATATTTAGGTTCACCTTTCAGCTGCTATCCGACGTTTCATACTCTGATGAGTGTCGGATGAAAATAAGCTTTTCAGCATGTCTAAAACATGGTACCGCTTTTTCGTGCTGTAGTGAAGTATGTATATATATTAAGGAAATATAAGGATCCATTGTTTCCACAAGCATTCTTTCTGTTGACATTTCCATAGATGTTTATAAATTTGTGACATTTGCTAATATTAATATTATTTGAGTACCAATGCTCGGCTTTGGTAACTTTGTAATTTTTATAGCTTACTTTGTGATAACCCATTCAACCAGCAATGTTTGGGCAATGATGAAACTTTTTTATGAGTATGTGACTTGCTACAGAGCCAGAAATGGTTGAACCCACTGTAGCATTCACATATTGTTGTGAAAAAACCAGGGTTTTCCCTAGTCTGAGCCCAGTGTTGGTTAAATAGGTACACAGAAATAAGTCAGTTTGTCCTATAGATTTATGGTTTTAGCTAGAGTTTTGTGAATTGATAGAAGTTACAAGTATTATAATGTGTTTTGAATATATGCATGTTTTGGTTTTCCATATATGTAAGTATTATGATGCAAATGAAAATATGCATTGGCTTTTAGATGTTTGATGCTGTTATGAATGTCAAGAAAGATGTCTATGGAAAGTTACTTGAAAAGTTGAATATCAAATTGTCTGTGGAGGACAGAGACAAGGAAGGAAAGCCATTGTTGAAAATCATCATGCAGAAATGGTTACCCGCTGGAGAGACTCTTTTGCAGATGATAACTATTCACCTCCCATCACCAGTCACAGCCCAGAAGTACAGAATGGAAATGTTATATGAAGGACCACTTGATGATGAAGCAGCTTTAGGGATTAAAAATTGCAACCCAGATGGCCCTCTGATGATGTACATCTCAAAGATGGTACCAACTGCTGATAGAGGACGATTCTTTGCATTTGGCCGTGTTTTCTCAGGAAAGGTTGCAACTGGTCTGAAAGCAAGGATCATGGGGCCGAACTATGTTCCAGGGAAGAAAGAAGATTTGTACCTCAAGAGCATCCAGAGGTATGCCTACCAGTTAGACATTATAATGCTAAAGCAGGCCTTTCCATTTTATGCAGGTGATCATCCTTGGCCTAGCAAACACCCTCGTAAACCTATTAGCATGGGCGATTGACTGCCATTGCAAATCCTGATTTAGCCCCCAACAATTATGACTCAGCACTCAATTTTAGACAGAGAGCTTAGCATCAATAACTGTATGTGCTTATCAGCAAAGACTTCCTATTCTGAGACTCAAGGAAGTTGGTTCAGAGCTTTAAATGTGTTTCTGTGCAATGTGCTCATGATCAAACACTGTCACGGTTAGGTTTAAAGTGAGCATGAAGTGTTAACCAAGTACATCGACATACAATACTCTTCATAAGTCCTTGGGACACATAAGCAACTGATAAAAACCAATTTCCTCCACATATTGTTACCATTGCTGCATGCACATACACCCCTTCCCCCTAGAACAATGTTGGTTCATCTGTGGGATACTTGGACTTGGGGTGCTCATGAAATTTTCTCATGATCACATGTACTACTCAAAAAACCGAAATTGTTTCAGGGGGAGAGGGGATGAACATTCATTGCAGAATATTAGAAGTGCAAAGTGTCCCAGGACTCTTGGCAACTATTGTAGCTAGGTTTTCCACCCTTTTGGCAATTTTTTCACAAAACGGTCTGCATCCTCAGTAAGTGACACCTATTTGCATTTACTTTGATTCAAGGAGAAGCTTGCCCCCCATTCTTACTAAGGTATAGTAGAGATTGAATGCTCTGGCATTTCACTACATCATTGCATTCCTGCCATCATAACCTAAATATGATATAGTGCTGTTATTTGAGAATTCTTTATTACTTTTATAGGACAATTTTGATGATGGGGAGGTACACAGAACCAATTGAAGATGTTCCTTGTGGCAATATTTGTGGTCTTGTTGGTGTTGACCAGTATTTAGTAAAGACAGGAACAATCACAACATTTGAACATGCTCACAACCTCAAAGTCATGAAGTTTTCAGTATCACCGGTTGTCAGAGTTGCTGTTGAGCCAAAAGACCCTTCACAGCTTCCAAAGTTAGTTGAAGGATTGAAAAGGTTAGCAAAGTCAGATCCTATGGTCCAGGTAAGCCAGTTTTATTTTGATAATAAGTCAATTTTTATTGACAATGGTTCCAGCATACCATATAATGCAGAGTGTCTTCTGTAAGAACCATTTACATAAGAAATATTGTTCAGATGCACTGCATGGCACACCATACTAGCTATTGAGCACATAATGGTGTGTGAAGTGTAAGTTTTATTTTTGAATAAACATAGACTCCTTGAGGCCCCAGCACATTGTGCCCATTGGTGGAAAAAACCTATTTTATGGATGTCAGAAGATGAACCCAAAACTATTATTTTCTTAATCTCCATAAAAAACTATGCCAAATTATAAAAAATCATGTCAATATATTGATTATAAGCTATGACTGCTTGAAGGTATCACATCTCCGGATTTAAAAATTTTCTTACTCGTGAGGTCAGAATTTTCCAGTAAAATAAGCCAACGCCGATATCTTAATTGGCTAATTCATCATCGGAATCATAGTAAAACCATATATATCCTGAAAGATATCCTATAAATGAACAAATTTAACCAAACAGCCGAATGAGAACAAGTTTCCATACCTGATTAGATTAAAAAATCAAGATCCTTGAGTTTAGTTAAGATTTTCTGATATCCGATCAGAATTCTCAATCTTTGAAGTACCAGGAAAAATTTTTGCATAAAGATGCATGCATGCAGTAAAAAGGAGCTTAAACTACTCCATTTCTACTTTTAGGAACATTAAAACTTAGCTTGCCTAAACCTGCCTAAAATTTCTAAAATTAAATTTAAAAACTGCAATGTTCTCAGGAAAAATTCAACAAAAATCCTAAAAACTCTAGAATTTTTACTGAAATATACTAAAACGTTATCCTGGTAAGAATATTGACAAAAAACTCATAATGGCTTATCCTAATACTTAAAATAACATGAGTCAATGCCACTCTTCTCACTTTCCAAACAAGATGAGAGATTGAGAGGGCATGATCTCATCTCATTGCTATGTTATATCAAATACTATTAATTCTAAAAAATAGACGTAAAAAACCTCTTGAGGAAATTCTATATTTGATTCCATTCGGGTAACTTTCATGGAAAGGAAACCAAAGAACAGTGAGCTTGTAACACGGGGGTAAAGTATGAAAACAGAACAAAGGAACTATGGCATCGCATATTAGGGACACAACAGGAACTATTGAGAATAAGACAGCTGGGAACAGATGAAGAATATCAAAGACATTCCATATTCTTGAAAGAAAAATAGATTTTAAAACGTTAATTTACATTAAATTAAAATTTAATTTGCAAACTGAGATATTGTGCCGAACACTTGCAGAAGTTTCAGCCCAATATGTCCTGCAGCTTATCCAAGTTAGATTTGATACGGTCCTCATTCCCATAGAGGAATGTTAGTATATATAGATAGTTTTAATTTTCATCATGTGCAGAATTAAATTCCTTTCCAATTAGCACTCCAACAAGTCCATATGATCAATCTGAGCCGAAATATCTCAAAAAAACTGATTTCGGACCGAATGCCCAAATAAGGTAATTTGGCTCCATACCCCCCAAAAATTGAGATCTCAAAAAAAATTTTTTCCTAACTTATGCAGAATTGAATTTCCTTTCTAACGAGCACTCGAACACATCCATACCCTAATTTTGAGCTTAGTTATGAGGTTTTGTCCACATTTTAGCTCTCTGGGCACACTGTGCCCAGATGAATTCTAAACTTTGATTTCAAAACCATGCCCCTTGCTTGATTTTTGGCGACTGGCTTCTATTGGTGAAAGTAATTTATTTGTTTGATTCCGCCATACCCTACTTTGAATGAGTTTATACTGACTTAAACGGTGAGAAAAATTTGCACATCCAATATTAAAATCCTGGAAACACAAACCTTGGGAACTTTGTAATACTTTACATTCAGGGCTCATATCATTTGGAAAGTTAGGGAGAAAAGTATCAAAATTTAGGCAGGTCTGGGAGAGTCGGGGAAAGTCAGTGAATTTGTTTCTGAAAACCTAAAAGGTTGGAGAAAGTCAGGGAAATGTTTTTCTTCAATGAGTGCTTATAAGCTCTATTTCTCCAAGCAAAGAAATATAGGTTACAAACATTGATGTCCTACATACTTACTTGTCAATGTCTTTCTTGATTCTGCTTACAATCTGTGTCATGTCTAACATCAATAAAGTTCTTGGTTGTTCTGGAACTGTTTTAAGGCTGTTAAAATATTTTGATTTTGTTTGGTACCTACTCATTAGGGTCAGGGAAAATAATGCCCTTTTGCATGCTGGGCCAGGGAACTAGTATCTTTTCACTCAGAAAGATCATGGAAAGTCAGGGAATTGTTTTATTAAAATTGAAATATACCCTGAAGTTCCATATATTGTATTTGTTTTTTCTATTTTCAAATTACTGTACATCAGCAAATATGTAGTTGAATGAAGATTAATTGTTCACATGCAATCGCACAGACTTTGTACAGAAGGTTTCTTATAAGTTTGTGATTCTTGTAGTGTATAATTGAAGAAAGTGGTGAACACATTGTTGCTGGAGCTGGTGAGCTTCATTTAGAAATTTGCCTCAAAGATCTTGAAGAAGACCACGCTTGCATCCCATTGAAGGTAATTCTCATTGTATTTTAACTCCATATATCATAATATTCTTGATTGATATTCATTGAAGTATATTGATTGTCATTAATTTCTTCTATGTATTTATTTGTACATACAGTAACCCACTGGTTACAGTATTGTATTTCGTAGTTTGAATTTATTCTTGAATGCCCTGTGATGAAATCTAGTGAAATGAATGGTCTACCCTTAGCACAAGGTAGTTTTTTATTTTTTTTTGTGATGTGTTTGTATGGCATTGTACCATGTTTGTGTTTGTGTTTGTGTTTGTGTTTGTGTTTGTGTGTGTGTTTGTGTTGGTATATTGTACTGTTTGCTACCTTTTGTTAGGGTGTATGACCTCTGTGATGGAAAGATTATGAGATCTGAGGGCTTTGGTGATGTGGCTGCAAATTCATATTGTTGTTTTTGTCATAATTTTTCCTTGTGTTTATATAAGGAGACAACATTGACTGAAAGCTTAAATCATTTTGATCTTTTTAGTTAAGAAAATGGTAGGAGATGTTACTTGAAAGCTATATATATATTGAACAGCTGAGCAAGTTGTGATGGTGGTAGGTTGCTCATGTGGCAGTTAGGGCAAACAATTTAGGCCCAATTAGTCCTATCTTTAGGCTTGCTGCCAGGTTTACCTTTTGGTACTCCAGCATTTGGCATTGTTCAAGTGGGTATGAAGTAAAATGGTTTGAGAAGCAGATCTAGTTATTGGAGCTTATTTCCATATGCTGTACATCCATTGGAATATGAGATACAATATTCGTTATGATGAAGTCATTTTTAGTATTTTATGTCTTTCAGAAATCAGATCCAGTGGTTTCATACAGAGAAACAGTCAGTGAGGAATCAGACAGAATGTGTTTGTCCAAGTCCCCAAATAAGCATAATCGTTTGTTTATGAAGGCTGCACCATTCCCAGAAGGTTTGGCCGAGGATATTGACAAAGGAGAGGTATACCCACGTCAGGAAATGAAGGCCCGTGCAAGGTTAATTTGTTTGCTATTTATTTTCATGCTTTTGTATTATTGAATTAGGTTATTCACTTAACTGTGATATTTTGCTTCTTGATAGTAGAATGATAGCTATGAGTCTTCCTCTGCACTTACAGCAAATCAAACTCCCTGTTTCCTTCTTTGGTATGCTTATTAGTGGCCTAAATGATCTCTCAAATGTAATGGTCACCTTTTATGAGTTTAAGTTTTGCTTTTGTTGCAGTTTGTTTGATTTTTGTTAAATTAATGGAAGATTAATTAATCAAATATTTTCACTTTAGGTATCTTGCGGAAAAATATGAATTTGATGCTACTGAAGCAAGAAAGATTTGGTGCTTTGGACCTGAAGGAACTGGACCCAATCTTTTGATGGATGTTAGTAAAGGTGTACAGTATTTGAATGAAATCAAAGACAGTGTTGTGGCTGGATTCCAATGGGCATCAAAAGAAGTAAGGGATTGAACAGTATTCATTTTTAGACTGTAATGGACAAGATTGGAAATGAATTATTGCTACTAGGAACTTTAGTTGCTGCGCAATTAGATGCAGGAAAGACAATGTTAATTTGGTTTTCTGGAAGCAGTAGGCATCTTTATTCTCAAGTTCATCTACGTATAAGTGTGCATTAGCGGTGAAAAAAGCGAAAGATGTCACGCAGAAAAGTTTCGTTCAAAGCTCGTTATTTGCACTGTGATTCGTTTTTGCTGCTGATGAATTGCTGTTATCTATTTTGGGTAAAATGCACGTGCTTGTTATGGCTTGCTTTTTTCTAGGGTGTGTTATGTGATGAGAACATGCGAGCCTGCCGCTTTAACATTCATGACGTGACTCTTCATGCTGATGCAATTCATCGTGGAGGTGGACAGATCATTCCAACGGCAAGAAGATGTCTGTATGCCTGTTTCCTGACTGCCGCTCCACGCATCATGGAACCAGTCTATCTTGTTGAAATTCAGGTAATACGGAAATTCTCAATGTTGGAGCTTCACATGTGCCCTCGAGTTAAGGGATGCTGTTCAGATAATTCATAGCCTATTGAATTTTAGGGATTGTATCCGGATGAAAGGTTTTTCATTTTTGCCTTAATCGATTGTAACACAGATCTTGAGCAAACCTTGTATTTAAGTATATATATATATATATATATATATATATATATATATATATATATATATATATATATATATATATATATATATATATATATATATGTATATATATATATAAACGCCAAAAAGCTACAACCAACCAAGTAATTTATAAGTATAGAGAGAATTCAAGAAATAAAATTACACCATTTAAAACGTTTCGGCACAAGCCTTCATCAGTAATATCATACTAGTCACATTTTGCGCATTTATAACCATAATACAAAGGAACAATATATAATTATGTTAAAACAAAACTGTACTCTACACAATACAACAGGACTACAATGAATAACCCCTAAAATTGAAAAAATGAGAGTTCGCACAGAAGATAGAGGTGTTAAAGAGGATGATGCTGTTCCTCCCACCGGAGTTAGGAGAATAAGATGCAGAACAAAGGTAAGTGAGGAATGCAATAGAAAGAAAGCCAAACACAAACTGTGTATATATATATATATATATATATATATATATATATATATATATATATATATATATATATATATATATATATATATATATATATATATATATATGAAAATAGTTTTTTGTTTCAAATATCGTATATTGAATTTCCAATGCAATTATTTTTTTATAGTGCCCAGAATCAGCTGTTGGTGGAATCTACAGTGTCATAACAAGACGACGTGGACACGTTTTTGAGGAAGGATTAATCCCTGGAACGCCAATGTTTTTAGTTAAAGCATACCTACCCGTCAACGAATCGTTCGGTATGTAAAGTTGTTGTTGTTGTTGTGATTCTTCTTGCAGTTCGCTGATTAATGCACTGCTTAAGATAGATCAGGGTGGCCACTACTCCTGGAAACTCCTGGGATGCCAGTTGCCTTTTGGAAAATACTCCTGGGGTATTTAACAACTCCTGGAAACTCCTGGAAGTCAAACTTGTGAAATATAGTTGATGATAGCTCAATTGCCGAATATCTCTTAAATTTGCTGCTTCATACAAATTGTCAATTGCCCTTGTTTTATCTATAGGTTTTTTACCAATTTCTCTTTACTACCCTATAACTTAGCCATATTATCAATTGTGAAAACGGATGATGTAAAATGTAATTAAAACCAGCTACAGGTTGACAGGTGGGGCAGGCAGGTTAACCCCCTCCCCCACCTCAGCCAAGATGTTCAAATGGTACCAAAGTAATTTCAGGGCCGGTAAGATATTGAAAGCGAAAGTATTCTATATTGTAAAAATTCAATGCACAGCACAGACAATGATACATTCAGAACTTCGTTGATAAATCTAAAATTTTAAGATTTGATTGGTAAGTCCATATATTTAACAATGTTAATTAGTATGGAGCACTTTGCATAGACACATGATGTACTCAATAGAGTAGAAGTTATAGGAAGGAAGTTTTCTAGAGTTGCATACATATCCAATACTATGTTATGCTCGACGTTCCTGGAGAGGCTGGGACTTTAGTCCCTCAAGAATTTGCTTCCTCTTTGTGTTCACTTTCATAGTAGATTTCTCTTAGATCTTTCATTTATTCACTATACTATTCTGTCAAATTTCCGTCTGACAGATGCATTTTAAGCCATTCTAGAAAGAAGAATTTTAAATATCTGCTGTCGTATCCAACCATGATGGCTCCTACATCACCATAAAAACATAAAATATGAAAACATGGCCATGTAGAATGGTCACTTGTGTATAGTTGTTCATCATACATGGATCTGAACGTCTGAAACTGGAGCAACTTTAAATGTGGGTTCCTCTTGTTAAATTGCCAATCTCTCAGCAAGGTTGCTATTGGTAACTTACTGGCCTGCACTCCCAGATAAAGAAGGCACGCTACACCAGTTATCAGGATGATGCAGTTTTTTATACTTGGGTTGTAAGCCCGTTCGTAGCTGCAATGATGTACTCAATTTCATTAGGTTTGAAGCTTATGAATAAAAGCTATTGCTGTCATGTCACACTTCCTCAATTTTCCATTTATTGCAATGTTTTTAGTTTGTGAGTACTTTATATGCTGCTTGAAATTTCCCTTTTTATGGCATTGTTTTTCATCTTTCGATTAATTCATCTGCACGGGAGCTTATAGCTGCATTGATAGCTTTAGGGGGCTTATACACCTGCATCATCCTGATCACCTGACCCCCACTCCCCACAGTGCAAAATGTATTTGGCCTCCATTGATAGCTGCAGGAAAATAGGACGAGATTGTCCTGAAAAAGTCCTTGAAAACTCCTGGAATTTCTTTGTAAAATATGAATAGCCACCACCCTGTAGCTTTTTGTTGCATTTTTGGTCCTAGACAAGCCGACTATAATTTGGCAATGCAGCTTCGCGTTTTGAAGTTGTGTTGTGATCTGTAGGTGTTATGATAAATTTTTTATGCCTTGTGTAGGTTATTCTGACTTCCACATGGGAAAAATTTTCCACAGTGTAATACTCTTTCATTTGATTACAGTTTTACAGTAGTGTTATTTATTAACTTTTTATTTTTAGGCTTCACTGCTGACCTTCGCTCAAATACTGGAGGACAAGCATTCCCTCAGTGCATTTTTGATCACTGGCAAATGATGAATGATGACCCCTTGGAGCCAGGAACGAAGCCCGGTACTATCGTGTTGGCCACAAGGAAACGCAAAGGATTGAAAGAAAATGTAGAATCACTGGACAAATACTTTGATAAGTTATAAGTGTAATGCAATTATACCACTGAAATTATCGGGAATTTAAAAACAAAGGAAAAACTGCGCTATTTGATAACTTGTATTTGTCTCTTTGGCTCGTTTCTTTGTTGATTCCGTCTATCTGATATGAGTCCGTCTATCTGCCAGTATACTGATTTCCTTGTAAAAAGGAGCTTATCATCAGTAGTTATTTTGCATTATTTTTATATATTGTTAGGTGTTTCTGTTTCGAGAACACGAATGAAAAATGCTGACTTATGAATGCTTTAGATGTTTGAAAATATGATTTTTCCCTGATTGCCACCCTGTTTTCCTTGATTCAATATAGTTCCCAAGCAAATGCCGCACACTATGCTTATCATAATTCAAGGCAGTGTAAGCAAGCCTTAGCCTAATTGGGCATACAAGTGAGATTTAATTTCTTCGTTAAAAAGAAACCCAACGTTCTATAATATTGCAAAATATAATTACACAGTTTTGAAAAGGAGTGATCATTTGAAAATATTTTAATTTTAGTCAGCTTACTTTGTCAACGTCCATATTATAGTATGTCACTCATAACTTTGATGATAGCTTCAAACTGAAGAAAAATTCATGAGAATATTCTTGTCAGCAAAAATTCAAGCCTGAAAATTTTGTTCCAAAATGGTTATAACAGAACATTTGCCTCAATGCACCTTATGTATCCAAACCGAAAGCAAAAACCCAAAATATTTATACCACAAAAATACATATACAACAAAAATACTTATACATGCAAATAGAATACAAGCCATTAAAGTTTAGGACTTGATAAGAAGTATTAATTGATTTATTGCTCGTCTTCTGCTACTAAAAACGCAGTTTGAATGCATGCCTGAATTTAGTGCCATGGTAATTATCTTTGTTGATGCGCTTAGTATTACTTGAAGCTCAGTGCTTTGACTTATTGAAAACTCTGCAAGGTTTATGCGGTCTGGAAAGTCAGGGAGAAAAGTATCATAGTTTAGGCAGGCCAGGGAAAGTCGGGGAATTTGTTTCTGAAAACCTAAAAGTTTGGAGAAAGTCAGGGAAATTTTTGAGAGTTTTCTTCAGTGAGTGCTTATAAGCTCTATTTCTCCAAGCATATAAATGTAGGTTATAAAAGTTGATGTCCTACATACTTACTTGTCAATGTCTTTCTTGATTCTGCTTACAATCTGTGTCATGTCTAACATCAATAAAGTTCTTGGTTGTTCTGGAACTGTTTTAAGGCTGTTAAAATATTTTGATTTTATTTGGTACCTACTCATTAGGGTCAGGGAAAATAATGCCCTTTTGCACCCTTGGGTCAGGGAGAAAGTATCATTTTCACTCAGAAAGATCATGGAAAGTCAGGGAATTGTTTTGTAAAAACGTGTTTGAACCCTGCTCTTCATAATTCAAATTAATGTTACCAAAAATGGAGTTCTGTTGACATTATTTGAAAAATTTACAATGCCTTGTGACTTTATCCCCAAGACACTTCTACCCGAGTCCATATTTTGTCTACATAGGCCCCTGAATTTGCAACAATTGTATAATCTCAAAGTTGCGTGTTGGAAATTGAAGGCATTTTACAATTCTTAGGCATTTACGAGGATTCTTCCTTAGGAATTAGAAGAAAAGACCAGAAATATGATGAGAGCTTTCCGAGAATCCTTTTGTCAGTTGAGTTACATGCTTTGAAACTAATTTCAATAACAATCGTTCAGAATGTGGCAACGAGAATTCATTTCTGAATGTTCATTATTTGCAGAACTTTTTCTTGCAATTTTGTCAGCATATTAGGAAATCGATTTGTTAAAGAAGCAGAGACAAGCAATTTCCTAGATAGTTCGCTGATTGTCTCCAGGGCTAGTCAAATTCCCTGAGTTTTCCCCGATATTTTTAAACCCACATACATCTCCCTGATTTCCCTAAATTCCTTGATTTGGCAGACACCCTGCTTTACTTGAACTAATTTGTGAATTGAGCGAAGCAGCTTAATATAAGGCCTGGGTATGCCCTGACTTCCTCGGCAAGGACCTCGTCTTGGATGTTTGATGTTTTCCCCATTTGTTTTCGTCCAGCTATTATTATTATTTATTATAACATTCTTTAAAGTTGGTTTTCACCGGTAGTTCTGATCAATTAAAGAACTAATTAAGAGCAAGTATTTGCAGAAAAGGAATACGTTACATTACATAATAATTAACAAAAAATACCCTATTTAAAAACATGATCATGGAAAGCTTAGATCATGAAAAAGACAAAAAATTAATAACCGTTAATTACAACTTTTGCGAATGTATTGTTTTCAATACATTATTATTTAGATTTCTTGAAGGAACAAACAGAGGTGGCAATTTTTATAACATTTGACAGGGAATTCCATAAGATGCTGCCTCAAAAAGATAGACTTTCGTTACTATAAGTGGCTGTTTTTGCTTGAGATAACAATAACAGATTCTTTGATCTTAGATTATAATCATTGTACTTTTCTTTGAAACATGTCCCATAAAAATGAAGGATTTTGTTGCGTTAGACAGCTATTAACCTCGCTCTCTTATGGGTGTGATTTACATCATTGTTGGCAATTTTCCACAAAACATCCTTTTCAGTAAACAGTAATTGAACTAAGACAATATGAATGAGCTGTACAATAACAATGATTGTTTCTGATTTAAATAATTTTGGATTCTAGAGAAAGCACTTATTTCATTGTTTGCTTTCTGACATAAATTTGTAACATGTTAGGCAAATTTCAGTTTCGAGTCTATGGTAACCCTCAATAACTTGACACTGTTAACAATATCAATGGATACCCCATCAATATCGAAAATTACACTATAAATTATTTTCAACCCATTTAGCATAACTTGAAAGTTTGAGGGATTTGCGACCATGTGATTTGTATTGAACCAAGATATAGCTTGAGACATATCATCTTCAAGATTTGAGGCCACACTTTCAAAAGAGTTACCGCGAGAATATATGGTATTGTCATCAGCAAAATTGCACACCTAGGAATGCCCTCATAGGAATGTCCTATATTGTAGATAAAGTCATTGAAGAAAATGTTGAACAGGAGGGGTCCTAGTAGAGAATCCTGGGGGACACCAGATTTTGTTTTCAACCAATCACTATATGTTGAGCCAACCCTTACCCTCTGTTGTCTATCTTAGATAGTTTGCTATTAATCTGAGACCTTGTAGACCAAAACCATATGCTTTTAACTTGGCAATAAGAAGATCGTGTGGCATGCAATCAAATGCCTTTGACAAGTCAATCAAAATGATACCTGCAATACCTTTTTTATCTAATTTCTTCCGAATCGTTTCAATGAGGTGAATTAGGGCATGCTGTGCATTGTGTCCTTTTCTAAAAGCACATAACAAATTTAACATTTTAGTTGTCACAAAAGAATTGATCTGTTTAGCCATCAACCGCTCGAAGACTTTGGACATTGCTTTCCCTACGCTAATTGGTCTATAATTTACTTTACACGTAGATTCTGAACTTTTGAGCGGTTGGACTGCCTTAAAAGGAAAAGTCAAAGAGGCATTGAAATTTTTCAAACAATGTCAATAAACCTCCATTTTTGGTAGCATTAATTTAAATTGCAGAGTTTTCAATAAGAATGTTTGATACCAAAGCACTAAGCTTCAAGTAAGGCTAAGCGTATCAACAAAGATAATTACCATGGTGCTAAATTCAAGTATGCATTTAAACTGCATTTTCAATAGCAGAAGACCTGCAATAAGTAGTACTTCTTTCTAAGTCCTGTAATTCTTATCGATTTTATTTTATGCTAAATTCAAGTATGCATTTAAACTGCATTTTCAATAGCAGAAGACCTGCAATAAGTAGTACTTCTTTCTAAGTCCTGTAATTCTTATCGATTTTATTTTATGCTAAATTCAAGTATGCATTTAAACTGCATTTTCAATAGCAGAAGACCTGCAATAAGTAGTACTTCTTTCTAAGTCCTGTAATTCTTATCGATTTTATTTTATGCTAAATTCAAGTATGCATTTAAACTGCATTTTCAATAGCAGAAGACCTGCAATAAGTAGTACTTCTTTCTAAGTCCTGTAATTCTTATCGATTTTATTTTATGCTAAATTCAAGTATGCATTTAAACTGCATTTTCAATAGCAGAAGACCTGCAATAAGTAGTACTTCTTTCTAAGTCCTGTAATTCTTATCGATTTTATTTTATGCTAAATTCAAGTATGCATTTAAACTGCATTTTCGATAGCAGAAGACCTGCAATAAGTAGTACTTCTTTCTAAGTCCTGTAATTCTTATCGATTTTATTTTATGCTAAATTCAAGTATGCATTTAAACTGCATTTTCGATAGCAGAAGACCTGCAATAAGTAGTACTTCTTTCTAAGTCCTGTAATTCTTATCGATTTTATTTTATAAGTGTGTGTATATGTAGTTTTGTTGTGTATGTAATTTTGTTTTCTACTTTGAATTTGAATACATAAGGTGCATCGATGATAATGTTCTGTAAAATAACCTTCTCTGAGCAATCTCTAACACAATATTGAGGATTGAATTTTTCGGTTGACAAGCACAGTCCCATGAATTTTTCTTCTGTTTGAAGCTATCATCAAAGTTAGGAGTGACATACTTTCCTGTGGGCATTGACAAAGCAAGCTAACTAGCATTAAATATTTTCAAGTGATCAATCCTTTTCGGAACTGTGCAAATATATTTTGCAGTATTATAAGAAGTTGGTGTTCATTTTTATGATGAAATTAAATCTCACTTGTATCCTCAAGTTGGCTAAGGCTTGCGTAGACAGACTGTATTATGATACGCATAGTGTGCAGCGGCATTTGTTCAAGATCTATGTTGAATCGGGGAAAAGGGTGGAAATCAGGGAAATATCAGGGAAATCTACTTCTCTGATTTGGCAGACACCCTGTTTTACTAAATTTGCTTTCCAGTGTGATTGATTACTATACAAATAGTCATATGTTGAAGTTAAGATTTGAATGCAATATATCATATGTGATAGACTTTCAGTACGATACATCTGGTAGTTCTTTTCGACCATGTAACTGAATAAAACCTCAATTGCTTCATCGATAACATAACAGGCAATACATCTTTCTAAAATCTACGTAAAAGTTGAAACTACAATGAAGATCTAAATAGAGAAATTCTTATATTTTGCGGAAGGACAGTACTCACATTTAGTACAAAACCTCTTTTAACTCTAATGTCCATATTCTTTACATCAGTAATTCAGTCTTGTACATTCCTTTATTCCTCCCAATAAGCTATACATACTTTATGTATTATTAAGTTTTGAAAGTAACACCTCTATCCTAGCAACCAACATGTACTACTTATATTCGGAAACATGGCAATGCAAATTCAATATAACCTTAAGGGGGTAATTGTACGGCCAAGTATTGTTTACATTTGAAACATGATTGCAAGGTGCATGGAACATTTGTCAACTGAATTGACCAATCTAGGATGCATTTTCAGGAAAAGCATGCTATTTTCAGACCATGGCAGGGCAGTCAAGGGCAGTCAAGGGCAGGGCAGGGCAGGGCAGCTCATATTAAGTCCTAATATTTACTATCTATTCGCCAAGAATGCACTGCTGACATACAAAACAAAGTAATTTCAACAAGAGAAATTCATGCTGGTCGGAAACAGCAAAAACCAATGGAGGGTTCATGCACCTTGCAATCATCTAACTAACTATCTAAAAATGAATCTAACAGTAATCTAGAAGATAAAACTTAAAAGCACAAATAAAAATGAAATTCTTTACGATAAAGAACGGAACAAATGATTTGATGAAAAAATATAGCATCTTTCCTGAAATCTTTCCTGGAAATTTCTGCTTCTAATACTATTCAGAATATAAGACGTCAGCATGAAATGAGGAAATTAGAATATAAAGTGGGTCAATTACGGATTGGTGCACTATAATCCACAACTGAATTTATACTTTGGGAAGATTCTCTATGATCTATATGCCGACACTCTATGTTCTAAAGTGTCAGTGGAAGGAACCTCCAGTTACACTTGTCTTTGTCTAAAAACAGTTCAAACAAGAGACAGACTTTGACCCAAATCCTAGACTTCTAAATATTCATCCAACTAGGGATAAAACTGTGACTTTGCCCCTTGTGAATAGAAGTGTATTACTGATGTGGCTAGATTCCAGGGATGGGAAAAATGTGAATGATAGAGTATAAGAGATTCAGCACTAGTGATAAACAAATTCATTATTACTTCATCCAGTTCGCATCCCTGAACATTGCAAAATCATCACAGTGTTAGACAGGTCAAGAGCACACTCGAAAATAAGGAAATTGCCCATTGTATAGTTGTAGCTATAAAAGTGAGAAACAAACTATGCAGAATACATAAGTCTTCTACTCTTTAAGTGCAATTAATATCTTTGCAGTCTGGCTATTTACATATTTTGAAAAACCTGGCAGGTATTTTATCCAATGAGTATCAGGGCTCCCAACTCCACCAACTCTGTAAATATCATACCTTTTGCCATATTGAAGAGCACATATTAGCTCCCTAGGTGAAATCTCAAAAGGTTTATCTCTTTTGTCTAATGTAGTCTTTACCTCAATAAATCTATATAATTGCATATCCTTGTCATTGCTCTCAGTGCTTTTCATTGCTATTGTTATATCGAATGGGTATCCAGTTTCTACATCTTTGTTATGCCACGTGACTTTGGTAGTTCCCTGTTGAATCTGACTTTCAAGCTCTTTCTGAAGTCTCTCATAAACCAACATTTCACCATACCTTCCAATCGCCGATGTATCCGCATCGTTCAAATGCACTATCAACTGAGCAACCTGAAGACAAGACAACTCCACTTACTCAGATAAAAACCTCTACACGGTATGATCAATTTACTATGTGATATCGATTTATGTCCGTTCTAAAAAAACTTAACATACCCTCACAAGTTTTCAAGAGGCAGGCTTTGCACCTATTAATGCAAAACGATGTTTACCAAGCCGATACCCCGGTTCAAAGGGTATTTTATTTTCTTTCTTATTGATAAAGTCCTCATTCGTCACTTTGGCTAGAGTTTGGGAAACGTTTCAAGCTTGAAAGGGGCCCGCAAGCAAAATATTTCTAGAGGCCCCAAGCCATTCTGCTAAGCCAGTGGTGATACATCACATTACTTATCAGTTCAAACAACATAGTCGGCTAGTATGGGTAAACAATATTCAGCATGATGAAAAATAAGGATTGGGTAAGTAGGCCTATCCTTCAAAAAAAAAACAGGGAAAGCTAGAGAATACCATCAAAATAGAATGACATGGTGAGCAATATCTGTGCACTTATCACAACTACAAAATTCATCATGTATCTTCTGATCGAATTTCAATATTCGCGATATTTCAAAATTCTAAAAGAAAAGGTGCTGTTTTGAATCAGGGCTGCCATTTTTTCCGTCCAACAGAATTTGTGTGCTATTCTGCGAGCTTTCAGACATGAGTTTTTTGCGAATAACAAAAACAAGTCTTGTAATATGAAGTAAAGTTTCAAGATACAAAAGGAAGTTTTTGAAACATCCAAACTTTCGCACAATAATTTTCATTAGACAGATCTGTTGGACGGACAAAATGTTACCCTAATTCGAAACAGCGCCAAAAGCTAACCGATAAAAATTGAGAGAGAATCGAGCGTTTATTGTGCATTCTGAGTTATTTTGGCTGCAGTATTGAATATGTTTTAATTCATGCTTACCAATGCTATATATAAATAGTCAAGTATTTTATAATGTTATTTATGTTCTCACATTATTTGCGGAAAATTCCACTTCTCTACAAGTTCAGTAATGCTTGCTAAGAAAGTTTACGAAAACACAAAGAAAGAAAGTTTACGAAAACACAAAGAAAGAAAGTTTACGAAAACACAAAGAAAGAAAGTTAACGAAAACACAAAGAGAGAAAGTTTACGAAAACACAAAGAGAGAAAGTTTACGAAAACACAAAGAGAGAAAGTTTACGAAAACACAAAGAAAGAAAGTTTACGAAAACACAAAGAAAGAAAGTTAACGAAAACACAAAGAGAGAAAGTTTACGAAAACACAAAGAGAGAAAGTTTACGAAAACACAAAGAGAGAAAGTTTACGAAAACACAAAGAGAGAAAGTTTACGAAAACACAAAGAAAGAAAGTTTACGAAAACACAAAGAGAGAAAGTTTACGAAAACACAAAGAGAGAAAGTTTACGAAAACACAAAGAGAGAAAGTTTACGAAAACACAAAGAAAGAAAGTTTACGAAAACACAAAGAGAGAAAGTTTACGAAAACACAAAGAGAGAAAGTTTACGAAAACACAAAGAAAGAAAGTTTACGAAAACACAAAGAAAGAAAGTTAACGAAAACACAAAGAGAGAAAGTTTACGAAAACACAAAGAGAGAAAGTTTACGAAAACACAAAGAGAGAAAGTTTACGAAAACACAAAGAGAGAAAGTTTACGAAAACACAAAGAAAGAAAGTTTACGAAAACACAAAGAGAGAAAGTTTACGAAAACACAAAGAGAGAAAGTTTACGAAAACACAAAGAAAGAAAGTTTACGAAAACACAAAGAGAGAAAGTTTACGAAAACACAAAGAGAGAAAGTTTATACGAAAACACAAAGAGAGAAAGTTTACGAAAACACAAAGAAAGAAAGTTTACGAAAACACAAAGACAACATTGGCAGAACGAAAGGAATCAGATAGTCATATTTCTCTTTGCTTCCTTCTATGAAGCAGTCTTTTCACAGCAGTAGCATTTCAGAGTTCTCAGGATCTTTTCGAAGAAATTCGCCAAAATCTTCCTGGCTTTCCAAATCAAAGTTTTAAAAATCCCTTGATATTTCTTATATCAATCCAGCAATTTTGAATGGATTAAGGAAATTATCTGACATATTTACCAATAGTGAATGAGCAAAGAGAATGAGAGTATGAAAATCACTGAAAAATTAATTTCAAATGAAAAATGCAAATAAACTATGAAGGAAAAGGGCAGACAAGAATAACTTGTCACTTTATAATTTTTTTCTCAGTAGCCAGAAAAATTTCCTGACTTTTCCAGATTTTCCAGATTTTCCCTACACTCTACTCTGATTCCCTGACTTAACATGTTTTTGCAGATTTTGCAAACTCTTGAAAACCCTGCAGTTTCAACTTTATTGATTTTGAATATGGCAGCCTGAAAGGCCACTTACTTTCTCACATATGCTGTCGGGGGGAATCTCCTCTTTTACACACTGCAAAGTTTGAATCTGGCTCTCTGGAGTAAATGCAATGCTTCCATGATTCATTACCGTGGCTTCAGGGATATTCAAAGGAACACCTCCTGTACGTTCTGCTGATGAACTTGCATCCCCAGGTATTTTCACTTGCTCAGTTGCTAATCTCTGCACCTGCCGTTGCGGCTCTTCATACACCTCCTTTGTAGTACTGGAGTCAGAGCTTACTTTTCTTGGAAACACCGAAGATTCAGCACTGGGCTCATCCTTCTCTTTCTCGTACCTTTCCTCAGTTGCGGTATTCTTTGACTCATAAGACTTCTCATTCATATATTTAGAATCAGTGGTCTGAGCTTTAAGTACTTCAGAATTTTTCTTAGGAGCTGGTATGCTGCCATGTGTCCCATTCTCTACAGCTGAGTTTTCCCTCTTAAAGAGGACAGATTTCTTACATTCACCAGGCGATCGCCATTTCTGATCATCTACTCGGTAGGAAACTGGTCCCGAGGCTGCTAATGGCTCGGGAGGAGCTGGTTGAATCCACTCGGAAGACAAGGGATTTGATTCCGCCATTTGATTCTTTGGAGGGAAGCTTCTCAATGATTCCTGTGCGCTTGGAGGCCAATATGTTATTCCACTGGATTCAGAAGACGAGGACTTTCCCAGAGCTTCGATTTGGGATGGTTGTTTAGATAGCACTGGGGTCGAGATTTCCTGCAGTTGCCAAACCTCCTCAAGTTTTGGTAGTTTAGGAATACCCCTCTTTTCCAGCTTATTTTCAATTTTTACTTTAGAATTCAATATAGGTAATATCAGGCAAAGAAGATCACGCAATACTTCAGCGTTGCTCTCTTTCTCTGCATAAAAAATCTTTACAAATTCATCAAGTATATCATCCGTCTCATCCAATGAGTCTTTTGAAATATAAAAGTAGATGTTCTCTCCAACATACTCTAAACAACAGTTCTTCTTCATTATGACATTAACATCTTCCCTCTCCTTCATTCTGTAGATTGTTTCAATGCAACTTGATGTGAAAAATGTGAGCTTTCTAAGTTTCTCAGATATTTTATCATTAACAAGCAAATCATATTTATCCTTATTTTTAACATAGATAAATCTTTGAACATATTGGATAAGTTCACTAAAATTCTTTTGCCATTTCGCAGATCCTTCAACAGCATTAGTAGGAGAAACTTCAGGATCACAGGAAACATTTGAAATCAAGTCAACTTTGCAAACAAGGAAGAATACCAATATTCCAACATGCTTCTGATATTCATCGTTGTGTCTGGACTTCAAGGGAATTTGTTTTCCTCCCAATAGTGCCTTCAATACTGAGATATCTATGAAATGAACATTTTCCTCTTTTTCATATATCTTCTGATAATCGTGATCATCAGATAGAAGTGGTTTGTCCTTGATTGATACAAACGTTTCTCGTTTGGTAGGAAATATCTTTTCTTCTTTCAAATTCTCATAAACGAAGCTAGCATTTTCAATGTCTACGTAATTCTTCATTTGTCCATAGCCATTCCGTAAGTCAAAACACGTGCTCGAAAATTCCTGAAAGGATTGGTCACATTCTTTTGAAATACACTTACTTCCGATTGTAGAGAATATTTCCATCAAATCATTGTATGCACGGTCATCAGGAAGTCTTGTTTCATCCGCTAATGCACAAGCAATGCTCATGTAATCACGGATGGGTGGTGTCATATCAATCTCCAAGTCTCTTGAAAAGAAGTTAAGAGTATCTTTTGGATAGTATTTAAATAGAAGGATTCTTTTGTTATGTAGGAGGTTATCACGGGTCAAAATGACACCAGAAAAGTCATAAAGACAGACATTGCCTCTTTCATAGAACTTTCCTTGACCTTTTGTATCAGGTTCACGAATCTCAGAAGGAACAAAAATCAATGGGATCTTCAGCTCAGCTGGATCAACTTCCTCGAATCTTTTTTTAATTACATCGTATATATTTATCATGTGATTCACAGATGTACAGAATTCGACGTCACGAGACCATTCACCTAATTTCTCAAAAACTGTCTCCAAGTTGACGGAGCTTCTTAATCTTATATCCGCAACAAATGCACTGTCGGTGAGATTCTCGCTGAAGTAATGACCAAAATCATCCAGAATAGCATAGACAGCAGGAGTTTTCAGGTATAAATCTTCTGGTTTACATAATTGTGGTGAGTTATGACCAACATCCCCAGGCAACCATGCAGTTGTCTGCAGTTTAACAAGAAAGGAAGAGATGGTGGTCGTTATCTCTTTATTTTGACTATCTCTGACGGGGATGCGTCGAAGCTGATGAAAATGCGATTTCCATTTAATGTCAAGTACCCGGGCCAAGTGGAGCAGTTGTGTGTGGTCTCTGGTATCAAGAATTTCCTCAAATTCCGGGCAAACTAAATCATCGATAAGATACAATCTATCCTCAGTTCTAGGCCAATTGCTGTTCAAACCAGCCCAATGAGAGTTGACCTGGAAACAATTAAAGAATATAACACGAAACTGTTTTACAATAAAGGCTTCCTTTTAAAACAGCAATTTGGAATCATTCAAAGTCATAATGGATTGCTATTGGCAATGCTATATCAAGTGGCCTAATGACAGACTGATGAAAAAGAAAGATAGAACTTAATTAGAAGTCATCATTAGCCTCCGAACTATGAGAAAAACACTATCATAGAAATTTAAAGATTCTTTTGTATGAGAAAACTGTAAATGACAATAATCTCCACGAATATTTTATTTTGCATGCAATTTTTACAAATTTACACTGGCATTTACCTTTGAACCCCTCTTGGAAAATGAAATAAAAATCTCTAATAACCTGTCTTTTTCATTGAATAAACTACTCATTCAAAAAGGATTTACATCATAAGTAAGCTTCCTTTATTGAAAATAAAAGTAATTCACTTATTAATTCTGTCCACAAGACAATACCCTGCTAGGAAATAAAATGCAAATAAAATGCAAATAAAATTAATTGCAGATAAAAACGACACTGGCATACGACATAGATATCGAAAATGTCCAAAAATTTTTGGCTCTAGAAGTCCTGATGTCTATCGTAAAAAACGAAATCTTTGGTCAGAAAAAGTTCTTTAGGCCATACCATTTCCGTGTCATGAAACGATACAGGTTGTCTCCTCATTTTTGGAAAATCTATGACACCGAGCTTTCGGAAAAACTTTTGCCATGATTTGTTTTTTGCTGTTGATTTTACTTTAAGGTATTCATGATTAAGAAGGCACCAATTCACACCTACAAACAGGAAAAAAGTCATTTGCATAAGAATCATGTACAGTCATATAATTTTTTCTAAAGGAAACAGGATCGACAGTTATCTCTTCATAATTTGAGGCATATAAGTATATGATACTGATTAGATAAGTATAAAGAATACTAAGATAATATGATCATAATGAGAGAAAGAAAATATCACAATTGGATAATAATAATGAGCTTTCGCTGGACGCATAATAGGAGTAAGGGCATAGCACTCATTAAGTTGGCATATGTGATTCAGAGTATAAGTGGGATGGAAAGGTACAGAAAAAGTACTGTCATCTCAGAAGATGAGCAGTGGAAGTTGAAATAAATAATATATATATGCCTCCTATAGTCCCAAAGTGTAGAGCCTAATAAAGTATTCTTCAGCATTCCATTACAAAGCATTTTGCATACTACTTAAGTAAGCTCTTGGTGATTAAAAACATTTTCCGGCAGCACCTCTATAGAGACAAGAATATGGGCTCAGAATGAGTATAAAGAAAATAGAAATGACGGTTGTAAGCAGGAATGGAGTTGTATCAAGTGCTAAGATAACAACAGAAGGGAAAGGGAGAACAATAGAACAAGTAAGGAAATTCATGTTGCTTTTTCAAAGTGATATTAAAGAAATATAATACTTACTTGGAAAATATTTCTTCAAATCAAGTATCTCATTGCCATCGCCATACTTAGGGGTGAAGTAGATTTGCTTGTCTGATGGCTTCACGTTTCCATGGTTTGTTAAAATAACAGCACATTGTTTAAGGGCTTCAATGTCAACACTGTCTTCATCAAGAAAATACTGCTCTTTTAAATATATCAAAAAGGCTACAACCAGATGCTCCTTCTCTACCCATTTGCCTGATTTCAAACACGGCATTATATAGCTGTCGATAACCTCTTTTTCAGATATTCTTTTAACACCAAGATCAGCAAGAAATCGCTCGAGTTTTAAGGCATCAATGGTACTCATTCCACTGTAAATCCTTGGATCTATTGAATTGAGATCTTCCTCCAGCTTTTGAATGTAACAATCTGAAACAAGCAATAAAATAAGATATACAAGGATACATACATGTCCATATTCTAGAATAATGTCAAAATTTAGGGGCTTATAGCCGCTTCATTCTTGTATATTCATAAGAACTCCTATTCAAAATGTTCTGTTTGGTGGAACAGATAATCTCTTCGGTTGATCTCTATCCTGATCTACAACGTATATACCTACTCTTCTAGCTGTACAGCTGATAATGCAATCGTCTGTGAAAATTTATAAAGAGCTTTTCTTTAAGGCCTAAGAGATACATTTTGAAATGCCAGATATCATGTTCACCCTTTGGTTTCAAATTGGATTTCAACCACGGAACGAGCAAGTACAGGCGCCCAGTCTAAACGGTAAATCAATGGATTCAGTGCGTATTCACAAATAGCCCCAAGCAAACTTTAATAGCATTCAGTCTGAACGCAGCCTTAGCCGCGGTTCTAGGCTTGGCTCTGAAGAAGGCATTACGTGCTGAAAACCCAAGATCGTAGAGACGAATCTATACTGGCGCCAGACAAAAGCTATTGTGGTAGCCCAACAATGAGTATATACATACAGGCATACAGACACAAACACACACACACACACACACACACACACACACACACACACACACACACACACACACACACACACACACACACACACACACACACACACACACACACACACACACACACACATACCTATATATATATATATATATATATATATATATATATATATATATATATATATATATATATATATATATATATATATATATATATATATATATATATATATATATATATATATATATATATATATATATATATATATATATATATATATATATATATATATATATATATATATATATATATATGCTTATATTTCCTGCGCTTCACCAAGCCAGCAAAACGGTTATTGCAAATTGGATACAATATACTAATCTGCAAATAAACTTGGCTAAACCTAAGCTGCTGAATCAAACTAGTTGGTATTAATTGTGTACCTATCAGCAGGAAGTAACCGTATGAAACTTGTACTGCAGTAAAGCTATAATAAGAAATGGTAATATATGATAACTCACCCCTATTAGTTCCTGGTTTCTTCACACTCCTATCAAATGGAAAGAAAACTGCTTCCTCTATCAAATTAACCATATTTCCATTCGAAAGTGGAAATATAAATAACTTCTGAATTTTCTGCAAGCTTTCTACGCTGGAGTCATATTCTTTCTCCAAGAACTGTGAAACACACAACAGCCAGTTGCCAACCCAGTGAATGGTATCTGTAGCTTTCCCTACAAAGAACGCTTTGAAGATGAGCTATTTATGAAAGTAATTAACTTAGAACATAAATAAGTACACTGAAAGAATAGTAGCGAAGTAGACAAGCAAGCAATTATGCAAGTATGTGAGATAGTAGATAGTTTAGGATGCAAGTGATTATGTGGTAATTAAATGAGCTGGCAAGTACAAAACTGAATGTATTGCAAAGTATGCAGGTATGCTAGTTATAACAGTTCATTGTGATTCGGTGTGGTGATCCATTCTACTTATTCTCCTACACAGTGACAAATAATTTACAATTCATTACTGTCAATCAGGACAAACTGCCCCTGGAGGAGTACGTAACACTGGGATAACATTCAATTCTACCAGAAACAAAAAACAGCATTGGTGCCGTTTGTTTATGTTTACAAAAGCATTAGTATGTTGCTCTGGAAAGGGTATCAAAACAAATTCTCACATTTTCAAAATTCTGTATTCAAAATCAGAATTACAGACGGCTGCACAACTGCTTTACGGTCAAAATTTGGGATTTTGAAGAAACAGTAGGCAAATTTTCCAATCACGGTATATGCAAAGAATCTACAAAGTTCAAATATCTTGTCGTAATAGAACCACAACACAATCTAAGAAAACATTTGTTCACTCAGTTACCATATGAAACGATCGTCTAATTAATAAAGAGCGTTCTTATAGCAAGGAAAGGGCAGTTCTCTGCATATCTTTTGACATCAACGTACACTCGAAATTATTATCATTATATTAAAGAGTTTCACATTGTATTTCTGTTTTCAATTTCTTTCTTTCCTGCAATAATTGTTTTGCTAAGATGTTTGCTTGCACCATAGAAGGACCAACTAACTTATCTGAACACCTAATGGAAAGCAAGCTCATAACATCAAGAAGGGTAAATATTGCTCTCAGGAATTTGATTAAGATATGAGATCTGCAACATACATGTTTTAAAGACTGAGATTAAAACAAACTAGCTAAATATGGAAATGTTGCTTTCTGAGCTTACCTTTCTGGTTCGATATTATCTTCATATGAGATTTGCATATTTCCAACAACATATCCAATGATTCCGCGTGAACACCTAGTGCTTTCAGCAGTACTAGATTTACATTTTGCTGCATAACTTTGCTCATATAAGTCAAGCCAATATAGCGCTTCAGTTCACTTGGCGATATGATCTTTCGTAATACCGAATCGCCAAGTAGAACTTGAGTCGGCTTTACCCAGTCTACAGCACGTGAACCTACTTCAGGTTCAATATCATCATCTTTAAGAATAGGAATGCACTCCACTTGACGCATACTTTGAATGAATTTCCGAGCCACTGGTTTAAAGGCTCCATGAATTTCGCTTTCAAGTGGCAGAAACTGAAAGAACTTTATAGCTCTCCACAAAAGATCTGGTGGCATTGTAGCTTCATTTGACACGCATTTCTATGAACATAATAAAAGATTCCTACATTTTGCTACAGAAAAGAACAGCCAATAGAAAAGGAAATCAGTACGCTCTATATAAAGTACCTTACAATATCTTATCATTTGATCGTAAAATACAGGCACAAAAAAACGCAAATTGTAAATTATGGCTGATTTTCCAGCTGTTAGACAAAACTATTATAATGATGATACAGATTGGGTAGAAGTAAACTAGACACGATAGGAAGAACCTAAACTTGTTAGAAAGTATGTTTCACTATTATACTGGTTTTTTCTAGCTATTAGAATGTCAGTTCATCATTAAAGATGAAGGAATTTCTAAGGTTTTTCCTCATTCTGATCTTAAAATACAGATAAGAATTAACACAAACATGGAAATTAACAAGAAGTAAAGCATGCGATTGTCCAAAACTCCTTTAGCCTTGCAGAATAGCACGAAAAACTCATCCATCTCCTCTGCATAGTAGTTTTTGTAAGTAATTTCTCTCTCACGCTTGCTGCTAGGTGGCATGTGGTAAATTTAAAATGCCCCCTTTGAGTGTGGGTGCATGATATAGTGCCTTGCATTTGCCTGCGCATTCACATTTAAAAATGTTTTCTTACTTGCAGGCATTATTTCCTAACATCAAATATGAGGCAAATCTTAAATTTTTGTTGCAGTTTCCTTTTTCATATTGGAATATAATATTTAACTTGTAAGTGCCTGTCATGGGTGTAACTTCAGTAACTCAGTGTCCATTTCCACCGTGAAGGGCAGAGTAGTAATATATCTTGAGTTGGTTTTCTTTTAGTTTAAAAAAATGAAACTCACAAGAAACTGGTGAAATGATCCAATAAAGATCTCTGGAATGACTTTTAAAATTTCTTGGTTCCATGGGCTGTCCTTGTCTATGTCTTCGCGTGATGATGGTACCTCAAAGTCAGCTTGAATAAGAAATTTGAATCCATAGCTACGCAAAGGCAGGAAGGCATGAACGTGCTGCGGAGGCAGGGTCTGAAAAAATAAATTTCTTTGTTTACCTTTGACTCTTGACTAGTTAGAGTGCAAATTTAAGCCAAAGGAAACTATAACTAATAAATATAACCTACAGTAAATTAAACCTACATTTTGCACTTTTGAATTCTGTAATCAATTTTCATTCCCTTCCCCCCTTCAAACAATGTTGGTTGTTGGGAGAAGTACTTGCGATAAAGGAAAAATGTCATATGCACGCCAACTCGTAATGTCCTAGGGACGAACCAAAATTGTTTTTTGGGGGGGGAGGGAGGTGCGTGTATGTTGCAACGATGGCAAAATATAGAGGAAGGTGGTTTTTTAGCCAGTTTTTGCAAGGGTCCCAAAGACATTCAACGAGTATTGTACACTACAAAAGGGAGTTTGCTGTTGCAGACTACAGCTTAAAAATTTTTAGTCAGCTTATCTGTTATTCCATGGTTCACTTAAGTCAAATAGCAGAAACTTGGTTTGCTACTAAGTTAGCATGGAGACTGATCAATTCGTTAATGATAATATATGCAGAGCAACAAATTATTTTCAAATAGCAGTAGATTTATTATCTTCAGCTTAATTTACTATTAATATAAACATATTTTTGCTTTTCAATCATTATGTCATCTATCTTCATAGTTCTAATTACATTTCTATTGATTTTCAAACATTATATTGGATATAAGTGGAACAAATTGTGGGAAAATATGAGTTCAAAGTACATGAGAATTTCAGCACGTTACGCTCTTGGTATCCATGAAAGCAACAGGATTTGAAAAAAGAGCTTACTTGAATTTTCAGATTTGTGTCAAATGTGTTATCGAGCGGGAATGCTAATGAGACATCTGTCATCTGATCTTCTTCGCATTCGTTTGCCTTATAAAAACAAGAATAGTAACATAATGGATAGAAATGCCTCGAATGCGAATGTTTATTCAAGCAAAACATGGGAGATTGTATATGGAATATGTGCAGTGAAGAGGCAGTGCTAGAATAAGAGTTATGTTAGACTAGAGACTGACGAGAAAAAACCTTACTGGAGCCTTGCAACAAGACAAAACAAATTGGCTCCTAGTTCTAATGTCTTTCAGAGCTCAATACCATAACATTGTGTGACCTTATAGCTAATGCAGGTAAAAACAGACATAGCATAACAACTTATCTATCAATGAAAACAGAATGAGCTGCAGAAATGTGTACTCTTAGGTTCCTAATAAACGTCCCGGGACGCTTATTAATTTTTCGATTTTTTCCGACCCCCCGGACCTTATTAGGACCCCCCGTTTATTAATTTTCAAGCATTTGACAGATGAGGTTGTCCTTTTTTTCTTTAACTTTTACAAATTGTGTGTCTTTGTGTGTTCCATTAATATATCAGAGATATTTTTTTATGCATACAGTATATACATAGATTTTCATGCTGTATTTGGCTTATATTTCTTATTCTTTGATTATCTTAAACACTGTTCTTATTAGTTTCTCTTGTTTTTGAAAAGATATCCTCTATGGAATTGTGTTTTATAGAGATTTTGACATTTTTTCGAATTTCCGACCCCCCCATACTATTATGACCCCCCATTTATTAGGAACCTAAGAGTACAGATTAGCTTTACATTGAATTTTGTGGTTGTAAAAAACTCACAGTTATTGAGATCTCCTTTGTGAACACAAACCACGTACTGGGAACTCCATTCTGAGTCAATACAACAATTTGATCACTACTTGAACGTTTTGTCATAACGATGCTCTTTCCATCCATCTTAAAAAGCATTAGTTTTAACACATAAATGAACACGTTCATAGCAATAAAGGGGGCTAATTGAAACTATCCATAGTACTGCAAAGAAACCTGTGAGAAGTTAAATTAGTTATATTAAAAAGCACTGAATCAGCGGATTCCCGTTCTAATTCGGGACTCAACAAAGCATTAAGTCTAAAGTCCCAGAGAGGTATTATAAAGCTAAACTCTTTAAGGTTTTGTTCCTTAAGTATCAAACTGATATTTGGTAATTTGAAAATATATACACACTTACATTCGAAAAGCATTGCACCGTCATGCAAAGAAAGCTAACAGCGGCCTAGGACCTAGCCTAGAAAATTTACATAACAAGCGTGAAGTGCTGTAAGGGCTTCTTCCATTTTAAGCTGGAAAAGATTCGTTAGTCTCTCAGATTTCGAAGTAGAGCAAATTGTGAAACAAGACTGATGTTTTTTCCGTGGAAAAATTGGTACGATTTTGAAGCAGTACTTTCAGAAGTATGGACAGTAACTGTGCACAGTTATATGTAACGCAGCCTCAAAGTACAATGTAAAATTTCTTCCCTCTTCTCATTTACTAAAATGAAAACAGGTCTCTACTGACATCTGCATCGGAACGACAGCGCAATAAAGATAAACAGTAACTGGTATTTTCAAGATTTTAGTAATATGTAGCACTAGATCTAAGTACTGTCAACAACTACTGATACAAAAATCACTACTAAGTACAAGAATATTAAACATAGCTTAAATCTGATTGCGACTTCTGGGTTAACGCGTCTATTATCTACATGCCATTAAACATTTATATCAATTGATAGTAACGCAACTGAAACATAGCAAAATATGTCATGATTTTCATAACATTTTCTTCCGGCAGAAATGTCGAGATGCTTGCAAGAGCAAGTAGCTGCCGGCATGTTTTTGGTCATTCCATATTTCCGATCTATTTGAAATTTAGTTTTTGTTCAGCGACAATATCGAATACTTTTTATTACTTACTCTCTTAAATGCAATAAGAAAGCAAGATTTATTGAGGTTTTTGCTTCCTTTTCGTCTAATACAATAAGATGCTATTCCTATTCGTTTAAATTTGCAATGATGTGTACAAACCAATTACTTAGTTTGACAGTGCCATATGGAGGCTAGAAGATGACACCCCCTTTACTCTTGATGAGAACAAGACATTGTGCATCAAATATATAATCACAAATTTTCAGCCTCATCAGTGAAAAGAAAATGTAATTGACAAATATGTTGAAAAGGAGTACCCCCAGGACTGATAGTTAGGAACATAAAGTGAAGTTCCTTCCAGCAGTTGAATAAACTGTCAGCATAAACTCGCTATTTGACGATTGAGCTTGATTGAAGGAAAGGTCGAGAGGCCGCCTGGACATGAAAAAAGGTCATCCGACAAAATGAAATAATGCTAATCGAAAAGAATATGACAAAAGCTTACCAGAACAAATGGAACAAAGCTCAGTAGACAGAATGAGACAAAACTTGTTGGACCATATGCTACAAAGCTCATCAGACAGAATGGAAATAAGTACAGCTCAAAATAGCATCGCTTATTCCGAGCTAATATTAGAAAAGCTAAACTCTGAATAACTATAAAAACAGTTGGGGAGTTGCATGCAACGTACAGAGACAGAATCTTTACCTTATTTTCAATAATCAGCGTCTGAAGTCTGTTCAAAAACAGCAGCAAAGATGGATGAATATTCTGGAAAGCAGATTTGGCATTATCAGACATCATCATTGTATCTTTCAATGGTAAGTCAATCTGTGTTCTCCAGTTTCTGAAATAAATGAATAGATCAGTTATACAACCATTGGGAGTAGTTTGGAAGCTGTGCTACCTTCAATAATTTTTGCCATAATCACCATTAACAAACCATGTAAATTGGGTCACCTATGCCATGCAAAAATGATGCTTTTAAGCTTCCCAACATATGTATAAGGCAACCCCCATGCAGACCAGAAGTTACCGCACAGATTCTTGACAGACCCGCTTGTGCACCTAACAGCCACCTCGCATTCTACTCCTCAGCAAAACGGACAAAGAAATGCCTGTTCATAATTCACACTCATGAATTGACATCAGCAACAAGAAATAACAATCGACAGAAATCAACAGCAATCGATTTCAATCAAAATCAATCAATTACAGCCAATTGCAATCAGTATGAATAAACAACAATCAATTCTAATCAATGCCGATCAATATGAATCATTTTACTCAACAGTGATGATTATCAATCTATTACAAGTAGAAACAACCAATAACAATCGACTGCAATGAACAGCAATCAATGCCATGCGATTCTAGTGAATAGCAATCAACACCAATCAATTTTAAGCATCAACAAACAAATGTAATCAATACCTATAAATGCCAATAGGCAATGGAAATTGATAGTAATCGACTGAAACCAGTAGCAATAAATACAAATCGATTCTAATCAATATCGATCAATAGCAATCAATGCCAATTGATAGGAATCAAATACTAATCACTACTTCAAAATCAAGCAGCAAAGCTACTCACAGAAAAAGGTTGTAATCATCAGGGAAGTAATTTGCATAATCGGTATACTCATTAAGCCATGTCGGGAGAATGTAGCCCATTTTGTCTTCCCTGGCATCAAAGCAAATATGGAAACCGTTGGAATGAATCTCAGGGCAATCTGTGACTCTAAAAATTGATTTAAATCCGATTCCTTTTTGACCTGTAATATAGAAATATGAATTATCGGTTGTTAAAGAGTCCTGATTAATAGAATCTCAGTCATTTAATTATTAGATTTATAGTTACAACTCACAAAATATGCCATAAACACACCATAATGCCTACTAACTCGAACTTTGTTGTTCATCAAATTCTAATACCGAAAAATTAGTTTTCCTGTATTGTGCTGTACTCTGCTGCATGGTGTTGAATTATATTGCATCGTGTTGCAAATGATGAAGTTGTACTGACCTCAAACTAAGCAAATTTTAATCTATCATTTTGATTTGTGGTGAAGGGCACTTAAAAATTACAGAAGTCCTTATCTACACTAAACAATTCTGTATGATGCAACCTAAACCGCTTGAGGATCTCAAAATTCGTTAACTACTTTGATAAATTTTCTATTTCTTGCATCATTGTGAATTAAATGCTTACGTGTAACTGTTATTTAATATATTTGAGATGCTCAAGATCATCATAGCAAGACTTCAACAAAGTAAAATTTAAATGCAATTCAAGAGGCATAAGTCCCTCTATTTTTTATGTATTACTTCAGCTTTGTGTATTGAGAAAGACAAGAACAAAATGACTTGGGGATTCCTCAGTGGAGCAAGAGCACAAGGAATTTATCCATGATGATGATATGCACTTGATAGAATCTCTAAATCATTTAATACACTTAAGAAATGCATTGAATGTATATTAGCATTCCTTAAGATTTCTCCTACCAAATTTCGTAATTTGCCTTACCAATATATCCTTTGATGTGTTTTCCTTTCGTGCTTTTGCCTATATCACAAATAGCTTTCATGTTGGCATCTTCAAACCCACGCTCATTGTTCAAAATGGTAAAACGATCCTTGTCAATAATGAATGCAACTGCAGGTTTTTCTTCACTGTCTGCTGTCATCAGAGCATCATCATACGAATTATCATCAGCATTTTGAATTAGTTCCAATACAAAGTGAGTGTCTTTCGTGTAAAGTTCTTTTGACAGGCGATCAAGGGCTCTACAAAGCCGTTCATTGTTCTTTTGTTGACGGGCCTTCCCCTGTTCATCTGTCTCTTCACCAATGCCAAACTCTTCCTTCCGTATCTTCTCAATAAGATCCTTACAATGATTTAAGCGCTCTTCTTCTTCACATAGTACTTCTTCATCCCCCTCTTCTTCATCTTCAAAGGTAACCACTTCTTCAGTTGAAGTTGATTCATCTAAGACACCAGTTCGCAATGATATAAAATTTTACACATTATGAATAGTAAATGGAATCCTTATACATCAATTGACTATTTTCTCTGCATTAATCGTACATAATAAATAAAAGATACAAAGTAAGCTTCAACCCACTTATTTATTTGAATATAACGAGGAAGTGAGAGAAATTTCATGGCTCAATTGTAGCTAATTGATTGCTGAGCTCATTTATCGTAAAAAAATGTTGGATAACCCTTGCTTGCATTGTACTAATTTTTTTCTATAATTCACGAATGATGTAACCTCAAATTGAATGAGAGACAACATGAGGGACAACACATTGAATGAGACAGAGTCACGTCGCAGTACTCATATCGTAGTAAATTCGCGCTGAGATTGAGAGTCAATATTGAGAAGAAGGGTTGTAAAGTTCATGATCGCCTTTTCTGGAGTCTTTTCTGAATGATGAGAATTCACCAGCACTGATAGAAGTGCCATTCTTAACAAAAACGTTTGATTATAATACAGATTCTTAGCTCATTTCTTAAACGTCAGTAGAACAATGCAATCCAAGTAATGGGATTCCGACATCTTATCTTACAATCAAATCCATGACAGTCTGAAACCGGGCCTTACTATCGAAGTTTAGATAATCTGAAATCGTATCTTAGTGTCAAATGCACAGTAATATGAAAACATTTCTTCTATGAACCCATGGTACTTTGAAATTGAATCTTATGAACAAGTCAACAGTAAGCTGAGATCATAAATCACGATCAAATCTAGGACAGTTGCATCTTGGTATGAAATTCATGACAACTTATACGCAGGATAAAAATAAGTTTTATAATCTAATGAACAAACATGTGCGCAAAATAATTCAGGTTTCCATTAACCCTCGCCAGCCTCTAATAAACAAAGCAAACACTTGCTACGCTAGAGAGCTATTGTAGATGTCTCAAACGAGGGTTGGCCTCTAGACCAACATACACCCTTGGCTTGAAGTATAATCCTGGCCACTCAGCCTTTACATCGTTTCTGCCTGAACCAAAACTCTGGAAACGCAGTATGACTTTTGAGGGTCGTATAATTTGAATTAACTAATCACAATAGCAGACCGTCCTATAAATATCATTGGAATGTGGAAACTCATACAATTCTGTCTCACAATACAAGACAGATCAGATCGGAAAAATCGTCACATATACAACCCCGTCAAAAGAAACAATTATTTATATCTCAAACATACACTGACATACCAACAGAACTCTCCTCTTCAGCCGATTTTTCCTCTGCCTGACTGCCGTCATGAAGATCGAATATTGCAGTGACTTCTTTACGTTTATCCCCCTTTTCATCCTCTGCTATTTCTTCACCTTTAGTTCTAGATAATTGATAATCAGATGCCTTGCCGATATCCTCCTTGATATCGGTTGCTTCTATGGCAGTGTCTTTACCTATCTTCGTACTGTTTTTCTTCTCCGACTCAGTTACTTTAACACACATAGAATTCTTGAGAAATGTATCTTTGTTTGCATTTTCATTGCTAATAAAACAACACTGTTTGAAGTCTTCCATCCATTCCTTAATAGCAAGCATTGCTCCTAGACTATGTAAAAATGACTTTTCAGATGCCTTTTTACAAGCACGAAGGATACGTGCAGGAATAGGATCTCTACCATAATCATCGCCAACAATTTCATGCAAAGGAGTTAGAAATATCTGCAAAACAGATCAAAATTTGAAAAGTCTGTTGGTACTACAGAACTTCACTATAGCACGAAAAAGCGGGAACATTGCTTTAGCATACTGAAAGCTTTCAGTATGCTAAAGCAATGTTCCCGCTTTTTCGTGCTATAATCAAAATTTGAGTAAATAAACAAAATATGATACTGACAAAAATATACTGATAAAGCAAAAATAACAGGGTTGTCATTACATGCCAAACACTTCAGTTCTAGTTGCAGAGAGTTAACAGCTGTAAAAGAAACATAAAAAATTGGAAATGCCACGATTGCTGCTGTAGGTTATGCTGGGAAGCAGGTACGTTAAAAAGATTTAGGTTTTTTCCAGATGGGCAAAGATAAGTATGCTCGACAGGCAATGTTGAAAAGGTAAGATTGTAACATACTATGGTGATTTTGTCTTAATTTCTTATACTTTATATTTATTGAAATGTAAGGAGAGTGATTTCTAATCGGTGGCTCAAATGTTGTCCGCTCATTTTCAGGTAACATTATAGCACATGTAAGACTGCCAAACGCATACCTTATGAACGATGGAGCTACAAAACTGTATCGGTATATACAACATGCATTCAAGAATAAATCTTTCCATTGTCATTGAACTATTCTGTCTCGCAGCTTCAACTACCATTTGTTCCAATGACATTTTAACAACATTTGCAATATGAATGACAGGGCTTTTATCAAGGCCATCATTTGCAGTTATAATTGACAAAAGATGCCCTGCTGCCTTCTGCGGAGCACCCATGATGATAGCTCTTTCAAGATCAACCGGTGTAGAATCTAAATTAATTTTTAGAAGCTCGTTCGAAGGAGTTTCGATTGCACAAACATCTTCGCACTTCATCAAGAATTTCTTTAAGTCACCAAACTCAGGGGCGAAGACAATATCCCAACAGCTCCATTTGGCCAGGTTTTCTAGTAGCGGGGCAGATCTGAGACAGCTAATGGCTTGTTCTTTGGTAAAACAGCCGAGCGCTGCACTTGCTTCATCGCCATCAGAAGTTTCGTTACTGGAAGAAGATGAGTCATATCCACAATTCATTGCGTGGATAAAGGTGATATTATTGTGATCCAAAATATCTGTGCGATCATTTGTAATAACTGACATAATCTGGGTGTTACTCCATTTCCTTGTGCACTTGAACTGTGTCCTAATTGATTGACAGATATCGCTCTATAAAGAAAAATTAATTTAACTAAGGAAGCAAATACTGTGCTGGTACCTTACAATAAATGCCTTTGAATACATACATGGAGGCTGATAAAACGATTAGTTGTAACAAAGCACAGAAATGGCAGTCACACAAATCCAGCAAACAAAGACTTCGTGCCACAGAAGCGAATCCATTTGGACCCATTCTCATATTGATGCGATGCAAACAACTCTCGTGTGAATAATTGGATTCGATCCCAAGGGTACAGTTACGAAATATGTATATACGCTTATGTTCTCACATAATATTCACCATGGATACTAAGCACAAAGAAGCATGCTCGTATAAAAGCATAGACCTCGTTCGACGCTTCTATATCATTGCTTTGGATAGGAGTCATGTGTACACATGAAAGCTATATGGATTGTATCCAAACTTGCATGGTTGTGCTACCCGAGCAATTGGGAACGGACTGTAAGATATCCACTCTCAAGTTTATGGGACCTAAGTTAAATCATCGATAGAACAATATCGATTCAGAACTTGGTAAAAAATTGCCAACAAACAGGTAAATTTTCAGGAATGTAAACTTTTTAGAAGGGAATTTTGCAACACAGTGCAAACAAAATGTAGAAAAAGCTGGAACTATGCTGACCCCATCTCAAACGTTGTCTCATTTGCATAGCAATAAAATGTTTGAACAAAAAGAATGCTGTTCCATAACTTACGGATTTCAGATGCAGAAAACTTCATGCTAAAGAAACATGCGAACTTAAAACCATTTATCAAAGCAGTTGTGAATATACCCTCAGCTAATCTTGACGACCAGGAATGCTGCTCAAACTGACAGAGGAGACAATATCCCAGTAAATTCTGACTACCAGATAGCTTGAAAGCATTGCTTTTAAACATACAAAAGCTCAGATTGACAGGGTTCAGGTAAAAACGGTAAATATTTGATTGAAATTCAAAGGTGTCTACTCCACATTTCGTTAAAAAACAAAAGTTCAAAGGCGTTTAGAATATGCATGCTATTTTTGGCTGCGGCACCCAACACCTGTGTAGGATACATGACGAAAGCCTACCATCATTTTGGAATTCTGAAGTACCCTTTTTAAAGGAAAATTAAAAATGGCGGACTATGGCAAATAGTTGTTGAATTAGAGAAACTATAATTGTCTGTAAATTGAAAATGGTAGTAGCTTTTGGCCTCAAACTTGAAGCTACTTATTGGAGTAGTACAGACGTTAACACATAGTTATTTTAAGTATTGTCCCTCGTCGGGAAACAATCCCTCTATAACTGCAAGTGGAAAGATCAGGTTAACAAAATCGATACATTCAATGGGCAGAGGATCTGATTCTACATCTGTGTCATTTCAATAAAATACAGAAGCAACGAACATAGAAAAGAGCAAATCTGGAAGTAAGGCTTTTGAGATATGTAATCTTTGATGTGGCAATATCTAACTCAAAGTGCCAGACTAAGATGAAACAACTGATAAGAACATAACTGATGTCTTGAGCATGCTCAACATCATCAATATCGATTATCGATACTTTAGAGACAGAATCAAAGTTGGCGAGAAGACCTAAAGGCTTCCCAAAAGCTGTAGCCTGACCAAAACCTCAAATTAATAATCTTGTTGAATTTAAAACCAAAATCAAGGCTTAGAAAGGCAATGAGTGTCAACGCCAGTGAAGGCACTACAGGAAATTTTTACTTAGAAAGGCAATGAGTGTCAACGCCAGTGAAGGCACTACAGGAAATTTTTACTGTTGTAAGGCTTTATTTTAGTTTTTAGAATTCTGCTATTATATTATGAATAAGTTGGCTTTCATAAAGTATTTCTTGTAATTTATATAATTCTTTTATAGCTGTGCTGTGCACAATAGGCAACTTTAGAAAATAAAATAATCGAAACTGTCGATTTTATTCATTTAAACTACAATTACAAATCTAACTATCACAAGATAATTTGAAACTGGCTAGCTTGGATTGCTCTACAACAATGAAAAAGATAAATAACAAGCATAGTAAATGAAAGATAACTAAAAACAAAAAAAACCAGAAAGACAAACAAACTTAGAACTAGTATAACTCAGGGCTTATCCATGCTTAATCTCTACAGGAGAAGATGTAGTAGGTGGTACGAATTGAGATGAGAGATAATTTCGAAACTAGGAAGCGTCTGTGGTCCTTATCAATAAAGAGGGAGTCATGCATATCAAGAAACGAGAGACATGAATTTGCAAAGATGTCTAGAGAGCTCATGAAGAGAATAACAAACCTGGGATGTCAATATATAGAGAGAAAATCTTGCATTAAGGAAAAACTAGCCAATATTTCATCAGAAAAACAGTTTGGTCCTGAAAAGTGCCCGGTCTACCTAAAATTGCCCTGGATTGGAAATGTTTCTTCAAAATTTGAAAACCAAATTAACAAAGCCATTACATCTTGCTTCTATGCTGTGAAGCCCCGTGTGGTTTATAACACTAGGGTCATGCTACCATCTGCTAAAAAAGATAGCGTTCCTACCACCCAAAAAAGTTGTGTAGTTTACGAATTTTCGTGCCGATGTGAAGCTCGGTACGTAGGGCGCACCACGCAGAGACTAGCAGACAGAATAAAACAACATGTCTCCACGAGCATCAGGACGAAAAACACAACAACAAGAGAACAGCCACCTCGTATGTGTAAAAACTCTATTTCTAAAATGAAAAGTGATTCGGCCATAGGACAACATCTTATTACAAATCCAGAATGCGCCAAAACATTTACAGACGATAATTTTCGGATTATTGGGCAAGCAAGATCATCCTTTCATTTAGGTGTTTTGGAATAGGTTTACATCAAGACTCAAAACCCAGTCTTGTGTAAACAAAAAGAGTTCGTTTTTTCACTTGGACTCTTCAAGTAAACAATGGTGAATAGGTGCTAATTGGCCAATCATAGAGCCAAATAGACGCATTATTCATCATATCACGTGTACCCGCATCTGGCTATAAATTTCGTTTCACCTTTCGGTCGCTACCCGACGTTTCATACTCTGGCGAGTGTCGGACGAAAAAAGCTTTCAGTATGCTAAAGCAATGTTCCCGCTTTTTCGTGCTATAGAGAGAAAATCGTTCAACTACCGTTAAAGCGGTGGTTAGAAAGTTAAGAAGCGGATTGTGGATGGCACGCGTAACGACCTTGTTCAACATAAACTTTACAACCTGCCATAACTTGGAGCAAAGTTTTGGGAAGAAAACAAAATTGGCAATCAGGTGATTGACTTAGCTTCAAAAGACTAAGACCTTTACGAGTAGGTAGAGCATTGTTGAGGTTAGGTTGTTATGGTAAAGTTGACGATATGCCATTGAGAATGATCCAGTAAGAAAGAGAGCACAACACCTTAAGAAGGCAATTTATGTAGAAAGCGATCTGCATTGTCTGATATGACTATCGGACTAATTCGGTGTTGCAATAGATGTTATATCGCAAATTGGTTGCCCTACTTATACTTTTACATAAAATCTGAGTAGTTTGTTAGGGGAAGATCTGAGTACATTACGGGAGGTAGTTTGACATTAAGTGAATTTGACAGAAGGTAATTGAAGATTGAGGCCGAAATCACTTTTAGAAAGAAATATACTTGACAATGTTTCGCTGACGGGAAGATCAAACCATCGGTGAATGTATTTTGATACAAGATTATCAAGGTTATCAGTAGCCCAATTTCTTGGTAACTCTGCAACGGTAAAATGTTATGTAAGTATTACATACCAGTGATAAATTAATAGTTTGTTCTTTGGATGAAGTGGTAAATCGTTAATTTTGGAAATAAAGAAAGCATATCCACGAGTCAAGAGACTGATCCTATGCAGCATGCTAAGAAAATATGGGATGAAACAGAAAAGCATTAGATTATTAAAAGGACTATAAGAGGAAGCTGAATGCAGAGCGGAAGGTACAGAGGAAAAGAGTGATCCATGGCGACGGTTATGAGGTCTACGAGAAGGATGTGCTTCATCTCCAATACTTTTAATATCTATCATTCAGTAGCAATAAGGCAAGCTGAAGGAGAACAGGAAACAGGGCTCAGGAAAGCGGATTGAATGCAGGTATAGAGTTTAGTTGGCGCCTAGGTAATCCTCTACCTCCGAAACCAACCAAGCAGGCGATAAAGAGCACAACAAAGAAACTTTTAGACTCACAGAGTCCTTATTCTCGTATGATACGATGCTGTATGATGACAAGGGTGAAATGAAGCAAGGTAAGGAAATTGTAAAACTGACTATCAGAAGTTTTTGAAGAAATATCTCACGATGGCAAGGAAGGACATTTAGCAGCAAAGCAGCTGAAGGTGAAATACGAATGCTACCAAAGGAAAAAAGTGGAAGATATGTTCTTATGACAACCAACAAAAGATTAAAAAATCCAAACTAACTACGAAAACAAAGGCAATGATAATTCACGTCGTATTGAATAGAGGATGAAATATAACGGTGAGACAAGGGCGTGGCGAAAGAATGAGATAAAAGAGATGCGAAAATAGTTAACCAAAGGCAAGAGTACAGTTTTGTATAAGAAAAGGGGATCGACTCTTAAGGAAATGGAAGAGAAACAAATTGAACATGTAGAGAGTGAAAAGAAGCATTGGAGTCAGATCAAAGGGATCAAAGGGATAGAGGAAATAGCATTGAGAAGGGTTGGTCATGTGCTAAGAATGAAAAACAATCGTCTATCAAAACGGTTTCACTTGGTTGGTAATTGGTATGAACCACCGGTGACTTTATGATGCTGGGTTAGATGCAAATTAAATTGAACATCTTGCGTGTGACAGGTCAAAATGGAGAGAAATAATAGGCAAGAGGAAAAAGCACTAAGAAGAGTGGGCAGAAGAGCAATCAAAACTTCATGGAAACCAATATTCACAGATGTGAAGATCAGAAAGGAATAGGGAACAGCAAAGATCATTGGTATGTCAATGGGCTGAATGTAGAAAAACGTTTAAATCAATCACAGGAAGAAAGAATCATGAAAAGATACCTAGAAAGAACAGACAGTAAGAAACAAAGAGTGGATGGTGTAATACAGCAATAGCAAAAACAATATCGATAGGTGGCTCCAAAAATTTGCTCGAGGGTTCTGAAAAGAATTTGCCCACATTGTGGAGAGGCAATCTATTGCCAACATGTCACGTGATAGAAAATCATATGCGCTTAGAAACGAAAGATAGTATACTTTAACGAAAGAGCAAAGAGAGGTATAGCAAGAGAAAAGAGAGATTGAGAGGAAAGGGGGGGGGGTGGGGGGATGATAACTTGCGAACTTTGCAATGAACCTAGATCATGAGCAAATATAAGTAGACATAAGGTAAACTGTAAAGGGGAACGGGCCAACGTCGATGTGGGGAATTTGACGGCGAACTGCTGAAAGGAATGATGGCCAACTACGACGATACGGTTGGAAACCTCCTCGTGGTGGTGAGCGGGCACAGATACAATACCCTTGAGGTGACAGCGATTCAGTTCACAGAGATTCAGAATTTGAGCAGATGTTGATCACCTGTGGCAAACTGTCCTATCAAGTCCCTTCTGTGAAAGGCTTAGTAGGTTAAGGCTGCAGCTTTACTAATTAGCTGTTGGGGTAACAGAGTGGATTAAGTGTAATCGACTGAGTCAGCTCTAGTCGATAATATGCGGGAGATTACTGACCTCATACACAGTCCAGGCCCTAAAAGGGGCGTAAGAGGAGAACGGACGTCATTACTGACCTCACGGTCTCACGGTCAACCCAGGTCCCACAAGGGGCATAAAGGGCGAACAGACAGACAGACAGACAGGCAGGCAGGCAGGCAGGCAGGCAGGCAGGCAGGCAGGCAGGCAGACAGACAGACAGACAGACAGACAGACAGACAGACAGACAGAAAGATAACGATAATGGTAACGACGAGGATGATGATGATGATGAGAATGATGATGAAGATGATACTGATGATGATGTTGTTGATATTGACTGCAATGGTGAATCACTGATGATGGTATTGATCATGAAGAGGGTGAGCACGGTTATGATTATGAGGAGGATAATGATATGATATGATATGATATGATATGATATGATATGATATGATATGATATGATATGATATGATATGATATGATATGATATGATATGATATGATATGATATGATATGATATGATACGATATGATATGATAGGATACGATATGATATGATATGATCATATGATATGATATGATATGATATGATATGATATGATATGATATATGATATGACATTATATGATATGATATGATATGATATATGATATGACATGGTATGATATAATATGATATGATAAGATATGATGTGATATATGACACGATATGATATGATAAAATACTATTTATACACGACAGTGTATATTATATACACGACACAATGGACAATAATACTTACAATCAGCTCTTTAAGAACGCCTTTAATTTCCTTTTGAAGCGACCAATAATCGGGAGCTCCCAAATATGAATTGAATATTATTCCAAATTTGAACAGTAAAATATTGATCGCTCTTTTCTGTATGTTCAGTATTACACCTAGGAATCTTTAGATGTGCACAATATGCCTTGTTGCTCAATTTGATTGCAATGCTAATGGTAATTAGGCTGGTAATGATGCTTATACTGATAATAACTACCAATAAAGAAAAATGTTTTCGCGAAATTACACCATTACCTGGGACTTCCCTTTGCCACATTGCCTCACAAACAATCTGATATCATCTTTGATACTCTTTATGTCAGCTAATTCATTTTCCTCTTCAGTGCTAACTATTATTGAACTACCAAGATAAGGTCGAATTTGTTCCTTCTGAATGAATGAGAGGTATGACCCAGAGCCCAAGTCTTCAAACCTGAGCAAGTTAAATGTCTGTATAATTTTTTGCTCGATAATACCCAGCGCTTTCAGGTCTAGCGGTTTCTTAGAATTCTCAAGCCACTTGACAGTGATCTCCAATAACTTACCTAGAAAAAACCTCAGTTTCAGAAAATTTTGAGCAAACGTACACACAGATATAGTGCCAAGATAGTGAGCAATATGAGTTATAATAGGAACTACTACAAATTTTACTTAAACAAAATGCAGGGGTCCTTTATGCATAAAAGTTAGCAATGGGGAAAGAAGTAACATGCTTGCTTAACAAGAATAATTAGTGGAAGAATTACCAGAATAGTTTGCTGGCAATACAGAAATTTACAACGGCACAAATTCAACATCGTGGTTCAAAAATGCTTGAGATTTTTTAGCAGTAATACAAAGAGTACTATTAGTTTGCTAAGCATTCTGTATTAATCTATTCCGTTTACAAACCCGTAGAATAATTAGTGGAAGAATTTATAGGTCATTCTGCTTTTGAAAAATCACAAAATGGACTACTTTAAATAGTCGTATGATTTTCAGAGCTTACGTATATTTTGAACAAGGATTGCCTAAAGATAATATAGAAAAATATAATATAGAAAAAGATAATTGAAAGGCAAGTGACAAATATGCAAGATGTACATATTAAATGATGCAAAAAGCATCACATAAAACCAAAGATATATACTTACTTAATGTTGCAGAAAATAAATCTGAGCCACACACGATTTGAAGACCTAAAGCAACTTATTTAATGCAGGAAAATAAAGAAATAATAAGTGATCAAATTATGAAGACTACGGGGGTTCAATACAAAAGAATCTGATATAAAAACATATCACTTATTGTCAGCAGAGAGGGGATATGTAGGTAACTGGTTTGCATTTATTACCTCCCGAAATTCCTTCTTGCCTTATGGTGTTAATATGCTTGAGAACTGTCTGTTTTAAAATCCTAGAGCCTCTAAAAACAGATAACTTCATGTTTGACTTAGTAAGTTGATAAACAGAATATTAATTACCCGAATTAACTCGCTTCTTTGCGGTGCTCATAGCATTTGACAACACTGTTCCTTGATCACTATATCCAAATCTTTCCAACATCTGCTCATCTTTGATTTTCTTCAATGACTCTTGAAAGCCGAACATCTCTAACAATTCAAAGTCATCGAAGCCAAGCTTGCGATAAATACAAGTTGCTACAACAACATGAAAGATTTTAGCCCACAGCGGCTTACTTCCAAAGAACTTCATTGTCTGCAAGATGAGATTCATTTCACCTAGAAATCCCGGTGCACTATTGAATTGCTTTTGTAGCTGAAGTTTCATTTTGTTTGCGAAATTAAAAATTTCAATAATGCAATCCTCTATATGCATTCCAGCGATATTGCTAATGACGTTTTCTGCTGGACCAATTCTCTGATTTCTTCCAGTAAGCCCTCGTTGGAGTTTCTTAAGGTGACCATCTAAGTCATCTTCCATACTCTTTATTAATCTCTCTTCAGCTTCTTTGCGCTTTTGATAATCACCAAATTTCACTTTTCTAGTTATCTGCAATAAGGTGGAAAGAAGGAATGCAAGCTCTGTAGAATAACTGAATGGAGTAAGTTAATACTTATGGAGAGGAAACAAAATCTATCAATATCAAAATACCATTATGTTAACAAAAACAAAGCACTGTAATAATGAAACTACGTTACTTTTGGAGTGAGCAGATAATAACAATTGAGCTAGTGCTAAATTTCTTAAAAGAGAGTGAACAATTAGTTGCACCCATATTCATAAAGATGAATCAAATTGGGTAACTATATCAAATCCAAAGCAAGAACACGGACTTAATTCAACTTGTAAAACAAAATCTCATTCATGAGTTTGAATTAGTCACTAGTGGACCATTCATAAAAAGGCAACATCAAGCGTAGTTGATGTCTCTCGTAGAATTGCAATTTATAATCAAATTCCAGCAGCGAAAATCGTTTAAGTAAAACAAATCTCCTCAAATTAACAGCGGCAGAGATGAGAGCCTAGTCAACAAATGATTCCTGACTTAATGCTTGCTTTTCATAAATTGAACAAAATGGATGTTACAAAAAAACTATGGGCAAACACTTTTTGTAAAGCAGGGGTGGATGCAGAAGGAATTTTGACCGTCTTGATTAAAAATGACATACATAAAATGGCGTAACACCTGGTGACACCATTCATCTTAGGAGAGTTAAAGTATGCTAGAATCTTTCATGAACTGTAACAAGAGCTTTACACATTCTGCAAATTACAGTAAAATCGCAAAATATCTTAAAATAGTCGAGTGATAGTTCATCTTGCTTTATCCGTTGAATGTACTAACCGTCTATGTGTGCTCTGTGGTAACCACTTAGAGACCCTTGCAGTCTTTTGCACCAATAATAATCCATCTGGTTTGTGTAAGACGGTCAGCAGGATTCCACGAAGATGGTACGTAAGGAGGAGGATTTTCTAATGGGCCTTGACTACAAAGTTCCATGTAGCCATATCTAGGTCCTGAGGTGGATGAGGATGAATAAAATTCACCACTCTGACCATCGTCTTACAAGTCGACAGGATTCGTAACAAAAGAGAAAGAACTGCTTAGAAAGCTGCAAAACGAAAAAACCACGATCCATTGCATAAATTTATCATTAAAGCATACTAAGATACATACTGATATAGCCAATGGCAAACTTGAAATTAAAACACCCATGTCATAAGGCGATGCTGATTTGGTTTTGGTCGCAATGTATTTGAGGAATTCCTGCAGGTCAATCATTTTTTCCTTTCTTCCATATTCCCATAAGTACTTTATGATGTCTGCTGGAACTACATGGCATATTTGCTTTTCAGGATCAAATCTGAAGTAATACCAGATAAGTGGGCACTTTTGTAACGGTCCAAGCTTGAGGTCTGAAAACGATGACTTCTTCTCAATGTCGCAAATAAATCTCTCAAGGTCGTACAAAGTGGCTATCGTCGATGATGTGCAGTAGGTCTGGATGATGCAAAGAATCTACCAAAAAATAAAACTTTGTGATGACATACTATTTTTCAAAATTTAATATCCCAACGTACTCTACTAATAACTGGCGGGAATTAATTCTCTTTTAACTACTTTGTAATGAATGCCTGAAATGTCATTAGAATGAAGAGAAACTATGAAGTATATCACTGACACTAAATTTGGAACTTAAGAATGAAAGAAACGACGAATAGCATCGCAGGATGAACTAGAAAAAATAGCCAGGTTCATAAATTTGGAATCGTCATCAGCACATCCATTGATATTATTGATTAAACCAAATTTAAAACTTGTGAGCCTGGCTATTTTCTCTAGTTTATCCTTCGATGCTACTCGTCGCCACTTTCATTCTGAAATTTATAGTAAAGCTGCACTTTCCGACTGATGCTTAAATTTGGCACTTCTAGAGAAGTGCATTCATACAGCGCGATTGGTGGATCATGATGAGTTTTGTACCGTAATGAAGTTGCAGAATCATTTGTCAGATTCTAGTACTGTTACGCGAATCTCAGTTGCTGTGATCAGTCCTGGCTGTGAAGGTCAATTGCTCAGGGATCAATAAATGAAACAAAAGATGGATTACTCAATGGTACTAGATTCAAGTTTCTAGCACTGTGGAACAATAACCTATCGTTCTTACCCCTGGTGTTATGCGACACTTCTCCAGAATACTGCAATAACATAAACGATAGGCTAGTCAATAGAAATACTAGTTTTGAGTTTCTAGTAACATGGAGTAGCAGAAAGGCCTTTTTCCATTTGAAACGTAGCCTATTACATTCTCCTTCTCTAAAAATAAGGATTCTACTGGAAATAACAATCAGTTGGCCAAAAAAGGTGATCAGGAAACGATCTAAGTATGCATATCCTTCTACAAGCCTACAAGACGTTGCTAACAGTTGCTATGGCTGGCGAGTAGTTAAAATTTCATTTTTATTGGCTTTTAAATTTCTATATAGACAAAAAATGTCAGCTACTATTAGCTGCTTTACCAATCAACTTGCCTGTAAAGTCAAAATACAGATGCACCTTACATATAAAGTATTAAATTATAATTACCAAGTACTAATATGAATAATAAAATGCAAAAGAACTTTACAATGTATAGAATACATCCAGCAGATGGATTTTTAAAAATTTGTCAAGGAGGACACTAAGTTACTTCTCTGCCGAGCTCATTCCATAATCTTGGGCCAGACAAGATAGCACATGCAGAGTATGGACTATTAGAAGTCAATCTTAAAGCTCTATATTCTTCTCTTCTGGAGAGAATCAATATTTTACTCTCAACAACAACAACTTAGGTGTTGTTCAACAGTTCCCTATACATTTTCTGCAAATCACTTTGTAGTAGCAAGTCTTTAGCATGCTTGATAACACTAACAGCTCGTGACGCATTAGCCGGATATATGCAGCTCGTGACGCATTACCCGCATTATTATAGTTGTATGCATTAATGCGTCTATATGGGGTCGCTTTCAGGCAAAACTCAACCTGCTACATCCAGGTCTAAAAGTTACAGTAGAGAAGGAGCAAAACAAAACAACTGCTGGAATTTTCTTGGTGTTTCTGTGGAGAAGGGGGTACTGGCTTTCTCACCAGTGTCTCCAGGAAACCAACGCTTATTGGTCAATACGTTCGTTAGAATTCCTTCAGCCCAAAGCCAAGAAAAATTAGCCTCATCAAAACTTTAGTTCATAGGGCACTTACGATTTGCTCTAAAACGAAATTAGGCTCTGGGCTGGACACAATAAAATCACAATAAAATAACTGCTTATTGACAATGGATATGCAGAAGACGTCCTTCTTTCTTGCACTAGGGAAAAACTAGCCAACATCTCATCAGAAAAACAGTTTGGTCCTGAAAAGTGCTAGGTTTACCTAAAATGTTTCATCAAAATTTGACAACCAAATAAATAAAACCAGTAATTACTGATTCAGTGTTGTGGAGCCGCGTGTGGTCTACAATACTAGGGTCATGCTACCATCTGCTAAAAAAGATAGCGTTCCTACCACTCAAAAAAGTTGTGTAGCCTATGAATTTTCGTGCCGATTTGAAGCTCGGCAAGTAGGACGCACTACTCACAGACTAGCGGACAGAAAAAAACAAGTTCCCACGAGCATCAGGAAGCAGGTAAACGATGGTGAATAGGTGCTGCCCCCTATTTAGAACAATGTATATGTGTATATACCCTATAGGAGTCCTGTTAAAGTTAACAAAAATTTCCTGACATTCTCCGAGGTGTTCTAAACAAAGTTTTTAAAACTTGCTGACGTTTTTCACATTTTTCCCAGCAGTTTTTGGTGGACCAAGGAAATTGCATGGCATATATACGTACAAAGAGATGATGAAAAGCAATGAGAGTGTAGAAATTTCCCTGATCAGACAAAGATTCCCTAACTTTTTCAGGTTTTCAAGTTTTTTCTGATCTCAGGTTTTATCCCCTGACTGTTGCAGTCTTTCCAGACTCCTGAGAACCCTAATATATGGAAACACATACAGAAACGTATATACCAAACTTTTACCTACCTTGTTTGCAGTAAAAGTGAACTCCTTAATAGCAGGAATATCTCTCTCTTTGAAGAAACCTTGTCTTCTGTCACTACATCTTAATTCCCGCACATTGCTAACTTTGTAGTAGTGGCACAGCCTTGAACATAAACTTTGTACGTCGACAAAATGCCCTTCTTTTGCAATACATGTTCTGAAATGATTAACACGCTGATTGACCTCATCTACCGTTGGTAGTACACCGCTGTGTTGGTACTCAACATCAAAATTGTACACAGCACTTTTCAGATTGTTACTGACTTTTACGGCACTTTCATGATCATATGGTGGATAGACTGGTTGATTACTTGAAACCCTTGGACTAGCGCGAGAATAATTTGGCTGAATAGGCTGCGTGGTGGCAGAGATGGCTGATGCTCTCTACACAATAAAAAGAGGAGCAACAATAAGCACTATAAAATAGAACCTACAAAGCAGCTACTCAACTGGTATCGTTTGTTATAACATACAAAGGCTCAATACCTATTAATGAATGGCAATTCTACACAGTTTAATCAGGTATTCGATCGTAATACACATTTTACAACAATTGCATGAAAAATCATCTATCGATTTTTGTGACTGGAGGATAGAAGAATAATCTACTAGGAGCTGGCGATATAGGGTCAAATATAAGATTTTCTACATTCGGTTTTTGTTCATTCATATTTGGTATATGATTACAAAAGCGAAGAAACTTTTCGAAAACAGAGATTTGAAAAAATCTCCCAGTCGCTTTTCGATTTTGGCTGTCAGCAGGCATTATTTTCAAGAAAATTCCACAAAATTTCCATATCTTCCCCCAGATCTTATGAATTGCTGTATCAATTGCTCCCAAAATAAAATGGGTGACTGTAACTATCACAAGGAAGCGAACATAATAAACTTAACTCAAGAATAGCACCGATAACATCTTATTGAATAATAAAACGGGTAAAGTTTTGGACAAGATTTAAGACTTTTTGTGAATTTTGTCTTAAAAATAGAATGTTAATATATTCCCCAGATTGTCTAATGTAATTTATGTTTGCGAAAGAAATTAATGGCAGGACGGTGATTCAAGTTATTTTCATTAAAAAAAATGAAGAGTTATAAAATTTAAATAATTTCTCAGCTGTTTTGTGAATCTGGCAGACATTTTGCCAAAGACTTTGCCAAAAACTACACAAATGTTTCATATCTTCACCCAGGTCTCAAAAACTACTATATCAATTACCCCTAAAGCAACAGGGGTGCTGTAAGTACCATTAGGAAGATATCATAATCAACTTAGTTAAAAAACAGGACAAAAATCAATTTTTTTATTTACAAAATAACCAAGTTCTACACAACATATAGTAATTTTTGTGGACTTGTCATAATAATTCCTTCTGGAATTTTGGGGCCCAAAGAATACTTATTGCTTTGAAATTCTCTATCAATGATGGTATGATTAATGATGAAGGGTGGAAGCCTACCCCTACCCAGTGCGAATACTGACTGCTGTGAGTGAGGAACTGCCTAACAAATGTTTCAATTTGTGTTGTATGCATTGAAACTTAATGTAACTGTAAGATTTACGATGCCTTTAGAAGGGTTTGGGAAATGATGTTACATCGTTTCTTGGAGTTCCCACTATTTAATGTGGTCTTGTTTGATTCAGTTCAGATTGAAGTGCCATTCCAGTTTACATCCACTGATCACGCTCTAATTTGTCCTTTGTTTGGTCATTTCCGGTAAATTTTGAACAACTTCTAGCCTTGTTGGAAAACTTATTTTATAATATTGCATAAAGTATAATATTATACTATTTCTGAGTGATTCAGGTGATTTTATGTGGTTTTGTGTGTGAGCTCAGCTCTTCCAGGCCCATAAACAGTAAATCGGCTAGGAAATTCTTTTAACTCAATATTTTCGAAAAATTTTTTCGGTTTTGTGATCACTACATCATATGTGAATGGAAACAATGAAAGTAGGGAATCTGACAATGTTTTTTAAAAAGTGCCTGTTATAGCTAACTTCTAAATCTACCAGTATGCGAAAACAGTGAAATCGATCTGTACTTCCATTACAAAGCTTAAGGAACATGAGAGTGCACCCTGAATAGATATCATAACATAAACAAATTATTCATATGAAAGTGGTATACAAGAAACCAAGAGTAAAACAGTGGTTTGCAAGACAGCGACAATCGACTGCTTAAAGACTACAAATATTGATAAATTAATACATATTTAAAATTCCAATTTTGATCATCATCTCTTTTCAAAAACAGCATAAACCTCTTAGCATATGTCTACGTGTCAACACGGCAATGCTAAACAAATTCGAATATTCTTGTTATCAAAGTCTTAAGAAAGTCCTAGTGCTGTCATGAACAAGTTAAGAATGTGAGAGAGTTTGAAAAGTGGGCGAAAGAAACTGGTGTGCTATTCTATGTGTATGTGGATATATATATATATATATATATATATATATATATATATATATATATATATATATATATATATATATATATATATATATATATATATATATGGTGTTTGGTATAGGACGTGAGGAGTAGTACCTTTGCACGCTTGTCAGCAGCACATTCTCATAAAGATGGATGTGGATAAGAGCACTGGTCTCCCACAACTATGCAACTCTCACATATGGCTCCAAGAAGTCGGTAGTGCAGCTGACGGCCACACCACGGTACCTCACCTTGGCTGGTGAGCAAAACTATGGAGAGGGTATCAGCAATCTCGAAAGGATTGCTGTATAGGGGACGTCACCCCTGAATTGCACAAAGACTGGAACGGCAGATGAGGCAGATGAATCGACAAACGGATCAATGGCTCTGACGGCGTGACAGCAAAGATGTGTGGCACATCTAGGGCACTGTCTTGGCGATATATGGGTTTGTGGCCAGCCACCGTGGAAGGGATAGGGACCCCACCATGTAAAATTTTACCCTTAGTTTATCATGGGTCGCAAAAATAAAAGATGACAGAAAAAAGATGGAGAAGTTGGGACCCCTGCTACTAATCCAGATACGAGCTACAGGGAAGAAGAGGTGACCCCACTGGGAAGTAGGCCAACGGATGACGGAAATAATCCAAATCCTAAGGGAAGGCTATGTTCTGATAGTGTTGTGCTAAAAACCAGAGGCAAGCCCCTAAAAATTGGAACATGGAATGTAAGAACTCTTTACCAAGCAGGAAAACTTGCTAATGCACTGCAAGAAATGAATAGTATGAATATAGATATCCTTGGATTAGCAGACACGAGATGGACAGGAAGTGGAAAAATTGTGAAAGAAAATCATACAATGATATATTCTGGTGGTAATGACCATTACAACGGTGTTGGTATCATTTTAAGAAACAAGATAGCGAACACAATCATGGGATACTGGGCAATATCTGACCGAGTACTAATGGTGAAACTGCAAGGCAGACCATTCAACATCACCATAATACAAGTATATGCACCAACGCAAGATCATAGTGATGAAGAAATCGAAGAGTTTTATGAAGAAATACAAAGAGCAATAAAATCTGTCAAATCAGATGATGTCTTATGTGTTATGGGAGACCTTAATGCAAAAGTAGGGGATAAAAAAGTCACAAATATAACAGGAAACTATGGTTTAGGAGACAAAAATGAAAGAGGTGAAAGACTCATACAATTCTGCGAACAAAACAACCTAACTATAGCAAACACCTTATTTAAGCAACCAATTCGTCGAATATACACATGGAAAAGCCCTGGAGACATTGTGAGAAATCAGATTGACTTTATAATGATAAATCAAAGATTCAGAAACAGCATCAAACAAGCTAAGACATACCCTGGAGCAGATATAAACTCAGACTACAACTCTGTTACAATCAAAATGGAAATAAACTAAAGCAAACCAACAAAGCAACACCTAAGAAAGACCAATTAGATATGAATATGTTAAAAGACGAAATGTACAGAAACCAATGCCATATTACGATAAAGAATAGATTTAATGCACTATACACAGAAGAAGCAGAACAATACCCAAGTGAAGCAGTACATGCCAAAGAAAGCATAGACAGGAAATGGAAGATTATCAAAGAAAGTCTACAGACTACAGCAGAAGAAGTCCTACCTAAGAAGACAAAGAAAAATAACAATGAATGGATTACAGATGAAATACTGCACAAAATGGAACAAAGAAAGAAACACAAGAACAAAAATCCCAGTGAATACAAAATAATAGACAGAGAAATTGCTCAAAACTGTAGAGAAGCTAAAGAAAAATGGTTACAAAAGCAATGTCAAGATATTGAAGCACTTGAAAAACAACACAAATCGAAAGAAATGTACAATAAAATTAAAGATTTAACAAACAACAAAAGAAACACAACACAAACATCATGCATTAGAGACAAAAATGGACAACTTCTCTTTGACCAACAGGAAATAGCAAAGCGATGGGTAGAATATATATCAAATCTTTACGATGACAATAGAAATGAAATACCAGAATTTGAAGTAACAACAGGAGAAAACATACTAAAAGAGGAGGTTGAAAAGGCTATCAAAACAATGAAAGATGGAAAAGCAACGGGAATAGATGAAATAACAACAGAAGGGCTCAAAGCATTAGATGAGGAAAACGCAGATGCATTAACAAGATTCTGCAATAGCATATACAATAGTGGACATATTCCAACTGAGATGGAACAATCAATATTTATCCCATTACCTAAAAAGCCTAAAGCTCAAAATTGTACTGAATATAGAACTATCAGTCTCATGAGTCATGTTACAAAACTAGTGTTAAAGGTAATACAACAAAGAATAACAACAAAAATAAACGAAGAAGTAAGCCAGCTCCAAAACGGTTTTAGACTTGGATTAGGAACACGAGACGGTATTTTCAATCTAAGAATGATAATAGAACGAGCATTGGAAATTCAACAAGATGTATACATTTGCTTCATAGATTACACCAAAGCCTTTGATAGAGTCAAACACTCAAAGATGATAGAATGTCTGTGAGAGATTGGAATAGATGATAAAGATTTACAGATTATGACTAAAATGTACCAGGAGCAAACAGCGGTAGTAAGAACAGAAAATGGGTTAACAGAGGAATTTAAGATCAAGAAAGGTGTAGGACAAGGATGTGTGCTGTCATCAAGTTTATTCAACCTATATACAGAAAAAATTTTCAGAGAAAGAGAAGGTATGAAAGGAGTAATAGTCGGTGGATCAAATATTAACAATAACCGTTATGCAGATGACACAGCCCTATTAACTTTATGCACAACAGACCTACAAGACCTTGTAACTGAAATAAATAACAAAGGAAAACCATATGGCATGGAAGTAAATATTAAAAAGACTAAGACTATGGTAGCAAGTAAGAAACAACTAGCAGGGTTCATACGCGTTTCCAAGAGAGTAATTCCCTGACTTTCCCTGAGTTTCTGGGTAGAAAATTATACTTTTGTCCCTGACCCAGGGTGAGGAAAGACCATATTTTCCCTGACCCAGGGTGAGGAAAGACCATATTTTCCCTGACCCTATAAAATAAGTACCAAACAAGAACAATACTTTCGACAGTCATACATGTATAAAAGAAATGTTACCAAAAGACAAATTTTGCTGGATTCGAACCTCAACTAGGACTTATTCTACTTGACATCGACTAGATATAAATTGGCACCCATGGGGATATGAAGTAACACCGCTGGTCACTCAAAACGGGGCAAGGCACAGTTAATCCAAACTAAATGGACATAACAGCGATATTACAACAAACTTTTTGTTCTTGCCAAAACATGCCAAAATGCTGAGGGCCTAAGGCCAACCTGCAAGTAGTTCTTTTTCTGTATACTATTAAGTAACAACTCATTTCATTCTCATCTGCAGAAGAGGGGTGTAAGGAACGTGGGAAAAGGATAGCGCATCTGCTCATATTACATAAAAATGAAAGTAGAAAAACTACAGTGTGCTTTGTTCGCACCATGTACAGCGGAAGAGGACACTGAGTCATCTAGTCTCAACTGCATATGATGCTTACTATTTAATATAGTTAGACCAAGGTAGGTAAAGTTCATCTCAAATCAGATATCCCATCATTTACAGAAATAAGAATGTAAAGGGACACACCAGATGTCGAGAAAAGACTATCGTAAGCATATAGATTGGACAATTGCAAGTGTCAAATAATACCAGGCATCTGATTTAAAATTAGCTTTTTAAAACTCAAAACAAAACAACGGTATAAACATAAAAGATAGGTGGTGTGCTGCTAGTAGTTTAGTTAACAAAATATATGATATCGTATGAAAAGCAGTAGGTCATCAATAGACAGTAAAATCTCCATAGTTATCACCAAGAAAGTTTCATATGGAGAAAAAATAGTTAATTCTGTCCAAATTTGGAGTGCAAGCGAGAAATTTCCGTATGCTAGGATCAATATTTGGATACTGCTGTGTCTTTCTCATTTTGCCTATTTCCCAAACTTTATCTCATACCACAACATGTTGCATCGCTTCTGCACACATCTGAAAGCTTATCATATTTAGAATCTGCAGTAAAACATTGATTTCTTCAAGATGGCCACTAAAATTTTGCAATGAAATCCCATGAGTTTTGCAAGACTTTCCAAGGTGATTTACAGGAGGTTTTGGGGAACCCGGTGGCTCTTCGATGTCATCATAATTAGCCTTTACAAACAACATGATCAACTGAGCGTAGAATCAACAATGCAGAGCCGTAATGGAAGCTGCCTAGCTGGCAACTAGTTGTGCCATTAGCAAACTCCATTTGCTAATGGCACAACTACTTGCCAGCTAGGCAGCTTCCAAAAATCCATTAGCAAATTCTATAAAACGCCGGAAAACGCACCCATGCCAATCAAATTTTGCATTTGATTTTCCAAACAACATGACCTGGTGTAATTGATATAACAAACCTGGTATAACAAATTAAGAACAATTCTGTCTCAAAATTTTGGAAAAATTTGGAACAGCCAGCTGGAACTTCAATGTTACTGGTTCTTCTAAACAAAAGGAGTGTATATGGGGGGAGGGGGTTGGAAAGTGACCAAAAATGCTATTTAAAAGGCAATGGCTTCTTTTTGCAAAGTCACATCAAAGTAACATTGCCAAGTTTACAGAAGTGAATAAAACAGCTGCAATCGGCGTGATTTTCTTAATAGGTTTTACTTGCAGACCAAAGTATTTTGCCAAATACATGCTTCACAGTGAAAAGTATGTCTTCAGATTTTTCATTAACTAATTTCATTTATAGTTTTTATAGCAAGCTTTATAGCTGTAACCCATATGATCAAAAATTGAATAAGAAACAGATACCATGCCAAGCAGCTTCCAATAAACAACTAATGCTATATTAATACTATTAGCAACAGGCTTTTGCCTGCTTTGAAGGCTAAGAACATAGAACACAGCGCAAGAGTGAAGCTACGAGCCCAAGTAGGGTATGCCAACATTTATACAGGAGGAGATAATGCCTTGCAAGCAAAGTTTGAGATCAATGCATTTCTTACTGACTTCATTGATGAGAAATCTCTTTGACAACCTCTCGTATTGACATCCGCCATTGCTTACAGGCTTCGACTTCATCGGCCTATTTGATCAGCTATTAAAAACATGTACTTCACTGTTAAAGTACAAGTAGCCCATAGAACATGTACAAATCAATCTTCAAATCAACAACATCGAATTAGACATTGGTTCACTGATTTTGAGCGAGATTTTATTGGCCTACAATAATATGCTGGCATAACAGAGCTTATAAAAACTCGCCGCAGAATGTGTTCAAAATTTTTCCCTGACCTTCCCTGAACTTTTGGCTCTATAGAAAAAAGTTCCCTGACTTTCCCTGACTTTCCCTGACCTACCTTAATTTTGATACTTTCCTCCCTGACTTTCCAGACCGTATGAGCCCTGACTAGTTCCAAAAGCCAATATCACAATAGATGGACACCAATTGAGCAAGTAACAAATATGGTCTACCTTGGGCACATGGTGTCGGATAATGGAAAAAGTGACATTGAGATCAAAAGAAGAATTGAAATTGCAAGAAATGCTTCTATCAACATGTCAAAAGGACTGACATCTAGAGATATCTCAATAGAAACAAGACAAAGAGTAGTGAAATGTTACATCTGGTCAACAATCCTATATGGAGTAGAGACATTGACAATATCAAATAGTATGGGGAAAAAGATAAATGCGTTGGAAATGTGGATCTACAGAAGAATGCTCCGTATACCATGGACAGCCTGTAAAGCAAACAAGGAAGTTTTGAGGATGATGAACACAAAATTATCATTACTAGTAAGCCAAGCAAAGAAAAGCAGCGTTCTTTGGTCACATCATGCGAAGGAATGGACTGCAACATCAAGGAATGGATGAAACTGTCTTATGTAGAATGTGTAAGGACGGCTGACAACAGACAACAATGGCGCTCCATGATAGTCGACCTGCTGAGAGCAGATGAAACTTCATGCTGATGATATATATATATATATATATATATATATATATATATATATATATATATATATATATATATATATATATATATATATATATATATATATATATATATATATATATATATATATATATCAATAATTGTATCAAGAATTTGAAACAAAGAAACTCATTGATTGTTGCTACAAATATGTTTCGTATGATCATAACTTGATCACACTCATCAGGCAAGTTACAATGAATAACCGTTAACATCATACTGATGAGTTAAAAAGAGACACACACTGAAACGAGTTTAAAGGTCTTCAATAGACACACACTGAAACTAAGCTACTCCTGCATGCCCAACGTTAAGACTGCCATTGTCTCCTATAACAAAAAGATCCTCTCAAACATTAAAGACACAAATGCACATCATCCTACAAAAGAATGCAACTGCAGAAAAACGCCTGATTGCCCTCTTAACGAAAAGTGCTTACAATCAAATATAATCTACCAAGCAACAGTAACTACAAGCTCATCAAATGAAACGTATATAGGAGTGGCAACCAACTTTAAAGAAAGATATAGAAACCACGTGACCTCCTTTCGACACCACAAACGAAGAAATGATACAGAACTGTCTAAACTTTTATGGAACTTGAAAGATAAAAACAAAGCATTTAACATAAGTTGGAGAGTCATAAAAAAATGCAAACCTTACGACAATATTAGTAAAAAATGTAATCTATGCCTTAGCGAAAAATTTATAATTATTTGTAAAAAAACACCTATGTAGCCTTAATAAACGCAATGAACTAGCAACCACATGCCAGCACAGAAATAGATACAAACTAAGAAATTTCGAAGCAACTGTCACTTAGCAACCTTATTCGACTTAAACTCGTCAGTATGATGTTAACGGTTATTCATTGTAACTTGCCTGATGAGTGTGATCATGTTATGATCATACGAAACAAATTTGTAGCAACAATCAATGAGTTTCTTTGTTTCAAAGTCTTGATACAATTATTGATATCTTGCTCCTTAATGTCGAGCACTCTGAAAAGGATATTCTTATCGCAAATCAAGAATTTATATATATATATATATATATATATATATATATATATATATATATATATATATATATATATATATATATATATATATATATATATATATATATATATATATATATATATATATATATATATATATATATATATATATATATATATATATATATATATATATATATATATATATATATATATATATATATATATATATATATATATATATATATATATATATATATATATATATATATACGATCAGTAGCTAGCGAGTAACCAGGATTTCTCCTTTTTCGGTGCAAACAGAAAGATTGATATAATGCTCAGAAAAACCAGGAGAAAACTAAAATCTGCCACCACCTGGGATCGAACCAGGGTCTCTCGCATTCCGGGCAAGCGTCGTAACCACTAGACCACAGTGGCTTGTTTTAACTCCCTGGTTTTTAGCAACTTATGGTCACTTTCGGCTTTCGCCTTTATCAAGCAGCTCTAATATATACGATCAGTAGCTAGCGAGTAACCAGGATTTCTCCTTTTTCGGTGCAAACAGAAAGGTTGATATAATGCTCAGAAAAACCAGGAGAAAATCAAAATATACATACATATATATATATATATATATATATATATATATATATATATATATATATATATATATATATATATATATATATATATATATATATATATATATATATATATATATATATATATATATATATACATACATACATATATATATATATATATATATATATATATATATATATATATATATATATATATATATATATATATATATATATATATATATATATATATATATATATATTTATATATAGTTTATATAGGCAACAAAATATGGAAGAAATGAAAGGTGAAAGTGCGAGAAAACAACTGATACGAGCGGGATTTGGACTCGCGATCCCTGACTGTTGAGAGAGCTCTCGAGAGAACTGCTCACACCAGGTGTGGGCCATCGTAGCTTCATCGAATGGATAGAGTTGGCGGAAAATTTGCAAAGGCAACAGGGTTTGGAATAAATGAAGACTTAAAATTCTAGAAAATAACTGACCCGAGTCTATTTCAGACCGCAGGACCTGTGTCTTTAATAAAATCCCTCGAATAAGCTCCCTTTCGACTAAGCCCCCACCTACCCAGTTGTTTTTAATAAATAAGCCCCCTACAGCTTAATTGAGTCATTTCGGTATGTATATGAAACAAAATAAAATATGTTGGTAGTTCGTGGTCCAACAATCGGCAAATATACTGAAGATATCTAACCTTTTGGGAATATCCATTGTGCTTAGGTACAGCCGAAGTATTTGCACTGGAGAGTATATTGTTGTTAGAAGCCGGAGCACTCTGAGTCAAAAATTGTTGGAGGGGCATCGAATGTCCCTTAGATGATTTCTTAGATTCCTTTTTACTGTGTTTTGGGGCCTTTGTTGACTGTGCACCTTCAGCAAGAGATGGGAACTCTGCGTTCATCTCAAGAGTAGTCTTTTTTTTCACATCCATTGAAATTTCCTTGCAAGGTAAAATACGAAAAGTTCATTTAAAATCTTGCTACAATGACTATGAAGAGGATTTCAACTCAATTAAGCAGATAGATGAATAGTAAATGGTAACTATGCTGTCATGCAATCAAAAGTGATAACCATCACATCCTTATTGCTTTTTGTCACAGGACTGCAGACTAGTTATGGGTGAGCACACGAATTGTATGGCTTGCAGGGATACTAGCTGGTAGCTTTGAGACAAACTGCCACATCAAGATTCAGTAATCAAGCCTGCATCAACAACTGATCTCTAGGAAAATTTTACTCAGTGACACACTGATCTTTGTACCGCTATAAAACCGGTGGTACCCTGCTCAACTTTCACCAATGGAGCCCAAATGTCATGCAAAATGAATAATGAATAGTCTCTTTAGCAATATCCATCTGCTGCAAATTGACTTTTTGCTCTTATAGTCGGGATGTATTCTGCTTTTTTGTTCGACACTCGTCAGAGTATGACACGTTGGATATCGACCGAAGCATCCGTATGCCACTATCATGAATGACAGTATGAAAATAGCAGGTAGTGCACAACACCCTAGTGAATGACTGGTAAAAGGGGAACTAGTATAATATCACATAAATAAAATGCTGTCACTTGTAACACTACCATATAAATATCCACCAGACAAGTATCACTTCGCAGTCCCATAGAATATCGCTTTAATTCGACTAAATTCAACAATTCCAGTTATATAAAAGTCTGCAGTCCCGTATAAAGAAGTTATAACATGAAAAATTGAATTCTATGTACGAAACTACCCTGACACTATGACATATGCGGCCAGAAGGACAACTGGGGGGTGCGATAAACATAAAACCATGAACTGGAAGGTAGAGTGAAATTTGCATGTAAACATGCGGCGATTCTATGCCACTTGTCTGCGAATAGGCTTGAGGGTAGGATAACTGTACTCATATAGACATGCCTTTACTTGCTACGTTTGTTTCAATTTCAATTTAACTTTTTCACGAGCCAATCATTGTCACTCAAAGGGCTGCGTCTAGCCCCCAAGCCATGCAATGCCCAGGTCTGTTATAAAACCTCGTGAAAAGGCATCAGCCTTACCTGATTATTGGAAAGATCTTGAATACCTTCTCCGGGATGTAAGAATTTATCTTGCAATATATGTGTTTTGCTGTTGCAGCCTTTATCACTTAGAGAAAATTCACTATTGAAATGTTGTTTCAAACAAGTAATCAATCCATGCTTTTTGCCAACAGGACATACAAATTCTTCCTTGTATTCGTCTTTGTAACGCAATTGAATCTCTCTTGGGTCCTCGATACCCAGTGATACTAACTGTAGCAATCGTTGCTTAATGACTCTCTCAAGCTTGTTGTCTGCATTCGTTATACCAATAAACGTTTCGTCAGTGTTTAACTCCTTGAATAGAAATGGAAAGATACTTCAGAAAGATTTAAAGATTAACAACGCAATTACAGCATAATTATTGTTTATCTCTTCTTCGCTTTACTTTCTTAATTAGCTAAAGATGGGACAGGTAGGCTCAAAACGTTCTCGGGTTTGTCTAACTTAGATTCGTCTTAACATGGCTAGTCGATTAAGCAAATAAAATCTTATGTGGTTCGTCGTGGTTCTTCTAAGGAATTAAAGAACTCTGCAGATTAACTGTCAGACAAAGCTAAAGCCTGGTTTCCATATCATCGTAAGCGACGGGGACGCGTCCCAGTCATGGCATCGGGGACACGACGGCGACACTTATGACGATATGGGAACATGTTTTCAGTGATGTCCCTGTCGACGGCGTCACGTCTGGGACAGAGAAAAAAAGTTGAAAATTGTTTAACTTTTTTTATCGACGGCGTCGTTAGCATTTAACCAACTACTTTTTGTATAATCATATAGTTACTATCAATGGATCAATCAATGAAGTTATTTTTTCCTCGGAGAGGAAACAAACTATTCAATTTATCTTTATGCAGGACCCTTCCAGACGTTTGGAAAATAGCCTGTAGTGCCCATATCTTTAGGTGGGGTTCCATAGAAGAGAAATCAAGTTCCTGACCTATGTGCTCATGGTATTTGCTTAAATTTGACCTACTCTACTCTTGGAGATAAACTGTACATTGGCCTATCAGGTTATTGAATTCAAAACTCTGCGCTGACACGTCTCTATAAAAGAAACAATGGTTAGCATATAAATATGACTCTTCATTTTTCTTTCCTTGCTTTTCTCGTATATTGATATTTTAATTAGCGTTTAAATGTAAATTAGGTTAGTTATATTTTCGTTTATGTAGGGCTCATTGTAAATCAGTTTATTATTGAACGTAGTTGGACCCATTAGAAGTAAATAGAAATGAAATTATGGCTAAAATATCGAGAGTCACTCACAATGGCTGTGCGAAGTAGTATACGCAAGCAACCGTAAACAAGATCGGCTTGATTTGCTCCCGCCGCTTCCACTCAAGCGTTCATACTCCGGTAATTTGGACGAATAGGACGGCATACTTATCTCGAAATTTTTTGGTCGAATTCCAACTTGTTCGACTTCAAAGTCGTGCGATCTAGATGCTCCACTTTATATCTACCTGGGGCCATCTAATTCTAGCGTAAGCTCTATCAGATTTAGTGTAACATTAATTTCGCGAATGCAGTTCTCAGGATATTAACAAGAAGATATGGTACCACTTTTTATATAGCTACAAAAGTGTTCAGAAAGATAGTAGAACGTGATACAACTAGAAAATTCTCAATGTACAACGGAAAGTTTGGCAAAGAAGAGAAACAGACAGGTGAAAATTCGACTAGAAATGCAAGTGGTATAAATAAAGGAATTATGAAACGGTTATGTTTGCAGAAGTGAAACCTAATGAACAGTTGGCAAAGACAGGCAGGAAAGCAATAAATGGAGTAAAATTCATGTTGCTAAATGTGCAGGAGAATCGTTGAAAAGAAGTTTGACTAAATTAGACCCATTCCATGATGTGCAATCAGGGCAAATGCAAGGTATGCAATTTAAGTTTCAATGCCAACTGTAAGAGCAGAGGCGTTTTGTATCAAAGTGAGTGCCAAGGATGCATTGGAAAAAGAAGACATGACGGATTGCATGTTGGAAAAACAGCAAGAAACGTAGGATATTAGAAAACCCAGCGGCGAGCGACGTACAGAAGCAGCTGTAGTTATTATGTAATTTATTGATTTATGGGCAAATTGCGGCACACTTAGAACCTCCAGGGTAGTAGCGCCATGAACTTGTAGGAGGTACCGTCACAGAGGGGTTCTCTGTAGGTCAGGCAGACACCGCCGTAATTAAATCACATTGCTATTTTATAATCAGTTGAATATGTTAAAGTTACAGATAGGGTTGGAGTGAGAGTTAGAGTTATAGACTTAGAGACGATACAATGATATGAAATGATTGCTGATTAACTACGTCGTCTTTCTTCGACTATTTCTGTGCATATAGTTAAAGCTAAGAACTAGCAAGACAGGAGATTGTAATCTCCAACATTTGGTCCACCGAGCCGGATTTAACTGTATGCGCAGAAATGGAAAAAGTGAAGAAAAAGAGAGCATCGCGCGCAGAAATGGAAAAAGCGAACAAAAAGAGAGCATCGCATAGACGGAATGTCATGAAGCTAGTGGGAAAAGTCAAGGACTTGGTATCAAAGGGTGCGGGAGCTATTGATGTTGTAATGTTAAAACATTTCCAGAGAGAATTGGAAGATGAACAGAATGAGTTAAAGGAATTTGATAACGAAATTTTGGAAGTACTTTACGATGAAGACAACGACGTCGAGGTTGATAAAGAGATGGAAGAAGCGAGCACTTACAAGGAAGGGATATTGAGGGCACTGCTTACGATTGAAGATGCTTTGGGGAAGAGCAAGCCTCAACAGAATTTAAAAAGTTCAGGGGCAAGCAATACTTCTGTGTCATCGGCTGGGAGTTCAGCGGGAAATGGAGTGAATGTTAGATTGCCTAAATTAGAGCTCACTAAATTTGGAGGACAACTTCACCGCTGGCAAGAATTTGGGGATGGGTATTCGAGCGCGGTACACAAGAACAACAATCTTACAAATGCCAACAAATTTAAGTATTTACGAAGTCTTGTGGAAGAACCGGCTAGAAGTGTTGTGGCAGGCTTACCACTGACGTCTTATAACTATGAAACGGCTATCAAGTTACTGCAAGATAGATATGTGACCCAGTAGTCATTCAACGAGCACATATTAATCAGCTAGTATACTTACCTTCAGTGTACAGCGAAAGAAACACTGCAAGATTATGCTCCTTACACGATCAGATCGAGACTCACTATCGTGGATTGGAGGCACTAGATGTTGATAAAAACACCTATTCCACAATTGTTGTGCCGATGTTAATGGAAAAGATCCCGGACGCAATTCGATTCAATATGATAAGAGGAACGGAGAAAAGACAAGTCAATTGGGGAATCGATGATCTACTCAAAGCACTTAGCAAAGAGCTAGAGATTAGGGAAAGCCATGGATCTTTGCTGAAGCATGTTGGGCAAGAGAAGGGTACAAGGCCCAGGAGAGAAGATACAGATACAACTACTGCAAGTTCCCTATTTGTAAGTGGCGGGAAAGTTTTCAGAGGCAAATGCATCTACTGTCTAAAAGAGCACGCGAGATGCGACAGGCGAGGTGAGATGTTTTGTGTCAGACCTGCCAAGTTTCGTGGGTGCAAAACCTTGAGATTTCTTAAAAATTTCTTTAAAAACCTTGAGTTTTGTAGAAAAACCTTGAGAAAAGTCAAACAACTTTTTTAATGATTTTATAAACACAAAAAGGTCTTAATACAGGTTCAATCACATCATAAAAAGTTAAAAGAACTAAAAAGAGACATGAATTCCAAATGAAAAGTAGGCTATCTATTTGTGTTCTTGATTGTATTTGTTGGTTGCTTTTTTGGAACTTTCCAAGACTTCTTCTGTGGGTTTCCAGCTATAACACGGCATGTTGGACTCGGGATACATTGTTTTCATCGCTAGGATACTCGACAATGTCCCTCCCAGTTTCATCGATGACCTTTCTAACGATTTGTTTTTCTTCACAATGCTGAAAAGTCTTTCCAATTCAGCATTACTGTGAGGGATGATCAAAATGATTTCAGCTAGCTTTGGCAGAAACTTGAAGCGCTTGGCATTTGAGCCCGGAATTTTCATATCTGCAATATAGCTCCACAAAACATCAATTCTAAAATGAAATGAAATTTCACCATCCAGGTCTTTCTTCACTCCTTCAGAAACACGTGCCTCTTCCCAGGCTCTCTCTTCAAAATCATTATCATTTAGTGTCTGGTAGTCTGTAAACTCTTCATATAATTCATCAGCTGAAATAGCTGACATTAAGTTAGGATACAAATCAAAAAAGTATTGAACTTGGGCCCATTTTGAGTTAATGCGATCTGGAACATTTACCATACAGCATTGCAAATCAACGGATTATTCAACGGAAATTTTTTTTCATATACTGAAGAGACAACTTGAAATAGTAATGCACAGCATCATGAAAGTCTTTATATTGTTGTTCAGATATATCACCTTCATCTAATAATTTCTTCAATGTTCTTTTTGTCAGTACTCCAAGATAGATATCTTCAGTTTCCATGAAATTTTCAGAGTTATTTAAATCTATTTCAGAAACATTAGTGATACACTTGACTTTGCTTGGGTGCACAATACATTTAGCCAGCTTTTTCCCAAGGCTTTCCATAGCAGGTTTCAGAATATGAATTGTGGGTTCCTCTCTCTGCAGAAGTTGATTGAAATGTGTAAAGAGTGGTAATGCAGAACTGAGGAAGAGCATGGCTGGTTCCAATAGATGATTTCTAAATGTTTTATTTAGGCGTTGAAATCTTTCATCAGGGAAGTTCTCACTTAGGAAGTAAGATTTGAGGCTAGTGTATTTCAAAGTTGCTCTTGATATACATATTTCTAAAGATAACCACCTAACAGACAAATGCTTTAAAACGCCTTGGTATTCTTGATCACAAAACTCACAATATTCTTTAAGTTTACCCTTCCGCTTGGCGCTTTTATCGAACCAATAGAATAAGTCTACCATGACATTTTCTATGTTTAGCCCAATATATTCACTAAATGCATCATGGGAATTACTTGCAGCTATGTGCGCAAGATGACATGGACAGCCTGCAATAAAAACATTTTGACTCTTTTCCAGAAATCTTGAAGCAATGGAATTGTTTTTCCCAATCATAGTATTTGTGTTGTCCACGCTCAAGCTTACACAATTTTCCCAAGGAATTCGATTGTTCTCAAAAACTTCCTCAATAGCAGTAAATATACCTTCTGCAGTGGCACTGCCCACACCTGACGTTAAACACATGTCCAAAAAATGCGTTGTCACTGTTCTGGACCTATTAACATCAAAAATCTTGACACAAGTGGGATTCATCTTCTCTATACCTGTGTCATTTGAGCCATCTCTGCCCACTGAGTATGGATGGACTTTGCAATGTTCTACTATATAATTCAGACAGTGTGGTGCAAGTGGTTTATTCAGAATAGCTGTGGTTTTTTCTTCTACCTGCAGCATATTTTTTAGCTATCTTGCTATCTGGAAAAACTTCCTTGAACAGTGAAGAAAGATGATCAGCAGTTAACAAAGAAATGTTTTGTTGAACCAAAAAGTTTGTCATCATGACCTCTGCATTTAATACTTGCTCATCAAATTTTGAATCGTTACTTTTCAAGAAGCCCTTCATTGAAGATTGGCTTTTTGAAGATTCAACATTATCTTTATGCGAGTCCTTTTTACAATGGTCTGAAACATCCTTTACTCCTTGATGATCACAAGACAACTTCTTACAAAAAGGAATGCAGTAAAATTTATAAGGATCACCTGAAACTGCTCGAACAGGGTATTCTTTGGTCCAACTTTGACTAAATTTGCTCTTGTAGAACTTTCGCTTTGTTGCCATGTTTTCTTACACTTATAACACGAGTCCCCTTTGTTTCCCGCTGCCACCTTAACATTCAATTCAATGAAAACGCTTCACGAGAGCACAGGGGCACAAACCGCAGATAAGAAGAAAAACAGTATCGCAGAACAGTTCTGTGAGCTAAATATGCAGATACACTAGCATTTGTTCGTTAAAGATGGCATATTGGGAGAAACTTTTTGATTTTTTTGATTTATGAATTTACCGTGAGAATTTTCTGACCAACCGTGAGATCGTGGGATTTCTTTAAAAACCGTGGTACTTGGCAGGTCTGTTGTGTGCTTGAATGCAAAACACCGTGCGTTTGAATGTAGATCTAAATTATCTTGCAAGCGTTGTAAGGGGAGACACCATGTGTCCATTTGTACTGCATGTTTTCCAAGGGCTAACGAATCGCAAGCGCAGCAATCACGCCAGCAGGAAGCTAAGCATGCGCCTAATACTTCAGCGCTGAATGCTACTGCACCTTCATGGGTGGGAAGCACGGGGTCCTTTCGATATGCCGACAGTTCGATGTTCCGACAGTTCGAAATTCCGACAGTTCGATATTCCGACAGGTGATTTTGACTATGTTATAGTACATTCCTTAGGTAAGTACATTAACAAAACCAGGGATGCCTGCACATGAAAAGGGCAAGGGGGTAAAATTTGTTTCCAGGGCACCAGACATGATAAATTATTTTTATAAGAAACCCATTTTTATTAGAAACCCATTTATCAGTGCGTAATACGCGGAAAATTTAAATAAGAGTTTATGGTGCGCGCTAGTTATGTAAATTATGGAATATTCTTGCACGGATTTAATATCAAAAATTCTGTGAATAGTGTCGCGAATATTGTCTCAAAACAGAAAAGAGAAAAGAATCAACAACTAGTTAGTTCGGTTAACTAAGAAAGGAAAAAAAACGAAGAAGCTTGAGGCAAAAACATTGTTTCAAATTAATAGACAGTAGCAGAAAAATGTTTTCTAATCCTACTGTAAGAAATTGTCCTTGATTTTTGGTATGTTAAGGTAAATTAACGTTTTTCGTCCAACTTTCGGAATATCGAACTGTCGGAAAAGCGACCTGGCCCCGGAAGCACAGGATCTGGGGACAGCGTGGCCTTGCAAACTGCCTTGGCAAAAGTGAATGCTAAAAAAGAGAGTAAAGTGCGAGTACTTTTTGACACAGGTAGTCATAGATCGTTTATTTCTGCCAAGGTAGTAAGTAGGTTAGGACTGAGGCCAATGAGAAGTGAAAAGCTGGGAATAAAGCCATTTGGGAGTGTGGCAGCAGAATATAGAATGAGGGATATTGTAGAAATATTGTTGTATTCTTTGTCAGGAGATAAATGTGTCAAGGTAGAATGTTTTGTAGTGGAAGATATTGCTAATATTTCTAACTGTCATGCAGAAATTGCTAAGAAGAAATACCCTCATCTTAATGAGATTTGGTTTTCAGATGTATGTAGAACTGAAGATACACTTTGTGTTGATGTTTTGATTGGATCCGATTCATTATGGGAGTTTCAGGAAGGAGAAACAAGACGAGGGGGGCCAGGTGAACCAGTAGCTGTGAAAACCAAGCTTGGCTGGGTATTGTCTGGGCCACTCAAGTTTCAAGGTAAGAGTTTTGATTCATTTGATAATTCTAATGGGAATTTTTTACCACAGGTTAGGCAAGATTTGGGAATGGCAGGTATTGAAAGGAATGTTAACCAACTATGGGACTTAGAAACCTTAGGAATAAGGCAAGAAAATGAAATTCATGAGGCTGTCATTGATGATATTCAGTTCACTGGGACAAGGTACTCTGTAGGATTACCTTGGAAGATTAGCCATGATAAGTTACCATCCAATTATGGAAATTGCCTCATGAGATTGCAGGGACAAATAGGGAAGTTTAGGAAAGATCCTCAAGTATATGATGAGTGCAATAAAATCATAAAAGAGCAATTGGAAATTGGAATCATTGAACAAGTCTCAGGATTAGATGATGCAGAGAAAATACATTATATGCCCAGTCAGACTGTGGTGCGTACCAATGCAGAAACAACAAAGGTAAGACTTGTTTTTGATGCTTCATCCAAGGAAGGAAATGAAAATACTTCTCTTAATGATTGTCTGCATAGAGGACCATCTTTAACCCCTTTCTTGTTTGACATATTATTGAGGTTCAGGGAAAATAGGATAGCTCTTGTGGGAGACATAGAAAAAGCATTTTTGAACATAGAAATAGATCCTAAAGACAGGGACTGCCTTAGATTTCTCTGGGTTAAAGATATTATGGCTAAGGATCCAGAAATTGTTGTTTACCACTATAGGACTGTTCCCTAAAATCGCTTAAAATAACATTGTACAAAAATTAAAATTATGGAAGAATGGAAATCTACTGAGTGTTAGCGTTAGGTGTTTACTAAAGCGGCTTTTTATGTATTAGAGCGAATGCAAAGATTGATATCCTGAGCAAGTTCTAGCCCGCAGTCACTGTACTTTTAATGCACTGCCCTTGTCCTACATAATTTCCGTGTATCGAATATCACCTGTTTCCGCGTTCTTAAGTAAATACTACCAACATATAGAAGATAGAAAATTTTTCATTAAAACTATCGCACTTATATTTTTGAAGCAGATTTAGGTATTGCCCAGTTTAGTGCCTAGATAATTCTACAACCCAGCATTAAGCTAGAGACTTTCGTCATCTCTGACGATTCCTAGAAAACAAGCCGCCCACCCGCCCTTAGCAATCAGTCGACTAGCCTGGACGCGTTCTATGGAAGGGAAATCATATAGCTGCTATGGAAATTAACATCAGATTGCGCATTCCCCAAAAATATTTTCACAAATATATAAAAATCTAACAGCTCAAATACTTAGTTAAAATTATAGGCTAATGAAATTGTGCACTGCGGTCTAAACTCGATTTGATGATTTGGCACAAAGGTTCAAGCGTGAGTAATTCTTAATGTAACTAACTCTCCTGTTTGAACTACTAATTATCTGATCCCGTATAATGAAACCTGTTACATATATTTTATGTATATTCATGTGCATAAACGTGAAATGATTATCAAATGAGATATTTAACACTGTCCTACCTTTGGCATAAGGTCTTCTCTCTTCAAAGTCAAGTTCGAAATGCCAATCGATAAGGAAATGGTTTGTTTTTCAGTTTCAGGGAATCCCCAACAGCAGGTTACTTTAGATTACGTAATGATGTACAAAATTCTAAGAAAAGCGATATGAACCGGATTATATTCGACCGCAGTTGAGAAGGATATTATTATAGGAACGTTTGTGCTTCCTAGACTGCAATGCTCGTTCTGTGACATCCTTCGTTGATCCGTTGTTGGCGAGTATCATTATTTAACGTACTGAGAACACGGAGGCAGAGAGAGGAGACGATGTTGTTGACGGTACTCTGACTCTACTTTGACTAAACTTTACGACATAAATTACATGCATATATACAGAAACATTGAACAACCCAAAATAAACACGAATTACGTAGAGGAAGGGTCAGGTGGTTGTTATTTGTTTGTTGAATGGAATCGTGTGGCGGTGGTTATGTAGAGAACATAGGAATGACCAAGTGTGTGATGACGGGAGTGACGTATGGTGATGTCCCAGGTGTGTGCTTCAAGAATGCGAATGAATGAAAGAAGAAAATTGGCATCGAGTATGACATGGCCTAAGTGTAAAATGTTTACGTTCACTGAATTATTTACGGGCACTAAAAGGTTCGCAATTTATAATGATCAGGTGAAGGGCCGATGAGAAAGTATTTTGTTCCCTCAAAAAGTCGCTACTGCACCATCTTCTTAAAAACAACTTTCCAACATACATTGTGTTCATGATAGAATAGAGTATAATATGTGTCAACTCCATTTCTTCTGTAGAATTCGTCTTGATTTAGTTACTTAGTTCCATTACCAAAGCAGTTCTGAAAAGGCGAGGGGGGAGGGCAACAGTAACAAAGAAACGTGGGGTACTGGGGCACAGTCCAGAGGAAAATTTGTGGGACCTCACCATTAGATTCTAGGAAAATGCTTTTTCTAAAGAAACATGACTCATTGATGCGAGTGAGAAACCTCAACATTCCAATAGTTTCGGGATGTGGGTGTTTTGTTGTTATCAGTAGATTCATCTTTGCACTGTATGTAGTGCAACTTCAAAATGTATCTATGAAACTGGAATTGAAATTGAAACTGAACGAAAACAGCTTGAACAATTTTACCCCATCAACAAACAAGTTTACTACAAAATGTAACATTAGTTATTTTTCAAAACCAGAAGTCGGTGTACTTAGTACTCATGTATAAATTAAAGTAAAGAACTATAGATTTAATTGATTCATTCGACTGCCATGAGCTATATCTTGCAGCCAGCCTTCATCTCAAAATACACAAAGACTTTTCTCCCTTCGTATGTCAGCCCCCCCTCTCTCTACTTCTGCTTTTCATGTGTTATACCGGAAAATGTCGTCTACCTACGCTATGGTCCTTGGTGCCGTTTCTTTCCTTCAGTGATATGAGTTGAATGAGGACCACTGGTGATGTCAATCTTTCATTGCAAATAGCTCCGTTTCCCCCGCACTATCTACAGTGCTCCAACATGGCATGAGTCCAAAACTACTCCACTCTATTATTATTATTATTATTATTATTATTATTGACTATTGACTATGACTTTACTACCTTAGTATTACAGTTACTATTGCTATTACTTTACTTCAATTTGAGAATATTTGTTGTTTTTTTTTTTTTTTTTTTTTTTTTTTTTTGTTTAAGTTGCAGACTTGCCAATTATGCACTGCCTTAATATAGTGAGGTGTATGATTGTATACTTAGATTGCATTAATATCATGAGGTTTCAAAAAAATTATTATTATTATTATTATTATTATTATTATTATTATTATTATTATTATAATGCACTTAAGTCATCTCCAAACACTGATATAAATGCTCTTTGGTCCCTGACTAGCTCTGGCTGCAATATACAATATGATCAATATCGCAATACAAAACAAGTTTTAACTGCTATTCGAGATGACAATGAAGATCGTATCCGCCATGAACTAAAGTCACAAGGCTTCGTCCTTTCCTCTATACTCCTTCAAGGAAGTAAGCATACTCGTCATCTTTGGACTAAGGTTCATTGCAATATGCCTAGAAACATCTAACTTTATAGTTAAGTATATCAATAATACTCTTCCTACTAAGAAGAATCTATGCAAATGGTCCCTCTCCCCCACATCTGCATGCTCTTTCTGCTTCCAATCTGAGACTCTTCAACATGTTGTTTCCAGTTGCAAATCCTATCTTCAAGATGGTAGATATACCTGGCGTCATAATTCCGTCCTTTTACATCTTGCGAAAACTCTCTCGTCAGTAGTCAATAGCACATTATATGCAGATCTTCCCTTTTTTCCATCTCCTTCTTTGATAACTGGTGATTCTCTTCGTCCAGACCTAGTCTTAGTAAGTAACAGTTCATGCGTTTACCTGCTAGAAGTCACTGTTGGCTTTGAATCAAATATACAGATAAATAGTGACCGTAAGGCTACTAAATATCTCCCTCTTATTGCTGACCTCCAAAATTCTTATTCTACTGTGAAACTTATAAATCTCTCCATGAGTGCTCTCGGAATACTTGGAACGTCTTCTGAGTCCTTTCAATCTATGCTCAGAGACTTAAACTTCGATGATACTACCAAACATAAAATCCTGTCTAAAACAATTAATATTGCAGTACGTTGTACTTATTATATCTTTTGTAGACGAAATAAACCTTGGACTAACCCTAATTTACTGGACTATTGACTATGACTTTACTACCTTAGTATTACAGTTACTATTGCTATTACTTTACTTCAATTTGAGAATTTTTGTTTTTGTTTTTTTTTGTTTTTGTTTTGTTTTTTTTTTTTTTTTTTTTTTTTTTAAGTTGCAGACTTGCCAATTATGCACTGCCTTAATATAGTGAGGAGTATGATTGTATACTTAGATTGCATTAATATCATGAGGTTTCAAAACAAAAATTATTATTATTATTATTATTATTATCTATTTATTTACAGTAGGCGCCTAAAAATAGCTACATGATAAAGCTAATTAAAGCCTACTACAAAGTAAAATTGTTTAAAACAAAAAAGAGAAAAAGAGACATACAAATACATCTAAAATAATAACTAATTAAATATAAGTACATATAAACAAATTAAAAATGCTAAAATGTTTTCTTTTTTATAGTATTTCTAGTATTTTCAATGGCAATTACTCTTTCAAAAACCCAACCTGAGCCAAGAGAGGCCTACATAGTCGACAGTTACATTCCTCTCCTTTCCAGGATTTTATTCTCCTTTTAAAGCTGGAAAGGGTATCTGATTGCTTCATGTTATTGGGAAGTGCCTGCCACAATCTACTCCCTAGAAATGAAACCGTCTCTAGGCCATAGCGCGTAGTGCGCGCTTGTGGCAGTAGTAAATTATGGCAGCTTCTTAACTCATAGGTAGAATGTTTTTCAATAAAGATTTCCTTCATGAAAGTAGGATTGAGCTCCCATTTTGTTTTATAAATCTCGATCATTAACAGTTGTAAATTCCTGATGTGGATTGGGACCGCATTGTCTCTAAGCAGCATTGTGTCAAAATCAGATCCCATATCTTTATAGGTTATTCGCAATGCCCGTTCGTGAATACGATTGATTTTATTATTAAGTGTTCTATCGCAGAACATCCAAACAAGAGGGCAATAGTTAAACTGGGATAAGATAAATGCCTTCATTATTCTCTTTAGTTGTTCAACATCAAGAAAGTGAGAAATTCTCGAGAGGGTATGTAGCTTTTGCCCAGCCTTTTTGCAAATGGACCTTAATTGCTGTTTAAAGCATAATGTTTTATCCAGAATTACTCCAAGCAGTTTTTCTTCCTTGCTCTCTTTTAACCTGACACTTCCGATCCTGATACTCTAACAGTGATTTCTTCTCTGGGTTGCCAATCTTTACACCTCAAACGTCCAATGTTGGGTGATAAGGTTATCATTATTTCCTATAGTTCGCAAAATTTGGGTGGGAGCTCTCCCTTCTACTGGCAAATAACATTATGGTGCTGTTTCTTCATTTCACTACAGTCATTTGTGAATTTCAAAAATTTATCTATAAGCTCCAAAAGTTTGTCTGATCCAACTTGCTCAAGGTTTTTCCACATCCTCACAATAATTCCATGTAATCCGAAAACTTCAGCTTTTCTAAACATACTACTTACGTATTACTAGTCCCAGACTCTCTTGGCACTAGTTAGTTTGTATGTAGTCATTATTGCATTGCGTATACACGGTTTTCTTTATAAGGAACCTAGTCAAAGGCCTAGTTCTAAAAGTTCCTTATTTTCGGACCTCTTTTTATTAAATTCTAGTACTAAAAGTTCCTTAATAGTTCCTTAATTTTCACTGCACATAGAGTGCCATAAGAATGGCACAGACACTAGAAAAGCATTGAAATTCTGAATTTTACCTTTAATTCTGGCTAGAACTCAACCTGAAAAGCACAAATGCGACAGGAAATAAGTTTTATACATGCAAAAGCATAATTTCAATCAAGAAGTATCATGCCTATTCCATTGATATCATCCAATGTAATGTAATCTTCACTCGCATATGAAACGAGGTTCAGGAAGATTAAGAAGAGAGCACTTGAGAGCATTTTTGGAGAGCAACATAAAAAGCATCGTGTATGGCGATCATTTGCATTGATAAGATCAATTCAATGTGCAGATTTCGTTTTAAAATGTTTAAATGGAACAGCTCCTGAAGTCTTCCACAACTATTTTAAGAAACTTGAACACGGAAAAGCAACGAGACGTAATGGTACGGACTTGCGGATGCCGAAAGTTAGAACCGAAAGTGGAAAAAGAGGGGTATATTACAGTGGAACAAAGATCATTAACGACTTGCCACTTTATCTGAAAACTGAGAAGTATTACATTCATTTCAAGAAAGCTTTGAAGGAACATTTTATAGATTAGCTTATGTATTTTGTCATGGATAAATTTTGCTGAATATGACATTAACCTTTTAAGATTAATTTTGAACATTTTTATATGATTTTGTATCTTCTTCTTTATGCATGGCAATTTTCTTTAACTTTTTTAATTTTAATTCTATACAGGGCTTCTCTTGATAGCAGCTGTATTTATAGCTGATTGAATTACCCTGTGAAAATATGGTATTATTATTATTAGTGCAGCACTCGGATTTTGAAAATGATAAGTTCCTTAGGGATTTTCCCTTTAGTAGTATAAGTTCCTTGAATATTTCGGCCTTCTACATGTAGGTTCCTTATAAAGTGGTTCCTTATAAAAAAGAGTGTATATCAGCGGCATGGAACTTGCTGTCTTGTCTACGATCTATTCATTGTCACTGTTTATGTACATTAAGCAACCTCCACTCTTGTTTTAAGTAGTCCTTCCACAAGCATGCACGTCATCCGTTGTATTTGTTGTTAGGCTCTTTTTGTCAGATAACCTATCAACGCATCAATGCAAGTATGTTTCGGCGAACCCTTCTATTTACTTGAAAATTTTCAAACATCCCCCCAAGAAGTATGGTTTGAACTATATTCCATTACTAATTTGGTTTTGACAGCATAATTACTGATTATTAACAACATAATATAGTAAAGGATCTTCATTACTGAGATTGATGGAAACAAGATGAATCGAACAATCATGGCATGCACCAACGTATATATAGCTGAGGCAGTAAAATTTTGAAAGGCATTAATTATCAAGAAGACTTTAGCGAACCTACTGAAAATGAACTGTGTTTCCCATTACAATCTCCACTTCAACTCATCCTCACCGTAGTTTGAGGACGTAGGTTCGAGAATCATGATGGAATGCATAGATTTTATTACTAGATATTAAGTATGTACTGGGTGTCTACTATTACGTTACAGCAAATCCTTATGATGGGTAGCCCCATAAGGTTTTCTATTTGGGGTTGTTCAATGATTACGTCACACCTAGGGGGTGGGTAGTTCTCATGGAGACAGATCTATCTCTATGGTAGTTCTGACGCTGGGGGGCGAGTGGTTCAAAAGTGGCAATTTCAGCGTGACGTAATCATTGAACAGTCTTTTAGATGAAATGTCACACTTAAAGTCACATGATACACTTAAATTGACATCTAGAGAGATGATTTGTTAACTAAATTTGCCCTATGAATAGCAAACAGTGACCTGTAAACACAGAAATTAAACACGGTTTGAGCTATCTCCTAATAAACGACATCGTCTCTTTTGCACAAAATTTATGATACTGTTGCTAAAAGTCATAAGAGGACATTCACGATTAGATGGACATTGTTATCGAAATAATTGCGGTGCAAATGACAAAGATTTGCCATCGAAGCCTTGTTCTACTAGTCTCGATATCAAACAAAAAACCTCCCCGAATGCCTCATCTCCCAGCATACCAATTTAGGTGGTGATAATTTGGTGTAGTATACTAAACTTATTTCGATGGGATTTAGATACAAACATCTCACCTGCTTATTAACCAGGTCTTGCGTATCCTCTGCCTGTTGGACAGTTGCGCCATGAGTGACGTATACTCTACTTTTGAGGCCTTTACCTCTAACAGAAATATCTTCACTGAAATGGTGCTTCAAACAAGTACGTAAGCCATGTTTTCTGCCAAAAGGGCATACAAAGTTTTCCTTGAATTCCTCTTCATAACGTAATAGAAGCTCTCTTGGGTCCTCGATGCCTTGTGATATTAACTGTATTAGCCGTTGCTTACTGACTCTATAGAGCTCTGTATCCATAAGCTCTACATCAATAAACGCTACATCAGTGTTTGGCTCCTTCAACAAAGATACAATATACATCAAATAGATAAATGAACAAATCAACAACAAAATTGATAAAACATTACGAAACTGTCACACAAAACTGAAAAAGTAATCTGTAGCATATACTGCTGTTCTAGGAAGAGTTAGATGACAAACTCCATGTCTCTTGTAAAATGCATCATGGCATATGCAGTGGGGAAGCATGACTAAAATTTCCTAC